>JADLZL010003080.1:0-393591 GCA_015844335.1 Chrysopogon serrulatus
AGTGTTTGTCATGCTCAATTGGGCTTGCTGGTGTTGGCAACCTTTGCAATATCGTATCTACATATGCTCTGCTTTACTACCTATATTTCAAATGAAATCCTGGAATCAGTATGCTCCATGTGCAGGAAAAAATGAACATTCAGAATTTGGGGCTTAGAAAAGAACTGTGTAATGCCTAGCTGTTTAATTCAGATAGTTGTGGCAGCCAATCAGTTGCAGTTAGTGCAAGCTTATCAACCTCATTGCTAAATCGAATGTAAAACACCAGTTGCCCATGTGATGAGCACCAAGTGCTAGCAACTATAGTTAGTAGTACAGAAAATCATGCATGTCTGTTTATATAACAATATAAGTGTGCATGGAAAACCCAGGTTTAATTTCTTTTCTTTAATCTTGAGGGGAAAAACCCAGGTTTATGAGGGTGTCGTGGGTTATACTCTTGTCAGTGGAATTAGAATGAAATGATCCTTATGACTTTAAATGGTTACATGCCAGTCGCCATAAATGGTTACATGCCAGTGTAGTTTGAATATTGCAATGTACTGTTGTGGCCATAGTTTTTCAAGTGGTATGATAATAATTTTGCTAGAGGGATGCACTTACTCCATTTGCTTCTAACTTTGCTGTTTACTTCATCTGCTCTGTTGTTTCTTTTTGGTCATGATAATTTACCGTTGTTGACTGCAGGCAGCGCTGTTGGATGGGGAGGCTTGTTTGGTGCACCTAGAATCGTCAGGCTTGAGGCGAACTAATGCTTCCACGTCGGCGGACTCCGGCTGAGGCATCGGCAGCATCACTTGATAAAACCTTGTCTAAAGTATATGAAAATCGTGCTAATTAACTTTGGTATTAAGTTTCTTTGGTCAAAGGGATTTAGTAAGTACCAAATGCTGCATATAAGGAGTCATGTCAGGACAACTACTCTGACTAAACACCCGCTTCCTTTTCTGGGCCAATAATCTTGTAAAACATCCAAACCAGTTTATATTCATGAAAGAAAGTGAGTATGCTAGTCAAACTGAAGACATGCATGCATCTCCTTGCCAGTGCCAGGGTTAGAAATGGCAGATTCAAATAATCTTCAGCATGCATGCATGTTCTTGTGTTGTGTGACGAGGATTTGAACTGAAGAGTTCCTACCTGATGTCAACATTTTGATTGCTTGCCTCTTCTTTTTTCTCTCTTTGCAAAAAATAAAAATAAAATAAAATAAAAATTCATCGACCGTTACTAAAAATATTGCTGCAAAATAGAATTCATTCATGCAAGAGCTGACGCAACGACTTGTTTGCTTTGCCTGCAGCATGAAGAGAAGTCTCGTTGGCTGACTGGGTCCCAACCCAGGCCCCACCTGTCAGCGAGTTTGGACCATGTGGGCCTTGGGATAAAGCTGGCAAGTTGGCAACTCGTCCCGGTTCTTCTCCGTTTCATTTCAGTTCTCTCTTCTTCTCTCGCTCGCCGCTCCGCCCGCCCCCCGACCAAACCACCCCTCCCGCCGCGCTGTCGATCGCCGCAATCCAGGCCGGCAAGCATGCCGCCGCGGCCGCCGTTCCTGGAGGAGGAGCACGTCGAGGAGATCCTCCTCCGCTTCCCGCCGCACCAGCCCGCGGGCCTCTTCCGCGCCGCCCTCGTCTGCAGGCGCTGGTGCCGCACTCATCTCCAGCCCCGCCTTCCGGCGCAGGTACCGCGAGTTCCACCGCACGCCCCCATGCTAGCGTTCCTCTCCAACGGCGTGGCCGACGACCCCGACGGCTCCAGACATGTGTCTCTCTTGGTGACACCGACACGCCCCCGAAACGCATTTTCCGCGAGTTGCGCGAGTGGCGCGCTCGACGCCCGCCACGGCCGCGTCCTCCTCCAACGCGTCGAGGAGGAGTTGGAAACCCGCCACGGCCGCCGCAACCCCTTCCAGCACGCCGCGGCGGGGGACGCCCGCCACGAGCGCGTCCTCTTCCAACGCATTGGGGCGCCCGTGGAGGTGCCCGCGGACTCCTCGTCGCGGTTCTTTTCACCAAGGAGAGGCGGGAGGTGCCCATCCCGTCGGAGGGGCTGCACTTTGGCGGCGGCGGTTCTCTGCTCTGACACCACCGGCGCTTGCGACCACCTCGATTGCCACCGTGGACCCTTCCTCGTGGTTCTTGTGGCCTGTCGTTTGCGTAACACCTTCATCTACACCTACTCATCTGGATCTGCTACATGGAACGGCCCAATCTCCGCCCAGCGCCAAGTCGGCACAGCACGGTTGATGCCCAGCGCGTATGTGGGGAGTGCACTCTACTTTGGGTTTCGGAATCTAAACTCAATCCTCAAGTACGATCTGCAATTGGGACAGATCTCTTGGATTCGACTACCAAGTATGTGTACCTATTATCACCCAAATGTGTTCACAACCACAGAAGCTGGTGTGCTGGGGGTTGGCCACGATACGTGGTACCACGCTCTACATTTGGTCCAGGAAGGACGATGCTCCTCAAGTAGATGATGCTGGGTGGACACAACCCCTGAGTCATTGAGCTCCGGGAAATGCTTACTGTGGAGGACGTCTTATCCTTTGCGGCAACCTCATGTGGTTGGCTCCTCGGAGGGCATTGGTGTCATTTTCTTCTTGTCGAATGGTCTGATCCACGCAATTGATCTGAAGACCTGTAAGGGGAAGAAGTTTGGCAATGGCAGAACTATCTACACTCTTATTCCTTACAGGAGCTTTTACACTCCAGGTACATCTTAGCTTAGTCTTTTTTGTTCTCACGATAACTTACAAACAGCAGTATTCGAGATAGTAACATGCAATTTGGATGGTGTGCTCAAGAATAACAAATTTGCAGAAGTAGAATATTATCACAATCTGCTATCTAACTGGTTTTATCCTATTTAAATTGTTTTACATTGAATCATCTATGGAACTTGTTTGATGTGCCTAGGAGTTTGTTTATCGATTAAGCTTGATTTGTTCTGATGGTATGGCCCTGACAACGTAGCCTCAGCCTGCAAGGTCTGCAGGGTGCAGCAGGGATAATAGAAAAAGCCTTTACTTTCGACATAGTGTCTATCTTTTATCTTATTCATCCATTAGCTCCATCTGTCGATGTGACTTAACAAAATCCAAAATGGTTGGTGATATTGGTGCTAAATTAAGGGACATATTTATCTTGAACTTGAGTGTTGAGTCCATTGTCTTCTATTAAGTTGGTGCTAGTTTGCTGTTAACTTCTGTTTGGTTTGTTAGAAGCATATATTCATCAAGGGTAAAGTTGATGCTTTAACCATCTAATGTTATAAATTTCTGCAGCTTTGGGAGCAGCTTGTACAAGAGAGGGACCAAGTGATGGTGGCTCAAGTGCATGAAAAACTGGAGGATCTCATGTAGGAGCTCAAGCAAGGTAAAACTGGGTAGTGGTAATGGTAAATACGTATCATAAGATCTATGGTGCATACCACCTTTTGCATCCATGAGATTGTTAGGCTTAGGCTTCTGTCTCTCCTAATTTTTTTTTTTTTGCCTGATCTGTGTCTACAAAATTCCAAAGTTTTATCGGGCTTGTATGTAATCTGTTTACCCTGCATTGTCCTACTTGGTGTGTGACTATATGTGATCCTGCCTTCTCTTTCAAAAAAAAAAAAAAGTATATGTGATCCTGGATTCCTGCTTGTGATGAAAACCTTAAATGTGCATATTGTTCCTTCCTCTTCTAAAAATTGTGTAGGCCCTAGAAAATGAGCATGCTGCACTTTCATAAGTTCCATGCTGTTCCTACATAATTTTGGTGTGCTTAAACATTTTGATTGGATAACCAGGAAGTTATTAATTACTTAATTTATTGTTGTGATATTTACTTTAGTCGGCAACCTGGTGAACATCGTATATGTGTGAACCTTGAAAACCATAACTCAGTTAATTAGGGGATAGGACAGAGACCATATTTGTCATAATTTAGCTTGTGCACAGGTAAAAATCGAGGGGGAAAAAGAACTGACATCATCAAAGAATAACAAAGCGCATAAGTTTTCACTCCTTTGGATTAATTTGATCGTCATGACATCTGGAGCTGTGTAACTTATTTTTGCTAGGCTTGATGAATCAAAGTATGCATTCTGACTTCTGACTCAGTTTCATTGGTTTGAGTGTATGACATCTGTGCCACAGAGCATTGTTGAAGCTCTGGTCATGCAAATTCATTCTTCTTTGTTCGTTTCACTTTGCTGAATGATTCATCAATCATCAGTGGCTCTGCATAGTGCATACTGCTCTTGAATTCCGGTCTGAATGGAACAAAACTGCAGCAGGTGGTGAACTGGTGATGGTGAATCATGGTTCGCCGCGTTGAATTCTGGTCTTGATGCATGAACAATGTTGACTTGTTGGGGATTCCATTTCGACTTACTGAAGCTGCTGTTCTGTGTTTGCTAGGCAGGGGCTCCTCCTGGGAATGAGTGATCTGTAATGCTGGATTAAAATTTGGCTCATAATTTAGTTCTCAACTGTAGGTTAAAGTGAGCTAAGACTTCCTTTTTGAGCTCAACCATGATTTGTTCTGTATTTGTAATGCTGCGCACTATGATTTGTCTATTTAGCCAGTAATTGGCATCTACACAATGATTTGCTTCCTTCACTTGCTCCATTTGCACTTCATTACTTGCTGTTTACTTCATCTGCTCAGTTGTTTCTTTTCGCCACTTGATAATTTACCCTTGTTGACTGACTACTTCAACTGCAGGCGATTAGCTGCAGCTGTTGGATGTAGCAGGCTTTACATTTGCTGCACCTTGAATCGTCAGGCTTGTGGGTGAATGGATGCTTCCCGTTGGACTCGGTGCTGAGGCAACAGCAGCCTAGATAAAACCTTTTGTCGAAACTTTCTGAAAAACATACTAGCTAGTGTTACGTGTTATCATTTGTGAGATTCTTTAATCAAGAGTGGATTTAGAAGTAGCAAAAGCTGCATATATAACGAGCACTATGTCAGAAAAACTATCTGACATCCCTTCCTTTCGGGACCAATAATCTTGCACTGTAAACATCCAAATCTAGTTTAGCTTTTTGGATAGATTCAGGTTACTTGTGAGTCCATGATATGCTTTTCACCGATTTGGAACAAGGTTGTTAAGAAGCTCTTGATGGCCAACCAACCGTGTGGTTATATATTCCGTAGAATGTGGCCATGAATCATGAGATAGTATGGTTAGTCAAACTGAAGACGTGCATGCATCTCCTTACAAGTTTTCAGTTCCACTCCAGTAAGCCAGCATATGCTTGTGTGACGAGGATTGCACTGAAGAGTTTCTTGGCAGTGTAGATAAAGCAGCTTGTCTATAGTATTCTGAAAATCATGTTAGTGGCATCGAATTTTCATGTGTGAGATATTCTTGGTCTGGAGGGGATTTAGCAGCAGCAAATGCAGTTATGCTGCATATATAACAAGCTCTATGTGAGGGACAACTATTCTGACGCCCCCTTTCTGGGTCGGTTGTAATCTAGTGAACACCCAACATTCCAATTCCAGCTTATTAACTTTTGGATGCTTACTTGTGAGTCCTTGCTTATCGTCACTGATTGGAACAAGGTTGCCAAGAAGCATGCTTGTGGCTATTCTTGTAGAATGTGGTCATGAATCATGAAATGTTCATCAGTTCCAGTAAGCCATGTGCATTCTTCTGTGACAACGCATTCAACTGAAGAGCGCGTCTTGGATCAATTTTCTGTTGTGTTGCACGTGTTGTGTTTTTTTTTTATTAACGGAACGTACGTATTGTGTTGTGGTTGGATCAGTCATCAGTGTATATGTTTGTGTTTTCACTAAACAAAAGAACCACCACAAGACGATTCGTATGATCCAGTCCAAGAAATTTTTTTGACTCTGTCACTTGCGTGGCCCACTCAGTCTCGCTGGCTCCCTGGCCCCACTGCCAGCGTGTTGAGGCCCCTTGGGCCTTTGGCCGAAGCGGATGACATCGCAGCCCACTTTCTTCAGTTCATTCCTCCTCCTCTCGTCTCCCTCGCTTGCAGCTTGCCACCGCCCAAATCACCAAACCCTAGCGCCGGCCGCAATCAGGCATGCCGCCGCCGCCGCGGGCCCTGCCGGAGGAGCTCGTCGAGGAGATCCTGCTCCGCTTCCGCCGCACGAGCCGCGGGCCTCGTCCGCGCCGCGCTCGTCTGCAGGTGCTGGTGCCGCCTCGTCTCAGGCGCGGGCTTCCGGCGCAGGTTCCGCGAGTTCCACCGCACGCCACCGATGCTGGGGTTCCTCCTCAACGCGTCCCGCGTGTCCCGCTTCGTGCCCCGGCCGCCTTCTGCCTGCCGCACCCCGAGATCAGCGGCTGGCGCGTGCTCGACGCCCGCCACGGCCGCGTCCTCCTCCAGCGGCAGCCCGCGGGCGTGACAGCGTCGACCTCCTGGTCTGGGATCCCGTCACCAAGGTCCAGCGCGAGGTGCCCAGCCCGTCGCCGACGCCGTCTCGGGGGCTGCTTTGCTTTGCTGCGGCGGTTCTCTGCTCTGTCACCACCGGCGCTTGCGACCACCTTGATTGCCGCCGTGGACACTTCCTTGTGGTTCTTGTCATAGTCGATGATCCTCAAGCTATGGACAGCTACTTGTGCACCTACTCATCCGAATCTGCCACATGGAGCCACCGAGTCTCCGTTGGCTTCATCAGCTGTGCCGCACGGATGCCCAGCGTGTCTTTGGGGAATGCGCTCTATTTTGGGTTTGCATCCTCAAACAAAATCCTCAAGTATGATCTGCAATCCGGACAAATCTCTAGGATGAAACTCCCAGCTGAATGCATCTCTCGTGAGCCAAAAGTGTTCACAGCCACGGAGGGTGGTGAACTCGGAATGGCCACCATACGTGATTACAAGCTCTACATTTGGTCCAGTAAGGATACTTGTTATAGGTGGATACAAACCAGCGTCATTGAGCTCGAGAGGTTGCTCCCTGATATTGATGCCTTCTTGGGGTCAGGTGAACCTTATGTGGCTGGCTTTGCAGATGGCATTGGTGTCCTTTTCTTGTGGGCAAACAATGTCCTCTACAGAGTTCATGTTGACACCTGCGAGGTGAAGAAGTGTTACGAGGGCCATAATATCTACAATGTTATTCCATACATGAGCTTTTACACTCCAGGTACACCTTCGCTTAGTTTTTAGGTTTTACAATATTCAGAATGAGCAGTGTATGAAATGCTAACATGCAATTTTGGATGACCGGATGGTATGCTCAAGAATGACTATTTTGCAAAAGTGGAATATCAGAATTTGTTATCAAACTGGTTTTATCCTACCTAAACCTTTTGATGTCGGATCATCTATGGAACTTGTTCGATGTGCCTGTTGGTTTTATCCTAATTGTGTCTATCTTTGATACTATTCACCCATTAGCTCCATATGTAAAAAAATCCAATTGGTTGGTGATATCAGTGTTAAATCTATTTTGCTTGTTTTGTTCTGATGGTACTGTCCTAACAACTTATGCCTCAGCCAAGTTAGGTCTGCAGCAGGACACAATAAAAAGCCATTATGTACTTTGACATCGTGTCTATCTTTGATCTTGTTCATTCATTAGCTTTCGATCTGTCAACATGACTTAATTACATCTGGGTGGTTGATAATATTGGTGCTATATCAAGGGACCTATTTATCTTCAACTTGAGTCCAATGTCTTCTATTGAGTTGGTGCAAGTGTTGCTGTTAACAGGTCTTTAGTTTGTCAGAAGTAATTCTTCATCAAGGGAAAAGTTGATTCCTATAAATCATTTAATGTTCTTAAAATTGTAATTTCTGCAGCTTTGGGTGCAGCTTTTTACAGGCAAGGGAGCAAGTGCTAGTGGCTCAAGTGCATGAACAACTACGATGAGGGTTTGTAAATTTGGAAAGTTGAGGTGCTCATGTCATCAGTCTGGGTTGTAGTAATGGTAAGTAGCATGAGATGTATGATGAGACATCACCTTCTGCATCCATGAGATTGTTGTTGACCTTAATATGTTAGCCTTTCTGGTTTTTGTGTTTCCACTGAACTTTTTCGCTTGATCTGTGTCTTCAAAAGTCCAAAGTATGTTGGGCTTGTATATAAGCTGTTTATGCCTGCATTGACATGGTCTATGACTATATGTGCTCGGTGCTCCAGGATTCCTGTTTGTGATGGTCTGTGACTATTTGTGCTCTAGGATTCCTGCCTGTGATGGTCTGTGCCTATATGTGCTCCTGTATTATTCCTGCTTGTGATGAACCTGAAACGTGCAGATTATTCCATCCTTTTCTTAAATTTTGTAAGCCTGATCAAATGAGAATTTTGAAATCACAACACTGTGCTTTCATATGCTTCATAGTCTTGGTGTACCTTGTGGCTTTGTAGTTGATTTGGATAGCCAGAACACTGTTAGTTCATTGTTGTGATATTTACTTTTATGGCAACCTGTTTACATCCTAAGTCAGACAATTTTTTTATATGCATGAATCCTGAAACTGCAACACAGTTAGTGTGTTTCATTGAAGAATAACAAAGTGTGACAGTTTTGCTGCTGTGATGGGTTGTTAAATTGAGCAGAGAGTTCCTGTTTGAGCTGAACAGTAGATTAGTGGCTGCAACTGGGCGACTGCATAGATTAGAACATCAGGAATTTTGCTGAGATTGTAGTTCTTCGCTTTCTAGTTATAGCAATCAGCAGTGCGTAAATGGTATATTCCTGTCTGATTATATTGATCTGGCTAATAAATTTGTTGCTTTACCAATGCCAGATGAATCTGCTGAAAAAAAAAAATATGAACGCGGTTGAGTTTTCATGATGATTAAACCGAAGAGTGTCTTAGAATTGGTGGATTTCTCTCATAGCTGGAAAAAAATGCGCATCATGTCAACAAAATTGGTTATCTTTTTCCACCAGGGCGAAGCCGAATTTCATTACCAAGGCAACGAAATTACAGAGTTCAAAGCATGTTCAACACAGGCATTACGAAATTACAACTACTGACATATCACCACCACAAACTACGATCACAAAGTGATCCCCAACGATCGGCCGTAGCCACCAACTACTGCAAAAGACGTTCTACTTGCTACTCCAGCTTTAAACGAAAGAACATAGGGAGCTCAACACAGACTCCAAACTCACAGCGCACAGGCTGTCTAAGCTATCAACTTCCTAACCAACATAGGCCACCATCGACGACTATTTTGGGACTGCTTCTCAACATCCTTTTGTGGAAGCTCAGCGCCGCCCGTCTTCACCACTTCCGCACCCCTGATGATCTGCTCTTCCATATCTTCCTTGAAGAGGCCTGCCCAATATATCAATAGGGAGCAAATAGAACAGACAATCTCAGTAGGAGATTTAATTCTTTTTGTTCAAAGCATAATGTATTTCTTGTTTTCCAAATGGCCCAACAAATTGCGGCCAGACCGTAGCATACACTTTCGCGCCTCTGGCAAGCTATTTTTAATCCACAACCAGTATTGTTCAAAGTTGCTTGGTCTACATGTCGCCCCAAAAGCAAATGCCATAAGGCTCCAAATATATTTTGCAGTTACGCATTCAAAGAATAAATGGTCCACAGACTCTTTTCATTGCAAAAAACACAGGATTCATTCCTCTCCATTTTCGCTTGACCAAGTTATCCTTCGTAAGAATGGCTTTTTTGCAGTGTTAACCACATAAAAATTTTGACTTTCAAGGGGATCTTAGCCTTCCAGATATTTTTATAGCTTTTTTCCCCGTTTCATTCTGCATAAATGTTTATATGTTGATTTGGTGAGAACTGTCAGATTTCTCCCAGTCCCAATGAGCTCTATCCTTATTCAAATTTGTATTATATCTATGAACCAAGTCCTGAAGCCTCCTAAGTTGATTCGGAGGTTTTCATGCAACCATCTCCTAAAGGTGAGTCGCCAATGTTTGGCTTTCAGGGTCCCAACAGAGTCATCCTGTTCTTGATTTATCGAGGTATAAGCGAGGAAATTTTCGGCTAAAGAAACTTGTCCACACCACTTATCATGCCAAAAGCTTGTGGATTTGCCATCACCAATGATCATAGATCTTCCTCTCAAGTATATATGTTTGATGCTGAGCAAATCATTCCACACAGGAGAGTTTTTGTTGCATCTCTTCCTGTTGGTGATCCCTCCATCTTTTAGATATTTTTTCTGAACAATCTCATTCCAAATTCCAGTTCCATTCTCCACCTTCCACCACCATTTGCACAAAAGACTTATGTTCAACTTTCTGAGGTTCTTAATTCCCAAGCCTCCTTTTTTCTTTGGGTTTAATAATCTTTTGCCATTTCACCAAATGATATTTCTTTTTTGAAATTACCACCTTGCCAAAAGAATTTTCTCCTAGCAAGCATCCATTTTCCCCGACCGTTGACAGAGGCAACAGATACATAGACATAGCATACATAGGCAGACTTTCAGGCTGGAATTGATAAGAATCAATCTTCCACCAAGGCTCGAGCACTACCCTTCCATCCCCCTAGCCTTTTGAGCATCTTTTCCTCTATAGGGAACCAGTCAACAACATGCGGCCTGGATCCGAGACAGGAACTCCAAGATATTTGATCGGCCACTTCCCAATGTTGCAATTGAAAAGCTCGAGAGAATTCTATGTTCTTGCTATTATCTTGTGAAATCATCACCATTTCACTTTTACTAAAGTTAATCTTTAGCCCAGACATGGCCTCATATAGATATAGCAAGAATTTGAGATTAGATGCCTGTTGCATATCATCCTGTATGCATAGGATGGTGTCATCTGCATATTGTAAAATAGCCACTCCCTTATCAACATATTCAGGAACTAGACCCCTTATGAGGTTATTTTTCTGGGCTAAATTGATCATTTTAGCTAAGGTGTCAGCTGCAATGTTGAATAAATAAGGGGACAGAGGATCCCCTTGTCTCACCCCCTTCCAGATTTGAAATAATGTCCTGTGGTGTCATTAACTTTCACACTCACAGTTCCAGATCTCATCACCATACTGATCCAACTGCACCACCTCTCACCAAAACCTCTTTGCCACGAGACAATCAAACAAGAACTCCCAATTTAACTTGTCATAAGCTTTTTCAAAATCTAATTTTAAAATTACTCCATCCTTTTTCCTTATCCTAGTATCATGCAAAATTTCATGGAGGGCCATAATACCATCCATAATATTTCTATTTTTCAGAAAACCTGACCGATGGGATTAATAATCTTTCCCATCACTTTATCCAGCCTGAGCATCAAAGCTTTAGTAAAGATCTTGTACACCACATTTAACAGACAAATGGGCCTATCTTTGTTGTATTTTGTTAGCTTCTTTCACTTTTGGTAGCAACGTGATAATACCATAATTGAATCTACCAATGTCTAAATTTAGCTCATGGAAATCTTTTAAAGAGAAGGCAAAGGTCCTCCTTAATGATCTCCCAAGTATTTTGGTAAAATTCAATAGGAAAATGATCAGGCCCTGGAGCAGTGTTTTTCTCCATAGAATCAATAGTTTCCCAAATTTCTTTTCGGAGAATTCTCTTTCTAAAAACTCATTGTCACGGGCATCCACCTTTTTCAGCCAGCTCCCAACATTCGGGATCAATTGAGAAGATGGGGGGGATTAGAAGGGCTGAACAGATCTTTATAAAATTGAGTGGCATGCTCCACAATAGCAGCATCACCCTTAATACATTGATTATTATTTTCCAAGGAGAAAATTGTGTTTTTCCTTCTTTTTCCATTAGCCACCCTATGGAAATATGCAGTGTTGTTATCCCCTTTGAGTAGCCAATTTGCATTTGCTCTTTTATGCCGAGTATTTCTCTTCTTCCTCTACAAGCTTAAAAAGCTCGGCTTGAATGAATGTTTTCCTTTCCAACTGAGCAGCAGATAGCCCTTCCTCTTCCTCTTGTTGTTCTAACAACTGTAATTGCTCCTTCAAGATATTCCTATACTTCCCTCGGTGTCCTTTCAAACTTTGACCCCACCCTTTCAGGAACTTCTTCACTCTGTCCATTTTGATGCACCAGACATCAATGGCAGATTTAGCAATAACCTTCTTAGCCCATATCTCCTGGACTTTCTTCTTAAATTCAGCATGATGCAGCCAGGCAATCTCAAAGCAAAAAGGCTTTGAACCTGTTTTTTTTCAGCCTCAGACCTTAAGATCAAAGGGTTGTGATCAGACATGTACCTAGGTTCTTTCCTTAGATTACATAGAGGAAATGTATTTTCCCATTCTCTTGACATGAGAACTCTGTCCAACTTCTCCAGAGTTGGATCCTCCCTATTGTTAGACCAAGTATACTTCCCTCCTCCTAAGAATAGCTCTCTAAGTTCATAAGAGTTGATAATCTTGTTGAAAATATTAGAATATTTATTTTCAGAGAAATTTTTATTCTTCTCAGAACTGAATCTTATAATATTGAAGTCTCCTCCCATCAACAGAGGATACTTAGCTTTATAGCAGAGGTTGGAAAGTTCAATAAGGAACCTTTCCTTGTCTTCCTCCTGAGCAGGGCCATAAATATTGGCCAAAGACCAAGACTGATTAAGCTTCTTATCATGGATGTTGGCTATAATCATGAATTCACCATCAATAAAGTTCTCTACATCAAATCTATCCTTTCTAATGCCACTCAACATACCCCCAGATTTTCCATTTGAGGGAATCCAGTGCCAACAAAAATCATTATTGCTATCAAGTTTCCTAAAGAATTGATCAGAATAGGACTTCTTCATAGTCTCTTGGACTCCAAGGAAATCAGCCTTGTTGTCCCAAATGAGCTCTTTAATAAAAGTGCACAGACCTTTCTTAGCCACCCCCCTACAATTCCATATAACTCCTATCATTTATATACTTTCTTAATTTTCTTTCTATCCCTGAGGTTGAATCTAGGGCTAGCCTTAGATCCCCCTCCTTCAGAGATACTAGGCTCATCATAAGGTTGAGTCTGTAACACTCTGGATTTCCTCCTCTTTTTTCTTTTTACCCGAGCTTTTCTTCCTAGTACCGAGGACCGGGCATGGTTCTTCTTGAGTCCTCGACTCCTCATAAAGCCAACCCGATGGCTATATGCTCACCTGAGGGAGGGACTATCTCCCTCTATATTTATACAGGTTTCACATTCATTATTATTTACTTTTCCATTCATTTGCATCCTAGCAATTGCTAGATCTTTCAACACATCAATTTTCTCAATCGTAATTGAATCGGCTTGAATTCCCATATTTGCAAAGCAATATTACAGATTAGACTTACTAAGGATTGCAAAAGGATTGTTGTCAACCAAATTCATACCTTACGCAAGCAGATTTTTATCCCCCTTAGCCTTGATTTGATCGTCAATCTTGATTTTGGTAGGTTCCTATTTCTTGAATTCTCTTGCTTTGTCTTACTTCTTGCCATTCTGTTCATCCCTCTTTTCTTCAGGCATTTTCATCACCTCTGTGATATTCTGCTCAAGCTGACTTGTTCCACCAGATTCATCCCCTTTCCTCATATCCTCTTGCTCTCTAAGCGCACCAAGAAGTGTCTCAAGCCTGCTTCCCCTCCATTATCACATCCTCTGTTTCTTCTTGAACCCGGCAATTCAGTTTGATTAACGGGTGGACTAAACTCTCCTAGAGCAATATCCCGACTAGACTCATCTTGTTTCTCCATCACTTGTACCAAGACACCATCCTCTTGACTAGAGAATTCCACGGTAGGTGCCTCTTGGCTACCTTTTCGAGGACTCAGAGAAACAGCCCCTTCTCTCGGTGCGAGATCTTATGTTCCCCGCCAACCTTACTACAAGAAAAGGATTTCTGAGAGAGATAGTCAAAATTGAAGAACATATCAGCTTTGGATCCACATATATCATTCTTTGCTTCCACTGCAGCCAGAGGATCGAATTTGGATTTCTCCAAATTGGATCCATATTCATTGATGATAGTTGAGTTATTCTCAGCTATAAAGAACTGAGTCAACTTTCTGACCTCCACATTGTCAAAGTTACCAAACCTCAGCTGATCTCCTCCAGGCAAGATCAGATCCCCCATCTTCAAGCCTTCATCGTCACTTTCTTCATCTTTTGATTCTTTCTTTGTCCTGGACTATTTGTGTCAAGTTACACTGTTGCTTTCCTTTTTCAAAATTACTAGCTTTACTTGACTCTCCTTGCTGAAACTTCAGAGATTTTTGCTCTCCACCCTTACTTTCATTTAGCTTTTGTTTCTTGGGAGAAGGGTATTCATCCTTACCCTTGTCCCTATCATTTTCGATCCACTTGTTACCAGCAGGATTGGTAAACCCGTCCTGTTCAACCTCTCTTTGAAAGTAATAATCATACCAGTGGAAATCCAGCACCCCATCCACTTGAGCAGGTACTTTAGAGACATCTCTGCATCCAATTTTTACTCTAACATAATCATTTCTGAATAGGTTTTCCTTGTCCACTTCAAGAGGTAGTCCCACTTTGGAAGCAATCTTGCAAACATTAGAGAATGACCTCTTGTTATAGGGAATCCCCCTGATCCTGAACCATGCAGATTCAAGAACCCCTTTGGAACCAATTACAGGGTTCCATTTTTCCACCTTGAAAGCCACTGAGGGGCAGGACCTCATCCTCAACTCAGTAAAGAAGGCTAGATCATCTATGGCATGAGCATTAGGTTTCATCTGGAATTGATTTTCCCCCACCTTCTTAGCATACCATCTCCACAAGGAATTTGGACCAGCCTTCTCTTTGAACTCAATCTCAATCTGTTTAGCTGAGATTTCACCAGATACTACTGTAATCAAAGCAGTATTGGACATGTCTCTGTTCCCAACTTCATTCTTCTCACTTTCAACCACATGAAACCCTTGCCCATATGCAGAGAACCCATAGAAAGGAGAGATAAAGTCCCAGGGCATCTTTGTAGTACAGACTCTATCAACATGACCTTCACTCTGGCATCTGTTACAGATCACCGAATTAGGACAGTTCTCAGGAAAGTGTCCAACCCTGCCACACCTGTTACATATCTGAGCATCACCCCCAGTATTGTGTTCTCTTTGAACATCTCTTTCACTAGCACCGGCTCACGACCCTTTGGATCCTGAGCATCATTAGCATTCTGATTTTCAATCATAGGTACTTCATTCTTCTCTGGTTCATTAAGTATTTCCTGAGGTGCCTCCAGATTCGCATCCATCTGCTGATCCCTATTCTCCTCAGGGTGCCTTGCTCTGAACTCTCTCTGCCCATATCCAAAACGTCCTCCTCCTCTGTCTCTCCCTCCACCTCTGTCTCTTCCTCCACCTCTGTCTCTCCCCCCTCCTCTATCTCTGCCACCACCACGGTCCCTGCCACCACCTCTAGGAGCCCAACCTCTATTCCCCTGATCATTCCAGCCCCTTCCCCCACGATATTCACCATAGCCAGAATTGTATCTCCCAGTATTGTTGAACCTCTGATCCATTTTTTTTGGAGGCTGCCAAGGAGCCTTTGTAACCTGCACAAATGATCTCATGTCACCACCCAAAGTCGACCAACGTCGATCCACATTAGCAGCACCACGAAGGGGAACCTGCTTAGGGATCGACGTAGCAGTAACTGAAATCGCCTCACACACTCCAACCTCAATGCTGCGATTCCAAATATGAACCAGTCGAGCGCTCAAATCAGCATCGGGGTGTTCACTAACCTCGTGTGGGAGTCGCGCCTTCACCACCGTGCCTGCTTTCGCCGCGGATCGAGAGGTTCCGCACAGCAGCCACGCACTTCCTTCCGCCTCAGCCCCCGAATCGTGTGATAGCCTCGTCTTCACCGCCGTGCCTGCTTTCGCCGCGGATCGAGAGGATCCGCGCAGCAGCCCCGCGCTTCCCTCCTCCTCCGCCCCCGCCGCGGATCGTAAGGTTCCGCTAGGGTTACCGGAAGGAGACAGAGAATGGGGGTGAAGGGTGGGAGACGGAGCCGAGCGCCCTCCCGTGACCACCACACGACTACTAGGACTGCCCTTCTCCCCCTCTGCAATCCCTGGCCCATGTTCCAGAGACTGCCTCACCTTTATCAACTTTTTTTTAAAAAAAATCAAACTATAAATTTATTGATCTCGGAAGCTATAATTTTCGTATATATTTTCTAATAAGTTGTAGCTTACCATGCCTGTTCAAATGGCGCGGCAAAATAATGATGCGGCGGTGAGTGACGTGACAAATTTTCTACATTGGATGTCTGTGTTCCCGTGTGTGTACATATGTTGCCGCGGCAACGTTTTTTTTGCTACGTCGAAGTGTTAGGTTGGCTAAAAAGGGGTAGAAAATAAGAATAAAATTCAGCATTTGTTATTTTCAAAATAAGTCTTTTTTTAGAATCATTTTCAAAATAAGTCTTTAATAAAAGAGTTATAAAATAAAAAAAGTCGCAGGAGCTGCTGACGCAACACGATTTGTTAATTTCCTCCAAGAAGAAGAAAATGTTTGACTCGTCAATCGCGGGGGGGTCCATCCTCAGTCTCGCTGGCTCTTTGGCCCCACCAGTCAGCAGATTGGGGGGCGTTGAGCCGAAGCAAGCAACCCGTTCATGTTTCCTCCTCTTCCTCATTCCAGTCGTCGTCTCTCGCTCGGCGCTCGCTGCCCCGCCAGGCCGCCACCACCACCGCCACCGACCAAACCAAACCCCTCGGAGAGCGCCGGCCGCAATCCAGGGCTCCAAGCATGCCGCCGCGGCCGCCGACCCTGATGGAGGAGCACGTCGAGGAGATCCTCCTCCGGTTCCCGCCACAGCATCCCGCGTTCCTCTTCCGCGCCGCGCTCGTCTGCAAGCGCTGGCGCCGCCTCATCTCCAGCCCCGGGTTCCGACGCCGGTACCGCGAGTTCCACGGCGCGGCCCCGATGCTGGGGCTCCTCGTCATCGGCGAGGCCGACTCCGACGGCGCCAGCGTGTCCCGCTTCGTGCCTGGAACCGCCTTCGGCCTGCCGTACTTGGTGACCCGCCTCTGGCGCGTGCTCGACGCCCGCCACGGCCGCATCCTCCTCCGCCGCGTCGGCCGGCGGGAGCCGGCTGCCGGCGTCGACCTCATCGTCTGTGACCCCATCGCGAAGGAGTGGCGGATGGTGCCCATCCCGTCGCCGCGGGTGCTCTGTTTGGCTGCGGCGGTTCTCTGCTCCGCCACTGCCACCCCCGATGCCGGCGCCTGCGATCACCTTGATTGCCACCGGAGACCCTTCCTCGTGGTTTTTGTGGGCTGCCTTGAATTTGACAGGAAGACCTTCATCTACACCTACTCGTCTGAAACTGCTACATGGAATGGCCCAATCTCCACTCAGCTCTCAGTCAGCTCCACTACTACTCCACGGATGGCCAGCAATTGTGTGGGGAATGCGCTCTACTTTGGGTTTCCAATGTCCAACGCAATCCTCAAGTACGGTCTCCAATCGGGACAGGTCTCTACTATTGAATTCCCAACTGAATGTTCCTTCAATCAGTCAAATGTGTTCATAACCACGGAGGGTGGTGGACTGGGGATTGCCACCGTACATCATAGCGTGCTCCACACGTGGTCCAGGGACGATGCTGTTGGGTGGATGCAAACCAGAGCCATTGAGATCCAGAGGCTGCTCCCTGCCAATGCTCTCTTGCGGTCGGCTGAACCTCGTGTGGCTGGCTTTGTGGATCACTTTGGTTTCTTTTTCTTGTGGGCGAACAATGTGCTCTACATAGTTAATCTGACAACCTATAAGGTGATGAAGTTTTGCAGCGGCATGGGCATTAGTATCAACACTGCTATTCCTTACATGAACTTCTGCACTCCAGGTACAGCTTCCCTTAGTCACTAGTACAGAAAACATTAGTACTGGCGGTTCCAAATGCATTTCTACTGGCGTTTTTGGGAACCGCCCAGTACCTGTGAGGCGATAAAAATCGGTCATTTCTCTTTGGCGGTTGTTTGAGAACCGCCGGTAGAAATCGATTTTCTGAGGCGGTTCCTTAAGTGAACCTTTGTAGAAATCGCTGCCCAAAAACGAGAGAAAAATTGCAAAAAAAAATATTTTTAAAAAGGTAAAAAATATTTTTCGAACCGGGGGAGGCACCCGCCCGCCCGTCTCCGTCGAAGTCGCAAGTCGCGCATTTTTTCGCGTAAAATCGCAAGGCTTACGCGGCCGGTGGGATTCGAACCTGCAACCTCCCGCCTGCAGCGTAGCCTCCCTTACCACCGCACCACACACTCACTCGTGACTATATCTCATTTTTTGTTCCCCATATACTATACAAACCCGATAGAAAATTGAATATTTGATGGTCCAAATGAATTCAAATGAAAAAATATTCAACTACAAAGTTTCATAACTTTTCAAGATCTACAACTTTCATATAGAGCTTTTCTCCATCCGAGCTTATTTGCAAAATTTGGATTTCAAATTTGAAAATTTCATTCATAGTTTTCTGGCTGAGATAATTTCAAATGAAAAAGTTGTCAACTACAAAGTTTTATAACTTTTCGAGATCTACAACTTTTATTTTTGGAGTTTCTCCATCCGAGGAAGTTTGAAAAACTCAAAAAATTAATTTGAAACTATTTCTCTTGGCGGATCTCTTAAGGAACCGCCGGTAGAAATCGATTTCTTGGCGGTTCCTTAAGAAATCCGCCAGTAGAAATAGTCGATTTCTCTTGGCGGTTCCTTAAGAGATCCGCCAAGTAGAAAATGATTTCTTGGCGGTTCCTTAAGAGAACCGCCTGTAGAAATAGGGTCGATTTCTACAGGCTGTTCTAAAGTGAAACCGCCAAGTAAAAATAAAACACTAGTGTCAAGAGAAATCATTTGTGTACTAGTGAGTTTTTGGTTTTTACAATATTCAGAACAAGCGGTATTTGAAATGCTAATATGCAATTTTGGATGGTATGCTCAAGAATAACTAGTTTACAAAAGTACAATATCACAATCTGGTATCAAACTGTTTTGATCCTAATTCGTACCTAAATGTTTTTATGTTGGATTGTCTATGGAACTTGTTCAATATGCCTAGGATTCTCTTCATCTATTAATAAGCTTGTATTGTTCTGACGGTACAACCCTCACAACTTAGCCTAAGCTGGGGGAGGGGGTTGGGGGAGGGGCGTCTGCAGGTTGCAGCAGGAGGGCTAATAGAAACAGCCATTACTTTGACATTGTGTCTATCTTTGATCCTTTTTCATCCATTAGCTCCATCTGTCAATTTTTTTTTATCGAATATGCAAAAGGCTTGTGTATCATTTGTATTAAGGCGAAAGAGAGTTATACATCGCTCGCTAGGGCGGAAAATGATTTACAATCAGCGTTGCCTCCCTAGCTTAGATCATAGTGGACTACTCACGTAGGAGACAAACGTCCATCTGTCAATGAGACTTAACAAAGTCCAAACAGTTGGTGATATCGGTGTTAATTTAAGGGACATATTTACCTTGAACCTGAGTCTGTTGTCTTCCATTGAGTTGTTGCAATTATTCATCGATGGAATAGCTGATTCCTTAATCATCTAACGTTTTTCTCAAAATTTGTAAATTCCTGCAGATTTGGGAGCAGCTTGTAAGAATGAGGAACCAAGTGCTGGTGGCTCAAGTGCATGAAGAACTTGTGGTGCCCATGTTAGAGCTCGAGCAAGGGAAAACTGGGTAGCAGTAATGGTAACTAGCATGAGATCTTTGGTGGGATAGCACAATTTGCATCCATGAGATCGTTATTGACCTGAACTTGTTAGCCTTTATGGTCTGTGTTTCTCTTACACTTTTTTAGCTTGATCTGTCTCTATGAAAGCCCAAAGTCAAATCGAGCTTCTAAGTAAGTTTTTCACCCCTGAATTAGCCTACTTGGTCTGTGACTATATGTGGTCCAGGATTCTTGCTTGTGATGAAGACCTGAAATCTGCATATTGTTCCTTACTCTTCTGAAAAAGTGTAGGCCCTAAACAATGAGCTTTGTGAAATACAAACACTGCAATTTCATATGTTCCATGCTGCTCCTACATAATTTTGGTGTGTTTCAGCATTTTGATTGGATATTTACTTTTGTGGCCAATCTGGTGAACATTGGAATTCAGGCAATTTATGTGTGTGAACCTTGAAACCATAAAAATGTCAGGACACAGACCGTTTGACACAGTTTAGGATTGTGCACAGGTAAAATTCAAAGGGATAAAAGAATTGACATCATCAAAGAATAACAAGGCACATTAGTTTTCACCCTGTGCATATCAATTTTCATCTTTATTAAATCTGGAGATGTGTAACTTATTCTGCTAGCCACGAGTTACCAACTAAGCAAAGTATGTATTCGGACTTCTCTTTTTCATTTCTGCGGGAGCCTGACATCTTTGGCACAGATCATTGTTGAAACTGTTCATACAGATTCATTCCTCTTTGTTCGTTTTATTTTGCTAAATGAATGGTTCATCAGTCATCAGTATGGCTCTGCACTTGAGTTCCAGTCTGAATGTAACAAGGTTGCTGAAGGTGGTGATGGTGAATCATGGTTCACCTTTTCGAATGCAGGGCTCGAAGCATGGATAATGTGGAGGCTTACGTTTCGACTGACTGAAGCTGTTGTGTGTTGTTCAATGTTTGCTTAGCTGGGGCTCCTCCTGGGAGTGAGTAAATTGTGAATTTTTTTATGCTGAATTGGAATTTGGACACGGTTAGTTACACCATTTATCTGTGTTGCTTTGCACCTTGATTTGCTTATGTAGCCAGTAAATGGCATCTACTCAGTGATTTGCATCTTTCAATGGGGCCTAGATGCTGTGACAGATAGTTAACGTGGCTTGAGTGAACCTTTTTGAGCTGAAGAGTATTTTACGTGTTTTCTGAGATTACAGTTCTTCACTTTGAGTTATGTTATGGCAATCAGAAGTGCGTGTAAATAAATGGTATGTTGTTCCTATCAGATTATATATTGACAGAACTAAATAATTTGGTTGGTTTACAAGTGCCATACGAATTTGCTGAGAAATTACGAATGTGGCTGAGTATCCACCCTCCAGTAGGCGAGGCTTAAACTGAAGAGCGCCTTGGATAGAAGCTGTGGATTGCTCTCATAGCTGAAAAAAAAAGATACATCACGTTAAAAAATCCGGTTACCTGGCCCCAAACCATATATTACCATGAATTTTCAGTAGTTTATTCATGTGTCTATGTTTTTTTTTTTTAAAAAAAAAACTTACTGAACGCAACAACACAGGCTAAAATATTATGCCCGGTATAAGCAACTCAGTCAGTCTCGCTGACCTCCAGGCCCTACCTGTCAGCTAGCTGCCCCTAGGGTCCCACTTGTCAGCCAGGATAGTCTTCCCCAGTGGGGGGATCAAATAAAACCTTGATCTGGCCGGCGGCATCCCCTCTCCCCATTCCTCAAACCCTCGCGCCGCAACCAGCAGCAGCAGCAATCCAGGCATGCCGCCGCCGCCGGAGCCCTTGATGGAGGAGCTCATCGAAGAGATCCTCCTCCGCTGCCCTCCCGACGAACCGGCGAGCCTCTTCCGCGCCGCCCTCGTCTGCAAGCCATGGTGCCGCCTCATCTCCGAACCCCGCTTCCGCAGCAGGTACCGCGAGTTCCACCGCTCGCCCCCCCTGCTGGGATTCCTCTGCGGCGGCTACGACAGACACGACGACCATATAGCCCGATTCGTTCCCACGGCCGCCTTCTCCTCGCCGGCGCGCCGAGGTCGCTTGGTCGATGCGCGGCACGGGCGTGTGCTTCTGAAACGCGAAAGCAAAGCTGGGACGGGGCGCGTCCTCGTGGTTTGGGACCCCATCACCGACGAGCAGTGGGAGATTCCAAAGCCCTGTGTGGTGGGTTCCTTGCACGCCTGGAACGCGACAGTTCTCTGCGCCGCTGGCGGTGCCGGTGCCGATGCCGATGCTTGCGACCACCTTGATTGCCACGAGAGAGCCTTCCGCGTGGTTTTTGTGGCCACATATTCTACTTTGACGGCCATCTGGACCTACTCATCAGATGCTGGATCGTGGAGTGACCCAGTTTCCATTCGACAACGTTACGACTATGCTGGTTTCTTCTTTCCCAGTATGCTTGTGGGGAATGTGCTCTACTTTCAGTTTGGGCGTATCATGAGAGTTCTCAAGTATGATTTGGAATTTCATGAAATGTCTGTAATTGGATTACCACCTAGTCCATCATTTTCTGTGCGGCCTGTTATGCTTACTACCAGAGAGGATGGTCGGCTGGGACTTGCCACCATACATATATCCAAACTCTACATGTGGTCAAGGAAAAAAGATGGTGCTGAAGCAGATGCTGTGTGGACACATGACAGAGTTATTGAGCTAGAAACACAGCTCTCTGGTATTGCCATTGGAACTTATGATCTTGTTCTGCTTGGCTTTGTGGATCGGTTCGGTGTCATTTTACTAAGGGCATGTAATGCACTCTTCACAGTTGATCTGAAAACGTCCAAGCTGGAGAAGGTTTGTGACAATGGAAGCATCCACACTGTTGTTCCTTACATCAGCTTCTGCACTCCAGGTACAGTTTTCTTGGTTCAGTTTGCTTTTCCAATAATTTTCGGAATTGAGTAATAATTTTAGTTACTAACTTGAAATCTAGGTTCAAGAATGACGAATTTATGTTAGAAGAGGAAAGTCACCCAATTTGATATCATTATGTTGATCCTACCTAAATCATTTTATGACCATTTTAGAAACTGGTTAGATATGCATTGGAAATTATTCTATGTTAAGACAGATCATGCTTAGATGGTAGATTCCTGACAACTAAGCCTCAGTCAGGACTTTCGTTGCTTTGATGAGCTTCTCCAATTCGGATGTGACATGCCCAACATTAATCCTACTCACCCTTTGCCTCTGATCTGTTAATGTGGCTTGGCAACATACAAATACATTGCGATATCAGCACTAAAATGACGAATACATTTGTGTTTGTTCCTTTGAATTTCATTTATTTTATTTGTGAGAAGCAAGTGTTCACCAATGGCGAATTTAATACTTCATTCAGCTAATGATATTCTAAAAAGTTGCAAATTTCTGCAGCTTTGGGAGGAGGCCTCAGAGGTGAGGGACCAAGTGCCAGTGCCTCCGGTGCATGAAAAAACTCAAGGTGTCTAACTGCCTATGTGAGAGCTCCTCAAGGCGCCTATGTGAGAGCTTCTTTATCAAGGGTTGTAGTAATGGTAAATTGCATGATACCTATGGTGGTATTAGCCTATTAGTACAACATTGCTAGCATTAGTGAGATTGGTGCTGGCCTCTAGGTTGTCTTTGTCTTAAGCTGGAATTTCTCTTAAGCCTATTATGTTGATGGTTGGTTCCTAGGTTTATCGGACTTGTGTGTAATCTGTTAACCCTGCATTGTCCTACTTTATCATTGACTCTATGTGCTCAAGTATTGCTGCTTTCAATGGAAGCCTGAACTCTGCATATCATTCCTTCCTTTTAAAAGTGTTTGTTCCCCCAACAAAAAAATGATTGTTATGACATCTAAGAACTGCAATCTCATATGGTGAATGTTATTATGCATAAATTTATTGTGGTTCAATATCTTGTGGATTCTAACTGGTTGGATAAGAAGGTACTTTCTGAGACCATTGTTTGTGGCCAGCCTGGTAAACATCCAGTCAAGATAGCTTATATATATTTCTTCTAAACCTTGAAATCAAAACACAGCAATCAATAGGGACAAGACCATTGCCACAATGCCACCATACAGCTTGTGCACAGATAAACCTCAGTGGGATAATATAACTGGCATCGTCATAGAATAACAGAAAATTAGTTTTGGCTTGGCGTTAGTTCTCATCTTGGTTACGGCCAGAGTATGGTGTTTGTTTATCTGGATATTATACTCATCAGCAAAGCTCTGAGCACAAATTTATTCCTCCTTGTTTTGTCCTACATTTTCTTGACACTTCATCGCTCATTAGCATTATTATTTGTACTCAAGTTCCTGTTTGAATGGACCATGTTTGCAGCAGGATATGATGGTCAGCCATCCTTTGTCTTGCTGAACAATGTTCAGCCGGAAAAAAAGGTTCTGTATTCTGTTGAGTTATCGATTGAAGCTGTTCTCTGCATGCTTGGCATGGCCCCTCTCCTCTTTGGGGAAGTGTTTGTTATGCTGACCTGATGATGCACGCATTGCCTTTTGTGGAAAAATGGCTCTGCACGCATTGTGGAACTAGTCATGCAAATTCATTCCTATTTGTTCGTTTCGCTTTGTAAAAGATTCATCAGTCATCAGTATGTCTCTGCATTTGAGTTCCAGACTAAACGGAAAACAAGGTTGTACCAGTGTTGCATTGCACTTCGTTTTGCCCGATGGCAGGCGTTTTGCTTCCTTGACAGGTTAGTTTGCTGTGACAGGTTGTTGAAGTGAGCTGTGATTCCCTTTTTGAGCTGAACAGTAGTTTAATGACTTTGAATGCATAGATTAGGACATCGTGAATTTTGCTGAGGTTACATTTTTTTTTTCTCTTTCTAGTTTCTGATTCTGCCTTCTTAGCTATAGCAATCAGCAGTGGCTGCATAAATTTTACGCGCCTGTCAGATTACATTGGAGAAGGCTAAATAATTTGCTTGAATACTAAGTACCATATGATATGATACATGAATCTGCTGACAAAAATATGAATGCAATTGAGTTTCCATTCTCCAGTAGGCGATGCCGGCTGGGAAAAAAATACGTCACGTCATTAACCTGAAGAGCCTAATCCCTAGCTGGGAAAAAAAATGCGGCATCTTGTCTACAAATCCTGTTATCCGCACCTAGCAAAATCATGTTATACCATATTTTTTGGTTGTTTATTATGTATCTTTCTTAAAAAAAAATACTCAACACAACACACAGGCTAAAATGCTCGAGCCAACGAATTAAAACGATTTGTTCCGGTTATCCCACCTGTCAGCCTGGTATACCACCACCTGTCGGTCTGGTTGGGCTTGGACCTTCGGCCGCCAGGTAGCGTTCAGCTCAGCCTGATTTCGGCCCTGAAGTGCACGCAACGCACCCACCCCAAGCGGTAGCACTGCGCACGGCCCAAACGATGGTCCTCCACACGATGACCCTAAACCCATATCGCCCCCATCCATATAAACAGGGCAGCGGCTGGCTAGAACCGCATAGCGCCGCCGCCGCAACAACCACCACCACCATCTCCGTCAAAGATGGTCCACGTAAGCATCTCCTCCCACGCCGACCTCCAAGCCCTGTAGGACCGCTCCGATGGGCGCACGTCTCTAAAGCTCGTCTCTCTCGAGTCCGTGCGCACAGCGAGCGACTCGTACGCACTCCTCCGCAGCCTGATTGAGCGGAGGCCGCACTGGCGGTGCCCCCAGGTGCAGATGGATCTCCTCTCGCTCGTGGCGGGCATGGCGCTGGAGCTCCACAAGATCAAGCATGATCTGTTTCCCCTCCTCGTTGCTCAGGAAGGGGGCTTCCTGAAAGACCTCCTACTCCTCAGGAACTCAGCAGTTACGCTCGTACATCTGTGGGAGGACGCTGAGGAAATAGTCCAAGAATGTGTTGTTGACAAGGATGTGCTCTTAGGCAAAGTTGAAACTGTGGGCGCAGTGCTAGAGGATACCGCTCGTCAGGTACTGAAAGGAGGTACTCGCAACTTTGCCTGGCTTCGGGCACGTGTCCCGGCCTTGCTCGATGTGGTCGACGATCTGTTGTCGACCCCGGTTCATTTCCCTGATCCTGAGTAGACTATCAGCTGTTTCTTGCCAGCTCGTGACTGTTTCTTTCGATCATGTTCGGCAGAACTTACAAGTGGGCTCATAAGCCAAAATACTGTTGAAACAACTGATTGTAAGAAAATAATGCTGGCTGATAAGCTGAAACGGCTTTTTAGTTGGTTATGCTTTGCCTTCAAAAATGGCTCTGCCGTTCTGTTTCAGTGAACAAGCATTGGGGATTTGATGGGTTTATATATTTTATTATTAGTTCGGTTTCAGTGGACAGGCATGCGTGTGTGGTGACTATAGATTGCAGAGCTCTTTTCTTGGATAGAAGTTCTAAGTTGCAACAATGTGTGTCAGCGTGCTGTCTGAATGGGCTAAGAAGGTAACACGAACACTGAACTTGGAACCTTGACTGCTTTGATAAAATAGTTTTGCCATGGAGTGTTGATGAGATTGACAGTTGGGAACATATGGATTAACTGTTCAAGCTATTTGATTTTTTTAAAAAACTATGAACTGCATGGGTATTTTTGAGATAAAAAATAGCGAGAGCGCTTGCTAAATGAAAAGGAAATTTTTCATTAAAACTGAATGGTATTTTTTTTGGTCAAACAAAATGCATTGAGATTTGCCCAACGAGACATCACAGCCTGGTTGGATTGGACCTTGGGCCGTAGCATCGAAGCAAGTGTTGCCGTGGGCCTTGGGCTGTGTGGAGCTCCCCAATCGTCAGATAGGCACTCAATTCTGCTTCACTCCTCGGCCCTCTCGCCTTGGTGAGAAACCTTTGCATCAGTGATCCTAACTAGTTGGCCTTCAGGATTTTTTTTTTTTGTGTTTTTAATACATAGTAAAATGATTTTTGTTAAAAATTTAAGCTTGATTATCTGTTTCAAATAATTAATGTCAGAAAAAAAATTATAGTCCGTTTAACTTTTTTAACCCTAAATTTAACTACTCATCTTATTTAAAAATTTATGTAAAATTTCTTATTTTTGTTGTGGCTTACTTTACGTATTAAAGTTGACTATATTTGTAAAAAAATTTAAATAAGATAAACGGATAAAAAACAAACAAATTATAATTTGGGACGAAGGAAGTAATTAGAATCCTTTGTACGTAAACTCATTGCCCTACTTGATCTTGTAACTATTTGCCTACAGTATTGTTGCGATGAAAGCCTGAACTTAATTGCATTCCAAGTTCCAACGTTCCAACTATTTGCCTCCGCTATTCCTAGTTGCTTCGTATTTGCTCGCCACCTTCAGTCTTGCCGTCTTGGGCTCTTGTTGGGCGCGAATCCAGATAGCCTACTTTTCTTCTTGTTTCAAGACGGAAAAAAAAAACAAATCAAGGGTTGTAGCAATAGTAAATTGCATGATACCTTTGGTGTTACTAGTACAACAATGCTAACATTAGTGAGATTGGTGCTAGCCTCTAGGTTGTTTTTGGATTGGTGCTAGCCCTCTAGGTTGTTTTTGTCTTAATTCTTAAGCTGGAATTTCTGGTTCCTAGGTTTATCGGGCTTGTGTGTAAGCCGTTAACCCTGCATTGTCCTACTTTATCATTGACTATATGTGCTCAAGTATTGCTGCTTTCAATGGAAGCGTGAATCTGCATATCATTCCTTCCTTGTAAAAAAGTGTCTGCCCCTACTCCTACCCCCTCCCCCAATCCCCAAAAAAAGAAGTGATTATTATGAAATATGGGACTGCAATCTCCTACAATTAATGTCGTACAATTAATGTTATTCTTGCATAAATTTATTGCCGTTCAATATCTTGTGGATTCTATATAACTAGTTGGATTAGAAGAGACTAGTTTTAAATTTCCTGTTCTGTGACCTACGTTGTGGCCAGCCTGGTAAACATCCAGGCAAGATAGCTTATACCCCCTCTAAGTGTCGTTCTCGCTTTCTGAAAAATAACTTTGACTAATTTTATATCAAAACATAGTAAATTAATGCCATTAGATAGAAAATTGAATTTGTTTTCATAATAAATTTATTTGAAGATACAAATATTGCACGTATCGTCTACAAATCTAGTCAAACTTACGGCATGAAAACAAAAAATAACTCTTATTAGGGACCGGGGAGTATATTTTTAAACCTTGAAATCAGAACACAGCAGTCAATAGGGACAAGACCATTGCCACAATGCCGGTGCAGCTTGTGCACAGCTAAACAAACATCAGTGGGAAAACATAACTGACCTCGTCAAAAAATCACAGAAAATTAGTTTCGCTTCGCGTTAGTTATCTTGGTTACAGCCAGATTATGGTGTTTGTTTATCTGGATTTTGTACTCATCAGCAAAGCTCAAATTATCACAGAACTGAATAGTACAAATTTATTCCTCCTTGTTTTTGTCCACATTTCCTTGACACTTCATCGCTCATCAGCATTATTTGTACTTGAGTTCCTGTCTGAATGGACCATGTTTGCAGCAGGAGTTGATGGTGAGCCATCTTTTTTGTCTTGCTCAACAATGTTCAGCAAAATAAAAAGAAAAAATGTTCAGTATTCTGTTGTGTTATTGACTGAAGCTATTCTCTGCATGCTTGGTAGGGCCTCTCTCCTCTTGGGAAGTGGTTTGCTATGCTGACCTGATGATGCACGCATGGCCTTTTGTGAAAAAGTGGCTCTGCACGCATTGCGGAACTAGTCATGCAAATTCATTTCTTTTTGTTTGTTTCTTGCTAAAATATTCATTAGTTTGCTGTGACAGGTTGTTGGAATGAGCTGTGATTTCCTTTTTGAGCTGAACAGTGGGTTAATGGCTTTGAATGCACAGATTAGAACATCCTGAATTTGGCTCAGGTTGTAGCTTTCTCTTTCCAGTTTCTGATTCTGCCTTCTAATAGCGCTCAGCAGTGCTGCATAAATTGTAATTGTTGGCACAAAATCTGCACCCTACGCCAAGCACACAGCAAGCCGAAAAGCGTGACTTCAATCGGACAGCCGCACGGTTTGGAGATCCGGAAGCGTGCCAGTCAGTTTGACCTGAAAACTGACAAGGGACAAAGAAACTGTTAAATACAAAATCGGAACGTGTCGGATGAGACCGAGACAGTTCCGTATATACGCCCCCCCGAAGCCACTTACGGACGACATACAGCTATAGAAGCATGCGCCAATCATGCATGCAATTCATTCGGCTAATATGAAGGTGAAACACGTAGTGTATTGATTACCGAACATACATGCGTAAGAAGACATGTTTGAACAAGTAAAAGTTAACTACGAGTTAAAGCATAACCAAGCTCGGCAATACAGCCGATTCGGGGTCCATGAAGAAGGAACATACAAATCATCACGACTAAACTAATCAAAGACCTGCATCTGCCGCACGATACCCGATCCTATCAGAGTCTAAGCGTTTCTAACATGCAAGAACCCGCAACATGTAACAATCTAGATTGATCTAATTCGGCTATGTAAGCACACGATCTATTTATCATGATAAGTAAAGAGCATTAGAGAGCAAATAGATCTATAAAATAAGAAGCCGAAACCGATCAAATCTAGATTGGGCAAAAGAGTGTTACAAATAAATAAAACATTAAAGTCATGCAACACGTGATAACTTAATGAATCTACAAGATCTTGCCAAATCTAATAGAGCCGATAACCAATCCTTGAACCAGATCCTAGCCTGCCGCACGACTCACGATCTAACCAAGAATCGATAACTATCTTGCCTCGCTAAGCTATCAAGCGGACTTTGCCGCACGGCTATCTAGTCGAGATAGACAAAGCATAAGCAAAGACTTCTTGATCACCAAGTAGACGCTTTTGCCGCACGGCCATCCCATCGAGACGAACAAGACTACTTGCATCAAGATCTAAATCCACCGCATGATACTAGACATGATAGCAAGGTTGCCGGAACTTACGGAGGTCGACGGATCGATTGGCTCCTCTCGAAGAACTCGGCGACACGACAAAAGGACTCAAAGCGTGGCACGGGGCGGTTGTATTGATTTGATTGTGAAATATCCTTTACAATGGTCGAGGGTCTATATTTATACCCTGGACATAACATGAATCCTAAGAGATTACGACGTACACAATATGTTAAAGGTAACTCAAAAAAGTATGGCGAGACTCTTGCTATAATTCTCCTCGGAGTCCTTGATCATCACGCTTTTCTCCTTCTATTCGGCTTCTTGCTCGCCACCTTTTGCTTCCCGAATGGAGCCACTGTCTACAAAGATAGCCGACCGCACCAATGCTTGCCGAATCACCCGAGTCAATTGCACATACGCTTGCCGAATAGCTCAAAGTTAGCCGATCGCACGCTCATTTGCCGAGCGCGTTGGATTTACGCTTTCTCATAGACTTTACCGAATCGGCCCACCATGTCATTGGCTTTTACCAAAATCCGGTGTTAACACATGCCCCCTCAATTTCGGGATAAAAGTAATTTTATTTCGAATTGAACACGACTCTTTTCTCATTTAGGTCAACACTTTGTTCAACTCCGTAGCCGCCACTCAAAATCGACTCTTCTTCGTTCTAGATTCGATCCTACTTTTAATCCCCAATGGCGACCCTTGATGGAGTTCCAGAGGTATTTTTGATTCCTTTCATGTATTCGGCAAATTTTTCTTTGATCTTTCATCTCTTCTGATTCTCTTTCGGCCGTATTATCTTTTTGAAGGAGTACAAGGACGGATTTTTGATCCCTTATGCCCCCAATCCTGATTCGTACTTTTTGGGTCCGATGGGAGATTCCAACCCAATCGAATTTGTGGAGAAAGAAACTTCGAGGATCCCCTTTAAATCTGGAATTGCCCCTCCAAGCAGATGGCCAAGCACTTTCAAAACCTGGCCCTTCCCTCCGATCTTTGGATGGCGGCGGTGGTACCAAAGGATCTTTGAACAAGAGTAGCGATCCACTTTGGGACTCCTGGGATATCAGCAAAGATTGCTTAGAGTTATCCCTTTCGGGAACACCTCGGAATGATTCTCTTCGATAGCGACTTCCCACTTACGGTGCGATGCTACCAATGGTTTCATTTTTGGTCATGGCCCAATGTCTTTTACTTTGGTGACATATTCATGATGACCGGCCTTAATGTGACAGAGCCAAGTATACCCTTCCAAATATAAACACAATAGCAAACTAAGGCAGTCAAATACGGAAGTGGATGGACCAAGTACATCAAAACGTATATGTCAACCGGTCTTTGTGGATCGACAAAGAATATAAGGCCTTTTTAAACATGTGGCTATGCAGATTCATCTTTTGTGGCAAATCCAATGAGCCAACTCTCAATCACATGGTAATGGCCGAGGAGCTGGCTGCAGGAACTTTAATTCCTCTGGGCAAATATCTTCTAGGAGCTGTCTATCACATGATGCATCAGATCATTGTTCAGATGCGTCAACATGGGGAAATTCATTGTGTAAATGGTCCCTGGTGGTTTGTGCAGATGTGGCTACAATTGTACATGCACCAGATAGTCTCCGTGGACCTTAACACTTTGGGTTTTCCTTCTGTCAATGATGATGAGGATGGCCAAATGAAAGAGAAAGCCTGTCAAACTTATGGAGAAGCAGCGGCTGCCATCACCATTGATATAGATCTTGGCCATCTATTCAAGCTATTCTTTAAGGGCTTCAATCATGTGATATGGCTCCCTTATAGAGAAAGTGACACTTTGACTCTGCCTTGCAAATTTAGCTATGAGTCTGGTTGCTTAGACAGGGGTTGCCACAAAAGATCTTCAATTCTTTCATTAAGCCCCCGTGTCTTGCCGCCAGAGTTTCATCATGGGAGGTTCTTTGAATCCTTCCTATGAATTTTACAACCCAAACATGTTTGCCAGGCAATTGGGCTGTGGGCAACTGCCCCCAAGACTGTTTTTCTCAACCATCATAAGGCCCAGAGAGAAAATAGGAGATGAAATGGAGGCCAAAAGGGTTTTTGAGCTTGGATGGGATCTGCCAGAATTCATGCCCTTACCTTTGGGATTAATAGAAGCTGCCCATCCTTTGTTTTCCTCTTGGTGGCAAGAATGGCGTGCTCATATTTTTAACATGCCAGTGCACCCTTTGTGTCAAGATTTGTATGCTCAATTCGATTCTGACAGTGAGGTAACTTTCTTCATACTCACAGTTACCTCTTTTTCTGATTTTGTTTTTAATTTCAGTATTGTACTGTCTTTCGCAGGATCCTGAGCCTACCCCTCCTTCACAAATAGTCCAATATTACCAAGCTGGACCCATCCCTGCCTTAGGTTTTAATGCTCCATCCACGGCAATCCTCATGAAAACACCAAGTAGCTCGGGTACAGCTTCTTCAAAAGGAGAAGGCAAGAGGAAAGCTATTCTTTGGATCAAGCGAGTAGATATTAATGTGCCCGGAAGAACAAGATCCAAGAAAGCCAAGCTCTCTCCCAAGGTAAACTCTCGGCCGGTTTTTTGTTCTGAACCATGACGGGGCTTATTTTACCTATTATATGCTTTCCTTGACCCATGTGTCGGGCCTTCAAACTCAGCCAATGTGTTGAGAATTACTGAAACATCTTCTCGGGCTCTCGAAGATGTTGAAACTCAAGAGGAGGATGCAGAAATTCAAGAGTCCACTGGCCATACAGGTAATTACCTTCTTAACTGATTGTTCCCCTTTTTGCACCAAATGAACTGATTTTGCCACTTGATACTCAGAAGCAGATCATCCCCTGGATAAAATGGTAGAAGAATCTCCTCCTCATGCTTCTATTGATAGTGCAGAAATTCACAAGGCTATTGGTCATATTGGTAATGTTTTCTCTTCTTCCCTCTGCCAAGGTTTATCTACTGCACTTTGCATCTCATTGCTTATTTTCGGATGATATCTTGGATGACATAGCGGAAGGATCTTCCCCTCATCGGGCTTCAAGTTGACCTTCTCTCGGGCATTCAGCTAAGCCCTCAATCAAGCCAGGACAGGAATCAACCTGAAGAAGCTTCTGCACAAAAGGTAATACTTTATTTTATTGATCTCTCAAATAATCTTGATCAATCGGCTAATGGTTCTCCTTTTTAAAGGATGATGCTAAGCCGACTGTCAGCTACTCTTTCACCATTGAAGAGTACATTAATGAGGAAGGTGAAGAAGCTACTTCTCGCCAGAGGTTATCGCCAGAGAACCAAGCTCGGCTAAAGGAGATATCCCTCTTACTGGCCAAAGATATAAATGCTCTTGTCCAAGATGCAGATCAGATAAGAGAACTGGTTGAGCTTATTGACCAAGACATCCCTCCAACTCTCAAGGTCTCTCTAGAATCTGCAACTCATCTTGATGATCACCTTGGCAAGGTCAGGAGAGCAAACAGGAATATAGCTTCTAGAGCCGCTCTGCAAAATGATAATCTGACGAAAAAGCATCAAGTTAAAGAATTGCACTCTCAGATCCAGGCTGCTAAGCAGTCTTTGGTAACTCTGGAACCTGAACTGGTAGCCATGGAGGAGGAAAAGGCCAGGTTGGAAGCTCAATTGGCTCAATTGAATGTGAGAATCCAATCTCACAAAGATAAAATTGCCACCTTGCCGAACTCCATAGATGCAGCCAAGACAAAGATATCATCTCGTCATCAAGGAACATCGGCAGATCAAAACCAGGCTTACCGAGAATCCGAGTTCAAGACGATGACAAGAAGGTGCTAGAAGAAGTCACCGAATTAGGGATGATATCATAGACGCAATCAAACCGTTCTTAAATGAGTAAAACATTCGGCTTGTAACACACTGTGATTTTTTAAACAATTGTATTCTTTGTTGTGCTTTGGTCTTTTCCATTCTTGTTTGACTGATGACATAGCCGAATGTTCTTAAGCTTCCCGAATAGACATACGGCCATCATTCTCGATTTTCGATCGGAGGATTAGCCGATTCTTCCGAACCGCCGCTTTCGATTTAGCCGAAGCTTGGCCAAGTCCCGTAACGGCCCAAAAGAGAAGTAAACCCTACTTTGTCGTTTGGTATACTCCGAGTCGTGCGCCACGAACTCTATTACGGCCTATAAATAAAGCCCTCTTTCGGCTTCCACCACCATCGCCGGTTAGCATTCATCATCATCTTCTCATTTTCTCGCCGAAATCCTCGGAAGAAAACCCCACCTCCAAACCACCAATGTCGCGCCGGTGACCATGGAAAACGCCGGCCGAGGGAGAGGCCGGAGGGAGCAGGCCGCGACGTCGGCAACGCCATGGGTGAGATTAATCTGCCGCCTTTGCGTGTTCTTGCTCACTTTGTTCATCTCCCCTAACCTTGGTTTTCTTCATCCGCTTAGGGCGAGGGTCATCATCAACCGGTCTCACCTTCTTCCCCGATGGAGGTGACTCAACCGGGCACCTCCACCAACCGGTGTCTGTCTCCGGCTCCTCGAGTTCGCCGAGCTCTTCCGAGTCCGACAACTCATACAACGCCAACCCTTGGGGTCCGGCTGAATCGGCGGGCGAGGACCCTTTGTACAGTCATGAGGAGGCGCTCCGGTTCCGCAAGGAAAGGGATGAAGCCCGGACCGAGCCGGGCGACGTCTCCAAGCGATTTGGCATCGCGCAAGCCGAATGGGAGGATCGGCGCAAGCAGATTCGCGATGCCATCACCTGGTTCGGCATTCTCACATAGATTTTTTTTTCTCAATCCTCTTCGCTGTATGCGATTATCTTTTCATCTTTCGGCGCTCTGCGGAGAACGATCGGTTGAAGGCAGCAGCGACCCGGGCGGCTGAAAAGGTGAATGCCCAGGGAGAAACTCCCGAGGCACGCCTGGACGCCATGGATGGCCGTGTTGATCGAGGCCGTCATCCAAGGTGTCCACCTTGGCGTGTCCCTCGGCCGGCAATGATGTCTTCTCGCACCAATGAGGACTATTACATTCAGGGCCGTTGGATTTGCGAGAAGGTCATCCTCACGAGGTGGAGGACATCGAGGAGCAATTTGGAGCTCTACGGGGACCATGCTCGCCCTTGCCCTTGCCGAATCCACCAATCCCCAATCTGTTCTTAATAAGTTGTTCCGGGAGTAGTTTGTAACTAGGGATTGATACGTGAATAATGAAATCATCTTCCGAGAATGTGTCTTGTTTATGATCTTGTGTTGATCGCCAAATGAATGCCTTCGGTGTTCTCTCGATTCGAAGCGGTTCTTGAGTGATTTTCCCGAATGCGGTGACATCACTTTAGTCGATTAGATCTTAGTCTTACGCCACAAACGATTTGACGAGTCACCGAAAGCGGTATCATTCAGGATTTCATCTTTCTCTTTTCCGATAAACCAACCAATCGAACGTTGAGGTCAACATAAGATCATTCGGTTATATTTTTGGCCTGAAGGCGACACGAATCGTATCGGCTATTTACCAACTTCGCATTTTTTTTCACTAAAGGCGATTTTATCTCATCATTTGTTTGATTCAAGTTCTCTTTACGAACCAACTTCGATCTTTGGGGTAATATTTTTTAAGATATCGTCCGTTGATAGCTACGGTAAATTCTTCCCCAAACAAAGTCTTCAAAATATATGCATTGCCGGGCACGCATCTTTCTACCCGAAAGGGCCCTTCCCAATTTGGAGACCACTTGCCGAATGCCCCGTCTTTCGATCCAATCGGCGGTATAGTTTTCCAAAACCAGGTCACCTTCCAAGAATTGCTTTTCTCTAACTTTCTTGTTATAATATCGGGCAACACGTATTTTATTCTTTTCAATATTTTCTAATGCCTTGAGACGAATGAAATGTAAATCTTCCAATTCATCTATCATCAAATTTGTATAATCTTCTTTTTCCAAATCTTTTTTTGCAACATAACTCTTCTTGAACCCGATTGCAATTCCCATGGTAAAACAACATGATGCCCGTAAACCAATTCATAAGGAGATGTTCGAGTTGACCCATGACAAGCCATCCGATAAGCCCACAATGCTTCATTGAGAACCAAATGCCATCTCTTCGGTTTCTCATCAATCTTCTTTTGAATGATCTTGATCATAATCTTATTGGATGCTTCGCTTGCCCATTGGCTTGTGCATAATAAGGAGAAGAATTATACAGCTTGATCCCCATGTCTTCGGCAAAGTCGCAAAATTCGAAGAAGTAAAGCGGGTTCCTTGATCAGTTGTTATAGTTTGAAGGATTCCAAACCTATAAATTATATGCTCTTTAACAAAACTGATCATATTTTTCGATGTAACTTTCTTCAAAGGAATGGCTTCGACCCATTTAGTAAAATAATTTGTGGCCGGGGAGCATAAACTTATGCCCTTTGCTCGAAGGAGGATGTATCGACCAATCAAATCTATGCCCCATCCTCTAAATGGCCAAGGCTTGATTATTGGGTTCATAACAGAATCTTTGGAGCCTTTTGAATATTGCCAAATTTTTGACAATCATAACATCCTTTATAATAGTCAAAGCAATCTTCCAAAGCATAGTTGGCCAAAAATAACCAGTTCTCGAATTATCCATTTCATCCGGTAAGGCGATTGATGTGCACCACATAATCCTTCATGCACCGTACATCATCTTTTCGGCCTCTTCTTGGCTTAGACACTTGAGCAATACTCCATCTATAGATTTGTAATACAAGTGATCATTGAGAAGAACGAACTTAAGGGCTTTGTACACGAGTTTTCGGGTAACTCTTTGCGATGGATCCTTCGGATATTTGATGATTTCATGTCTCCAATCGCCAACCACCTGATCAGCGTCGGAATATTCTCTTCTATAGTGAAGACTTCTTGATTTTCACGATATCCGAAGCAGTTTGGGCCAACCTATTTGCTTCTTCATTATGCCCCTAGGGATATGATGCAAAGTTGCTACCCGAAAGCTTTTTAAAAGTTCCGACATTCCTCATAGTATTCTCTTAGCGCGTCATTCTTACACTCATATTGGCCAATCAAGCGGTTGATCACCAGCTCAGAGCCTCCAAAGATTTCAACGGCGGCGGCTTTTATCTCTACAAGAAGCCGAAGCCCTCTAAGCAATGCTTCATACTCTGCTTGATTGTTAGTCACATGAAATTCAATGGGAATAGCATACTCAAAAGTTATTCCCCGTGGAGAAACTAATAGAATGCCGGCGCCCCCACCTTTCTTTGCAGGATGAACCATCGAAAAATAGAGTCCAAGGTACAATGCCTACTATCTTTTGTTGCTAAGGTCATGATGTTGCGTAATAAAATCAGCAATAATTTGACCCTTCTTTGCTTTTGCCGATTCGTGTATTTTTAAATCAAATTCGACAAAGCCAAAATCCATTTGCCAATTCTTCCATTTAAAATTGGCATTGACAACATATGCTTGATCACATCATGACTTGAAATAATCACGCATTCGGCTTTTAATAAATAATGCGAAGCTTAGTACATGAGTAATACACACACAAGCACAATTTTTCCATAGCCGAATATCTTGTCTCTGGGTCCAACGACTTTCGGCTAAGATAAGCTATGACTCGCTCCTTCCCTTCATACTCTTGCATGAGGGCCGATCCTATCGTTAGGGTATCGGCCGCCACGCATAACTTGAAAGGCTTGTTAAGTTGTGGAGGTACCAAAACCGGTGGTGCCTTCATGTATTCTTTAATTTCATCAAAAGCCTTTTGTTGCACGTCACCCCATACAAATTCTTGATTCTTCTTGAGCTTCAATAATGGAGAAAAGGGCAAGATCCTCTCGATAAATTGGAAATGAACCTTCTTACGAAATTGATCTTGCCAAGCGAGGGACTGTAATTCGTGAGATTAGTTGGGGAACAACTTTATCTATTACCTCCATGCTCTTCTTTCCAACTTCAATTCCTCCTTTATGAATAAGGAATCCCAAGAACTCACCGGTGACACTCGAAAGCACATTTGTTTGGATTCATCTTCAAACCATGTTTTCTAGTGCATTCCAAAGTTCTTCTTAGATCAGCTAAGTGTCTCTCATAGTCTTGATTTGACTACTACATCATCAATGTAGATCTCCACAATTTTGCCGATCAACTCATGAAATATGTAATTCATGGCTCTTTGATAAGTTGCACCGGCATTCTTCAATCCAAACGTCATTACAATCCATTCAAATAAACCAATGTGGCGGGGCATCTAAAAGCCGTTTTTGAAATATCTTCTATTGCCATGAAGATCGATTATAGCCAGACATTACCATCCATAAAACTAATGACTTCATACCCTTTGCTGCGTCTACTAACAAATCGGCAATTGACATCGGATACCCATCCATTGGAGTGGCCTTGTTAAGATCTCTCGAAGTCTATACAGACTCTCATCTTCCCATTCTTCTTGTAAAACAGGAACTATATTCGAAATCAATCTGCGCGTACTGCGGCCGAATGAAGTTTGCTTCCAATAGCCTTTCAATCTCCTTCTTCACATCGGCCGATTACCTCTTCTTTATAGATTTTCCTTGGAGGTTGTTTATAGGGTCGATACCCCGACTTAATAGGTAATCGATGTTCAACAATAGAACGATCTAGTCCAGGCACCTCTGTATAATCCCAAGCAAAGCAATCTTTAAACTCCTTAAGAAGATTTACTATTTGTTCTCTATATTACGGATTCAAATTTGCACCGATGTACATCGGCCTTGATTTGGAATCATCACCAACATTTATCTCTTCTAGCTTGTCGGCCGACATAAAACCGTGTCCCAACTTTCCTTTGTTGCCATCGATTGGGTTACCCATTCAAAAATTGCTGTTCGAGCCGACTGCTTGGATCGGCTGTTGATCCTTGTTGAATACATTAACAGGACCTTCTTTCCATACTTTGCCAGAGAAACAATCAACACCATCATATTCCCAGTAAGCCGGCTCCGAAGCAGCCACACTTACCGAATCATCAGCATGTATGATCTCCACGTCATCCCCTATCCATTGAATAAGGATTTGGTGCATGGTTGAAGGAATACAGCAATTAGCATGAATCCAGTCTCTCCCAAGAAGCAAACTGTATGCCCCCTTGCCGTCAATGACAAAGAACGTAGTGATCAGGGTTTTAGACCCAATCATCAACTCAACATGCACAGCTCCTCGAGTGTTAGAAGGATTGCCAGCAAAGTCTCTAAGGATCATGTCGGTTTTAAGCAAATCTTCATCCGTCATCCCGAGCTTTCTAAACGTGGAATATGGCATTATATTGATAGCAGCTCCTCCATCAACAAACATCTTGGTCAGAGGCTTCCCATTGACGTATCCTTTCAAGTAAAGCGGTTTCAAGTGACGATGTTTGGCCGGCTTGTCAAAAGTTGCTTGTTGTGTTAGTATAAGCTGAGCCATTAGATCCTGAAACTCACTTTCATCAAAATCAGAGTAAATCTCCTCTTGTACTTCTTGATTGTCAGGAGCTATGAATTCTGATGGGAGGAAGAAAGCCATGCATGCATCACCCGAAGGACCCTTCTCATCGGATTTCTTCTTTGGGCGCCATTCCTTCTTTTTTCTTCTGCGGTACTGTTCCAGCTCTTTGTTTCTTAATCGCTGCACTCTCCTCTTCGACTTTTCCTCAACCCCTGGTGGGCACCATTGCCCTTTTCGCCATCTATATCCATGAGTATTTCCTTCCTTATCGTACTCTTCGGGATGAACCCAATGCTGATCCGCGAATCTCTTCCTCCGATGATCAAAGTCATTTAATTTTATACGCCGATCGTCCTCGGAAATTGAATTCCAAGTCTTTCATGGACTGGTCGGCGGTTGACTTCGAGACGCTCTGTAGCCATAATACTGATCTTTGCATTACGGGCAATTGTTTCTATCGAGGCGACTTCAAGCCTTCATTCCAACAATGCTTAAAGAATGAACAACCCCAATGAGACTGTTCTAGTTCCCTCATGTGTTCTTCTTGTTCTCGGTGATACATTTCTTCTTCATATCTCCACCGTTCTTCTAAGAACTTTCGTTCTTCATAATATTCTTGCTCTTCTTTGCCTCGCCATTTATTCAACAAGATTCGTGATGTCACCCTTGGTGCGGGCGTTTCACCTTTCTCGGTTCGGCTATTTTTGAACCGAACTTTCTCTTTCAATTCTTGCCAGATAATCCGCCGGTTGGGGTCTCTGATTGCCACTTTTCTTAGCTCTTTCGATGTCAACACTTTCATCCTTCCCTTGCTTTTAGGGTCATCTGCGAGACCATTCCGACAGAGAAAGAAATCATGTTTCGAGGGAAAGGTTTGCCATCAATCTTCATCTTGCCATCAAATTTCAGATGCCCCTCTTGAATTGCCTTCGAATCCGAACTCGAACACTCGGCAATCATTGATGGAGTGAGAATTAGTGTTATGATAACCACAATATCTCTTGTCTTTCACCCCTTGAGGCGTAGCATGGGATGTCCCTCGGTAGCTTGATGCGTCCTTCCCTCACCAACAGATCAAAAAGCTTATCGATTTGGAGACATCAAAATCGTAAGTCCCCTTTTTGTTGTTTCAGCCACCGCCGACTTACTTGGGTAGGCTCTTTGTCCCAAGTCAACTTCGCCTGCAGACTATTTCATCCTCATCCTCGTATTTTCGGTTGCTTCTTCCAGGAAACTCGATACATCTCACTAGCAACATTACCCTTCCGATGGCGATTACCCCTTCAAAAACCCGAGCACGATTACTCATGACGGCTAATCTCGAGCGAGTTGACCGAGATCATCAAATTCCATGCCGAACAGCTTTTCCACGACATTCGGCGGCATCCCGCTATTGCTATCAGGCAAGCGATCGTGCAGTAAATTCAGCGAGAAGCAAAGACTCTTAGTTTCTCCGAATCTGCGAAGATATTCTTGTGGTGTCTCATTAGCTTTACGCCTCAAACTGGTAAGGTCTACCGGCTTCTTTTCGTAGTTCGGTGAAGAAATAAGCATGAAACTTACGTTCAAGTTACGCCCGGTACCAATAGAATCATTTGGTAGAGAAGTAAACCGGTGAAAATTTGGGCTGTGAGAGACAATGGAAAATACCGAACCCTCAAGCTTCGATGCGTGGATGCCTCCCAAAATTTGTATCGGGTATCGGCTAATATGCTCTGTGGTACTTGTATCATCGACCCGAAAGAAAATTTGGTCAAGTCCGTTGGTGGCTTCACCCTTCTTTGGTAGTGCAACCTGTTATACCATGCAGGTACGCAGACTTGTATGAATAGGACTGATTCTTTGGCTTTAGGCCGAGCGATGTTGCATCATATCAGCCATCCTTTGCATGATTATGTCAATGTCGTCTTCGGAGTTCCACGTGCCTGTCCTCCGGATGGCATTCTGCTGCACTTCTATATCACGGATTCGGTAGAGCATCTAGAGCGGTATAGTCGGTGAACTCATGATATCCATCCCCATACATGTTCCTTTGTAACTTTGTTTGATCTTTGGAGATATCTTGTATGCGATTGCGGTACTCTTTCGGTAGTGCCAAAGCGTCACTTGGCCATAAGTAGGAGGTGGTTGCTTTTCATGAGTCTCTACTTCATCTTTGTTAATCCCGGATGTTCTGTATCTTCGGGTTGCTTCTCTTGATATTTTGGAATATTGAAAAGCACTGGTCCACGAATTGGTCCCACACCATCTTCAAAATACTTATCGGCCTGTTGGTCGAAAGTATTAGCCATGATTATTCGGAAAGTATTTAGAAAGGCCGTGTTGTGGTTCACGATGGTATACGCCAAGGCTTTATGGACCAAATCGATACCTTTTGAGCTTCTTCCTCTTGAGCAATCGGTTTGATGTGCAAGAAGAACCCTTGGCAATGGCCCTTACGAAAAACCTTGTTGCTCTTGTTCTTGGAGAAGGACATTAAGCATTTATGCTTGTATTGCTCGCATGCTTGCTCCCTTTGTTGCTCTCAATTGGTGCGGCAATTCATCCGGCGTCACGCCCGAGAACATGATTGTTATTGACGTCCGACATCTTGAATCGGGAGATGGTCCCCCGGGGCGTGCCAAAAAAAGTGTGTTGGCACAAAATCTGCACCCCTGCGCCAAGCACACGGCAAGCGAAAAGCGTGACTTCAATCGGACGGCCGCACGCGGTTTGGAGATCCGGAAGCGTGCCCGGTCGGTTTGACTGGAAACCGACAAGGGACAAAAAAGCTATTAAATACAAAATCGGGCGTGTCGGATGAGACAGGCAGTTCCGTATATACGACCCCGAAGCCACTTACGGCGACATACGGCTATAGAAGGCATGCGCCAATCATGCATGCAATTCATTCGGCTAATATGAAGGTGAAACACGTAGTGTATTGATTACCGAACATACATGCGTAAGAAGACATGTTTGAACAAGTAAAAGTTAACTACGAGTTAAAAGCATAACCAAGCTCGGCAATACGGCCGATTCGGGGTCCATGAAGAAGGAACATACAAATCATCACGACTAAACTAATCAAAGACCTGCATACGCCAAGAGACGATACCCGATCCTATCGAGTCTAAGCGTTTCTAACATGCAAGAACCCGCAACATGTAACAATCTAGATTGATCTAATTCGGCTATGTAAGCACACGATCTATTTATCATGATAAGTAAAGAGCATTAGAGAGCAAATAGATCTATAAAATAAGAAGCCGAAACCGATCAAATCTAGATTGAGCAAAAAAGTGTTACAAATAAATAAAACATTAAAGTCATGCAACACGTGATAACTTAATGAATCTACAAGATCTTGCCAAATCTAATAGAGCCGATAACCAATCCTTGAACCAGATCCTAGCTTTGCCGCACGACTCACGATCTAACCAAGAATCGATAACTATCTTGCCTCGCTAAGCTATCAAGCGGGCTTTGCCGCCACGGCTATCTAGTCGAGATAGACAAAGCATAAGCAAAGACTTCTTGATCACCAAGTAGGCGCTTTGCCGCACGGCCATCCCATCGAGGCGAACAAGACTACTTGCATCAAGATCTAAATCCACCGCATGATACTAGACATGATAGCAAGATTACCGGAACTTACGGAGGTCGACGGATCGATTGGCTCCTCTCGAAGAACTTCGGCGACACGACAAAAAGGACTCGAAGCGTGGCACGGGGCGGTTGTATTGATTTGATTGTGAAATATCCTTTACAATGGTCGAGGGTCTATATTTATACCCGGACATAACATGAATCCTAAGAGATTACGACGTACACAATATGTTAAAGGTAACTCAAAAGTATGGCGAGACTCTTGCTATAATTCTCCTCGGAGTCCTTGATCATCACGCTTTTTCTCCTTCTATTCGACTTCTTGCTCGCCACCTTTTGCTTCCCGAATGGAGCCCTTTGTCTACAAAGATAGCCGACCGCACCAATGCTTGCCGAATCACCCGAGTCAATTGCACATACGCTTGCCGAATAGCTCAAAGTTAGCCGATCGCACGCTCATTTGCCGAACAGCGTTGGATTTCGCTTTCTCATAGACTTTACCGAATCGGCCCACCTGTCATTGGCTTTTACCAAAATCCAGTGTTAACAGTAATCTCCTGTCAGGTTACATTGACAGGGCCAAATATTTTACTTGAATACTAAGTGCCATATGACACGTGAATCTGCTGAAGAAATATGAATGAGTTGCCACTCTCCAGTAGGTTCAGTAATTTCTCTAGCTAGGTAAAAACAAATGCGGCATCACGTCAACAAATCCGCTTAATCCGGTTTCGGCAAAATCAATCATATTGCCATGGTTTTTCAGTTATACTATCAGTATTTTTTGTAAAAAAAATTACTGGACGCAACAGCGCAGGCTTAAAATGCGAGGCAAAACGAAAATTATTTCACCTGTCTGCTGCTGTGCTGGTACAAGGTGGCCGGCCGCCGCCCGAGCCAGTCTCGCTGCCTCCTAGACCCCACCTGTCAGCCAGGTTGGCTTCGGCCTTGTGCACGGAGGCGGAGGGGAGCAACTCAGCCCTTTCCCCACTCCCGACGCAACTCGCAGCAATCCAGGCATGGCGCCGCCGTCACCGCCGCCGCCGGTGGCCCTGCTGGAGGAGCTCATCGAGGAGATCCTCCTCCGCTTCCCTCCCGACGAGCCAGCGAGCCTCTTCCGCGCCTCCCTCGTCTGCAAGCCATGGTGTCGTCTCATCTCCGGGCCCCGCTTCACCCGCAGGTATCGCGAGTTCCACCGCACGCCCCCTATGCTGGGATTCCTCTGCAGCAGGCTCGCCATCGGCGGCGTCCACATTACCCGATTCGTGCCCACGCGCGCCTTCTGCTCGCCGCTTGCAGAGCGCCCCCGCTGCCGCTTGCTCGATACACGCCACGGCCGTGTGCTTCTTCTGAAACTCCCTGTGCGGGCTGGGGTGGAGCCCCTGCTCCTCGTGGTTTGGGACCCCATAACCGACGAGCAGAGGGAGACTCCCATGCCCGACCTGCCGCCGCTCACGCGCACGCGCAGATGGAACGCGGCAGTTGTCTGCGCCGCCGGCTCCGGCTCCGGCTCCTGCGACCATCTTGATTGCCACCGTGGACCCTTCCTCGTGGTTTTTGTGCTCTCATGTCCTGGGGAGATGCTCATCTGGACCTACTCATCCGACACTGGATCATGGAGCGACCCAGTCTTCAGTCAGCAAGATGAATATGTTGTTCGTTGCTTTCCTAGAATATTTGTTGGGAATGCGCTCTACTTTGGGGTCAAGAGTGAACAGAAAATTCTCAAGTATGATTTAGAATCGCACGAAATGTCTGTAGTTGGACTACCGCCTACATCATTCCTTGGGCTTGGGCAGCCATTCTTCGTGCACCCTTTTGTGCTTACTACCACAGAGGACGGTCGGCTGGGACTTGCCAACATACATGAATCCAAACTCTACATGTGGTCGACGAAACATGGTCCTGAAGAAGATGCTGTATGGACCTGTGACAGTGTCATTGATTTACAGACGCTGCTCTATAGTAATGCCATCCTAACTGAACCTCTTCTGGTTGGCTTTGTGGATCGGATTGATATCAGTTTCTTAAGGGCGGATGATTTGCTCTTCACAGTTGATCTGAATACGCATGAGGTGAAAAAGGTTTATGAAGGCAGAGGAATTTACACAGCTATTCCTTACATGAGCTTCTGCACTCCAGGTACAACTTTCTTGTTTTTGTTCATTTTTCCTAGTAATTTATATTCTACTTACTAACATAAAATCTAGGCTGTAGAATGACGAATTTATGTAAGAGGAACATCTACCAATCAGATATCACTATGTTAATCTTACCTAAATCTTTTTCTGTGACTATTTTAAAAACTTGTTAGATATGCCTTCGAAATTATTCATGTGTTAAGACGTGTGATGCCTAGATGGTAGGTTCCTCACAACTAAGCCTCAGCAAGGAAGTTTTGTTGCTTTGATGAGCTTTTACAGTTCAGATCTGACATGCCCAACCTTAATCCTACTCACCCCTCACCTCTGATCTGTGAATGTGACTTGGCAACATACTATATAATACTTGGCAACATACTATATAATACATGGTGATATCAGCACAAAAATGACAGACACATTTGTGTTTTGTTCCTGTGAGTTTCATTTGTTTTATTTGTGAGAAGCAAGTGCTCACCAATGGCAAATTTGATACTTTATTCAGCTAATAATGATATTCTCAAAAATTGTAAATTTCTGCAGCTTTGGGAGGAAGCCTCAGAGGTGAGGGACCAAGTGCCGGTGTCTCCAGTGCATGAAAACTCAAGTTGCCTATGTGAGAGCTCCTCAAGGTGCCTGTGTGACAGCTTCTCAAATGCCTATGTGACAGATTCTTTTATCAAAGGTCGTAGTAATGGTAAATTCCATGATACCTATGGTGGTACTAGTACAACATTGCTAGCATTAGTGAGACTGGTGAGTAGCCTCCAGGTTGTCTTTGTCTTAAACTGGAATTTCTCTTAAACCTATTATCTTGATGGTTGGTTCCCACCCCCCCACCCCAAAACAAAAAAAAAAAAGCTGTTATGAAATCTAAGCCACAATGCCACCATACAGCTTGTGCACAGCTAAAACTCAGTGGGAAAATATAACTGACCTCGTCAAAGAATCACAGAAAATTAGTTTTGGCTTGGCGCTACAGCCAGAGTATGGTGTTTGTTTATCTGGATTTTATACTCATCGGCAAAGCTCAAGTTATCACAGAACTGAGTACAAATTTATTCCTCCTTGTTTTGTCCTACATTTCCTTGACACTTCATCGCTCGTCAGCATTATTTGTACTTGAGTTCCTGTCATGTTTGCAGCAGGAGTTGATGGTGAGCCATCTTTTGTCTTGCTGAACAATGTTCAGCAAAATAACAAATGGCTCTGCCGCTCTGTTTCAGTGAACATGCATTGGGAATTTGGTGGGTTTATGTTTTAGTTCGGTTTTGTAGACAAGCTTGCGTGTGTGGTGATTATGGATTGCAGAGCTCTTTTCTGAATGGCTTATGGATTGCAGAGCTCTTTTCTGAATGGCCTAAGAAGGTAACACGAACACTGAATTGGAACCTTGACTGCTATAGCTCAAGACGCTCAACTATTGCAAGATATTGACAAAACAATTTTGCCGTGGCGTGTTGATGACATTGATAGTTGGAACATATGGATTGACTGTTCAAGCTATTTGATATTTTTACTGTGAACTCCATGTGTATTTTTGAGATAAAAAAAACAGCGAGAGTGCTTGCTAAATGAAAAGGAATTTTTTCAAATGATTTGATCTTTTTTTTTTTTTGTCAAACGAAATACAATGAGATTCGCCCAAGGAGACATCACAGCCTTCAGCACGGAAGCAAGTGTTGGCCTAGGCCTTGAGCTGTGAGGAACCCCTCTGCTTCAGTCCTCTCTGCCCCATGTCTCATTTGGTGAGAGGTTTCTCAAGAGAAAAAAAAAAAGAAGGGAGAATGCCTCCTTGGTGGGAAACCTTAGCATCAGCGATTCTAACTTGTTGGCCTTCAGGGTTTTTGTGTTTTTAACATGAATGATTTCTGCTAAACATTTAAGTTTGATCATCTGGTTCAAATAGTTATCATCGAAAAGAATACTTCATGTAATTAGAATTGTTTGTACGTAAACTCATTGTCCTACTTGAGTTTGTAACTATATGTATCCAGTATTCCTAGTTGCGATAAAAGCCTGAACTGATTGCATATTATGCTGTATTTGCTCACCACCGTGCTCGGCAACTTCGGTCCAAGCGTTCCAACAGGCTTCGCCGGCGAAGAGCCGGCGGCGACAGAATATGGGGACGAACTGGCTTACAGGCCCCACCTGTCAGTAAGGCCGCCCCTCGACATGTTTTTTTTTTGTGGGTCCGGATCGGCTACTTCTCGCTTCAATAATCAATGCTCCTATAAAAAAACTCAAATAAACCAAAAAACCTGCTCCCATACGAACCCTCGCGCCGCGACAACAATGGCGCAGCCGTCGCCGCCGCTGCCTGCGCTGATGGAGGAGCTTATCGAAGAGATCCTGCTCCGCCTCCCGCCGCAGGATCCCACGAGCCTCGTCCGCGCGGCGCTCGTCTGCAAGCCCTGGTTTCGCCTCGTCGCCGACCCCTGGTTCCAGCGCAGATTCCGCGAGCTCCACCGCACGCCCCCGATGCTGGGGTTCCTCTGCACCCACCACGGCGATCGCTCCAGCAGCTTCGTGCGCACAACCGCCTCCTCCCCGCTGCACGCCCCCTCTAGCTCCCACTGGTGCCCGCTGGACGCGCGCCACGGTCTCGTCCTCCTACGGGAACCCTCACAGAACACCGTCATGGTCTGGGACCCTGCCACGGACGAGCAGTGGGAGCTTCCCGTCCCGCCGCGGCGGGCGGTGAGCTGCACGGCGGCGGTCCTCTGCGCGCCGCGGCTGGCTGCGACCACCGCGATTGCCACCGCGGACCCTTCCTCGTCGTCTTCGTGGGCTGTGATCCGAGGAACATGTTCGTCTGCACCTACTCATCTGACATTGATTCGTGGAGCAAGCCGGTCTCCGTCCAGCACCCTACTGACTGCTACATCTACGCCGGCTACTACTCGCCGGCGGTGCTGCTGGGGAAGACGAACGAGCTCTATCTTGGGATTCCATTGACGAACACAGCTCTGAAGTACGATCTGGAGCTGCGAAAGATCTCGTGGATTCGGCTTCCAACCCTGCACTACAGTCGCCAGCGTTCTGTGCTCACGACGACGGAGGACGGGCTCGGGCTCGTCAGTCTGTTGGACGGCAAGCTCTGCATGTGGTTGAGGATGGACACTCCTGAAGCTAATGCTGGATGGATACAATTCAAAGCCATTGATCTTGGGCTGCGGCTCCGTGCTTCTGTGGCCGTTGGTTTCGCAGATGGTCTCGATATCGTTTTCGTGACGGTGAATGGTGCACTCTATACAGTTCATCTGAAGACTTATACAGTGAAGAAAGTTTACGACAATGGCACAGCAATCCACGCTGTCTTTCCATACATGTGCTTCTACTGTCCAGGTATATGCTTTTACTTGGTTCTTGGTGTTGCAAATTCTGAATAAGTAATAATTCAGTTACTATAACATGGAACATTAATAGAGCTCAACAATATTGAATTTATGAAATTGCAATTTCACAATCTTATATCGACCTGGGTCAATCCTACCTAAATCTTATTATTATCGACAAATCTTCAAAACTGATTTGGTATGCCGCTAGGAATTTATTGTTCTACTTATCGTAAGTTACTTTGATGAGCTTCTACACTTCAAATGCTTCCTCCCTATCTTTAGTGCTGTTCATCGATAGCCTTCATCTGCAATGGATAGTGAATAGCCTTCATCTGCAATGGATAGTGAATTAGTGATATTGGTGCTAAATTTTAGGATATATATAGTTATCCTAATCAGTTTGTGCAAGTGTTGCATAATCAATTACTATTACACTACAAAAATTTGACCTTCTGTGACGATTTTTTAGGGTTTGTGGCGCACCTTCTATGACAACAGAATATCGTTTACGAGAAGGGACACGTGATAAAAAATAGCTTGTAATCGTCCTTTGTCTGCGAAACAGTACAATTACGCATTGTTTCAGATTGTGACGACATGCACTGTTTCTTGTTTCGTGTCCCTTCCATTACGGTATTTTGTTGTCATAGAAGGTGCGCCATAAACCCTAAAAAAATCGTCACGTAAGGTCAAATCTCTTGTAGTCTTATTTGGTTGGATAGGAGTAATTGTTCATTGAGGATGGTTTGATTACTCAATCAGCTGATGATATTCTCAAAATTTGTAAATTGTTGCAGCATTGGAGGCAGCCTGTTTAGGTGAGGAACAGTGCAGCTTGATGTAATGCATGGCAACCAAAGTTGCTCCTAGGTGAGTTTCTCGGCCAAGGGAAAACTAGGTAGTGATAGTATAATGGTAAATAGCATGAGATCTTTAATCTATTGTACGAAAACTCCTTTTGCATAATTTGTTGGCCTTCAAGGTCTGTGTTTAACTGTTTTTTAAAGCAAAGCAGTTTTTTCTTAAAACTATTTAGCTTGATCATTGGATCCGGCGGTTATATTGTGCTTGTTTGTAAGCTGTTGAGTGCTGCCCCCTGCATTGCCCTAATTGGTCTATGATGTGCTCTATCTAGCTAGTGTTCCTGTTTGTGGTGAAATCCGCAAATGTGCATTCCATATCTTATACAGTTCTCTTGGGAATGAAGTTGGTTACTCGAGAAACAAACAAATCCAAAGCTTTAGTTCAAAGTGAATGGAACAAGTGTTCCAAGTAGCAGCAGGTGTTGATGGTGAATCATCTTTGTGTCATTGGTTGCCGAATGCCATCCTGAAGCAAGATCAGTTTTCCGGTTTTCGGTGTTTGCTTCTTTGGCTGTATGCGTTGTGTGCTTTGTGCATCGCAGGGGCTAGCTGCTCTCCTCAGTCCCTCTCCTCTCATCTTGGTGTTGAGAATGGATGAAGTTGGTTATGCTGAAAAATAATCCGTCTCCTTTCTCGTGATTTTATTTTAACTGTTGGTTGGGTTAGAGCCAAATTGATTGATTCGCCCCAAGGAAATTTGTAAGTTTAACACTGAATGGAAAGGCTTCATCAATAGCTGATGCCCGAACCGACGGGCGAATCGAATCATGGTTCAGTATTGTTTGTCAGAATGCAGGTCATCATGAAGCGTGAACAATGTTCTGACTAACTGAAGCAATTGTTGTTTATTATTGCTATACTAGTATATATGTGTTTGCTGCCCCCCAAGGCCCCAATGCCCTTGGAAACGAAGCCTCCACGGTTCGGTTTCAGTAATCTAGCATCATCAGGCGCAATGTACATGGTTCAGTTCAGCGTCAGTAGAGTTGTGCCTATGAGCGTGTATGTCGAACAAACTGAAGAGCAAGAGCTCCTCGAATGAAGAAACAACAAATGGCTCTTGGCTCAGTTTGTGTGTGGACTCAAGAAGATGAGGCTGCCACTGGTTCTTCACTGCATCAAGTGTACAGTACAGGGGCTGAGCGTGTTGGGTTGAATCTCAATTATTTGGGGATGGGTCTACTCCATCATCAGGGCCCATCTGAAAGAGATCAACTCTCTTCTCTTTCTTATATTTCCTGTCGGAATGTGAATACAATTTGTGCCCAGCCTTTTTTTTTTTTGAAAGGTTTATGCATGTAGTTTGCATTTATTGTCGGGTGGACAGCTGAAGTGGAAGCGTGCCACGTGCAAGGAGAAGAAGTACAAGCGGCGTGCGATGCCTTGCGTTTTCATGCATGTACTAATGTGTCTGCGGGAGCAACCATCGTCACTTTCATCGGCACTTGTTTTATTTTTCTCTTTCAAATAAAAGTTGCAGCATTTTATTTTGCAATTCTATTTTTAAAAAATCTCCCTTGGTACTTGGCTTTAACAACTAATTAATTAATTAAAACCAAATTTTGTGCCAGCTGGCCTGTATCCTACTCCCTCTGGACCTTTTTTTAAGGCGTTCTCACGTTTTTCATTTCAGCAAGTATATAAGGCGTGTCTGTTATTCCTATGTGTATCATCGCTTCGAATTTTGGCCGCAGTAAATACATGCACAGCTTTTTAAGATGTTTTGCACGCAATCACAGTAAACGAAGGGCCTTGTTTTATGCATGCAGTAGAAAAACACGGCAACAGCCAATGCCCATGAGCCACGAAGCATGAGCCAGCTTATTTTTTTCTCGAATACGCAAAAAGACTTGCGCATCATTTTCATTAAGAAGAAGAATGCAATGCAGTACAATGAAACCGGGGTGGAAACAAGATTGGCAACAAGCTCTGCCACCTCCGGTAAGAACCAAACAAAAAGAGAAAAGAGTGAGAAAAGCCACCACCATAGTGACAACGCAGAGGCCCAACAGGGCAGGCGGGCAACACGACGCGTCGGGGGCGGGTGGGTGCGCCAACGGAGCCTTCAAGAAGGAAATGACGCCCGCGGACGCCAACTCCATTGGACCGTGCACCCATGGAAGCTTTCGTTCCTGATTTGGCTCCGGCAATAGCGCCCGAGGAGCAGCGGAGACGACGCCTTCAGGAAGGTGATGACGAGCTCGCCATCGTCGCCGGTCCTAGCCCGTAGGCCTCGAGGACATGGTTTTCACCAAAGCTGTCTGGGGACGCCGCTGCCCCCGTTGGCGTAGCTTGATGTCCTCGTGGAGAGCGCCTTGCCGGTGCCGATCACGGGATGGGCGTGGTGGGGGCGAGCGGAGAGCCGACGCGAGGCACCGCCCAGTTCGCTGGTCACCGTCGAGCACTCACCCCGAGTGCCGACGGGAGAGCGCCGCAGAACGGTCAAGGCCCGACCCGCCACCGGAAGGAGATGGGGGCCAAGGCACGTCTGCGGGGAGCGCAGGCCCCGTGAAGCGCACGGGGGGGGAGGGGGAGGGGCCAAACGACCGTCCTGCCCGCCCACCCGGAGGCGGGGTTGGCCGGGACTGCCGCCGTGAGACCGCCGGTCCCCGGCCACGACCCACCGCGGCCGCCACTCGGCGTGGGTGGTAGGGGACAAGCACACAAAAGACCGGCCGCGGGGTGCCCACTGGTACGCTGGAGTTGTGGGCGGGTACCTCCGCCGCGCAGCGACGGACAGGCTTCGCCCCGCCTCAAGGTCGGGATGCGGCGGCGCGGGGCGCGGGCATCGAGGCGGGCCGTCGGCGTCGCGAGTCCCTCACCACCACGGCGGCGAACCGGGTGGTGGGCGCGTGGCGCGCCTGACCCGGCCGTCGTTGTCGGCGGCCCGAAAGGGCCATTGTTTGCGAGGCCTCGCCTCCACGGCAACCCCACGCGTCGCCGGGGCGCGCCGCGCCGCCGCCCGCTGGCAACTCTGAGGGAGAGTGGCCGGACAGCACTTTGGCGGCGCGGGGCGCGAGCCGGCGGCAGCGGAGAGCGCGGGCTGCTCCCGGCGAGTGCCCGCACCTCCGAGGCCCCGGCCACGGCGCTCTTTGTCCGGCCTGAACGTGCCCGGCCGCGGTCGGCCCGAGGTCGGCGCGGGGGACCTGGGGCCAGCAGGCGCCGCCCGGATCGGGGCTGCCGCCCGGGACCAGGCCGGGCGCGCGAGGGGCTGGAGCCGGCCCCCAGCCCGGACGCCGCCGGCCCACGGCCCCGGAGGTGCCGGGGCTGCCCCACCGGCCGCCACGGGAGGCCGCCGACGGAGGGCCGGGCGGCCCCATGCCCGCCCGCCGGGCCACGGAACCCTAGGTTCCCGCCCTGCCGCCCACCGCCAAGCGCCTCAGGGGGGCCGGATCCGCGGCGGGAGGCCGGAGGCCGGGGCCGGCCGCCCGCCGACTCGTCGGTTCCGAGAGGGGGGAAGAGGGGAGGAGGAAGACGGGGGGCGCAGGGAGGCGGGGGAGGCGCTGTTTGAGCACCCCCCTTTCAGGCCCGCCGCCGAGGGAGGAGAGCAGCCGGCCCGGCCGGGCGGTGAGGAGGGGGGGGGCGCGGTGGGGTGGTGGCGGGGACCCCTGGTCGCTTCCCTGGGGGAGGGAGACGGCCTTGGTCAGGGGCTGGCTCAAGCGCGCCGCATGAGCCAGCTTAAATTGGGCCAGTTTAATGCTGCATGTACTAGAATTAAGTGTGTACAGCCATGCATTTTCTCCTCTCCTTGGTATTTGAAATTTATGTTGTTACGCCTAAAAAAGGGGACTGGAGGGAGTATTAGGGAAAAATGTACAAATTTGTTATGGAGATATAATTATGTTGTGATGCAAGCTCAAAAGGAGGAGACGAAAATTTTAGGTTTTTTGTCTTCTTCCCATCAACCAAACTGAGATTATAAGTCCATTTGGAACTTGAATGTGACTCCAAAATTCATTTGATTCGGTGTAGAACATTGCACCATCTCTCCAAAATGATCATGATGATTTGGATTGGAAGTACACTCTAAAATACTCAAGTGTATCGTTCCATCCTTCTTCTCTGTATGTCCTGAGGAATTTGTTGGACTTTCTGTATCTGAACCTATCTTGTCTAATTGGGCAATTGTGCATCTCATCAAGCGAAGATAATTGTTAGGGAATTGTGCATCTCATCACTTGAGGTACTCGGTTCTTGGTCCATTGAGCGAAGATGTCGCTGGGAATGCTGCAGAAATATAATATAAGAACATAAGACGCATGCTGTGTATTTATTTAAACTAATCCTCTTAGCAAACTATATATGTATACTGGGACAAAGATTGTTAGGACATGTATGGATGCTTTTTGTACCTGGAGTGCAGAAACTGACGTAGGGAACGGTGAGGCTTGAGCCCCGATCTGTATAAACCTTGGTCACCCGGCCCGACCATACATCAACCGTGAAGAGCTCATCTTTCAGCGTCAGGAATACGGTACCAACACCTTCCGCGGAGCCAACTAAATAGCGCCAGCAAGTCCAAAATAACCATGGATCATCACCAGAGGAGGGGAGCAAATGATGAGCGAGCTGAATGGTCCTCCTTCGCACCCATCCTGCGGGTTTTTCAACCTCCCTCGACCAGAGGCAAAGTGTCGAGTAATGCTCCACTCTTACAAACCCCAGGCGACCGTCCTCCATTGTTGTGAGCTCAATCGGTTCAAAGGGTTCGCGTATAAAGCTTGTGGATGCTCTAGGTAGCTGCACAACTGATATGCTCCTGGTGACCAGATTATACTCGAGGATATTCCGATAATTATACCGGCAGAACTTTCGATGATCATCATCATTCCCAACGTCGGAGTAGTATGCAGAGCCGTGGAGCACGAAGTAGAGTGCATTCCCTACAAGGATGCTGCGCACCGAGCTGTCAAGAATAACAGGGCCACCGGACTGCCAAGTAAAGGCTGGCTCACTCCATGCCCCAGCCTCCGAGTCGTAGATGCAAACAAGATTCTTGGAACATGTGGTGCCGGCAAGAGCCACGATGAAGGGTCCGCAATGGCAGTCGAGATGGTCGCACTCGCACGCACCGCCGGCGGCGGCGGCGGCACAGAGCACCGCGGCGGTCCACTCGAGTGGATGCTTCGGCAGTGACGGCTCCGGGAGTTCCAGCTGCTCGCCGGTGATAGGGTTCCAGACGACGATGCGGATGGATTTGTGGTACTCGGCCCCCGTGTTGCGGAGGAGGACGCGGCCATGGCGCGAGTCGCACGCTCTCAGTCCGCAGAGGTTGTTGGCATGCATACGGGGCTGCAGGCCGCCGGAGGCGGACGTGGGGACGAAACGGGTGGCCCCACGAGAGTAGATCATGAAGCCGAGCATGGGCGGTGCTCGGCCATGGAAGTCGATGAACCGGCGGTGGAAGACGGGGTCGGAGACGAGGTGCCACCAGCGCTTGCAGACGAGGCCCGCGCGGACGAGGCTCGCCGGGCTGTCAGGCGGGAGCCTGAGCAGGACCTCTTCCACGAGCTCGTCCACCAGCGGTGGCGGAGGCGGCGGCATGCTATAGCTAGTTGATTGTTGCAGCAGCAGATCGCAACTTTTACGGCTTTGCTTTGCGTTGCGAGAGGCGCCTCTCGCTCTCGGCTCTCGCAACTTGTAGGCCCTCTCTCGCCTCGTAGCTGCACATCTGATTCGATTCGAATTGCTGTACGAACGTACGTGTCGGAAAAGGTGCGGTTTATATTATTCAAAAAATGTAACTCTTGCCATGCATTTCATTTGTGTTAAATCATGACAGTGGCCGAGTGAGTTGGGCCGATCTCTATTTTACTTTAGAGATGGCCTACTACAACGCCGTCAAAGAGAACCCATCTTTTTTTTAGGAAAACGAGTTCCATTTTGAACGGACCATGTTTGTAGCTGGAGTTGATTGTGAGTCAAGTCATCATGGTTTGTCCTGCTCGTCGAATATCTAATAATATATGGTCAGAAAGCATTAACGATATTCAGAAAAAAAAAGGGAACAGTGTTCAGTATTCCGTTTTGAGGGACTTTGTTGAAGCTGCTGTCCTAACATGCTTACAAGCATTAATATGCATGGTTGGCACTGGCAGGGCCTCTCTTCTCTTGAGAAGGCGGTAAGTTATGATGCTGACCTAAAGGTGCACACATTTCCTTTCTGGAAAGCTGAGACTGCAGTTCTATTTCAGACTTCTAGTGAAGGAGCAGTGGGGTTTACAGTTTCAGTTCAGTTTAAGTAATCCAGCATGCTGCATGTACCAGTTTGCTTGGTGAGAAGTAAAACAAGTGTTCGTTGTTAATGGCAAGTTTGATTCTTTATTAATCGGTCGATGCAGTCATAAAATCAAACTTTGTAATTTTCTGCGGCTTTGGGAGCAGCTCACAGCTTCTAAATGCCTGCCTCTGTGTTTCACAAGTCCTAACGGCAGCTTGAAAATATTGAATGTAAGTAGTGTTATACATAAAAATAGTCAATCCAAAAAAATATTTTTGCTATATGGTAACTACTACATGAGTAGTGACTTTTATTCACAAAAAAAGAGTAGTGACTTTTAGTACCCACCTACCAGTCAGGCCGCCGATCAGCATGATTGCGCTGAGGTGGGCCTTGTTGGGCCGAATCAGCAAGTCTTCTCGCTCCAGCAGCTTTGCCCTTGTTCCCCTTAAAAAAATTAAATAAAAAAAGCAGCTTGCCCCCCTTTACCTTTGAGCGAACCATGGCGCCGCCGCCGCTGATGGGGGAGCTTGTGGAAGAGATCCTCCTCCGGTTCCCGCCGCAGGAGCCCGCGAGCCTCTTCCGCGCTGCCCTGGCCAGCAAGCAATGGTGCCGCCTCATCTCCGGCGCCGGCTTCCGGCGCAGATTCCGTGAGTTCCACCGCACGCCTCCCATGCTGGGATTCTTCCTCAACATCGATGCCCACGCCCCAGCCCGCTTCGTGCCCACAACCGCCTTCTGCCCACCGCATGCCAACCGCAACCACTGGGTCGCGCTGGACGCCCGCCACGGCCGTGTCCTCCTCTGGGAACGCAAGGAGGGCGTCCTCGTGGTCTGGGACCCCATCACGGACGAGCAGAAGGAGCTGCCTGTTCCGCCGCAGCAGAGGCTAAGCTGGGCCGCGGCGATTCTCTGCTCCGCCGGCGACGGCACCTGCGACCACCTTGATTGCCACCGTGGACCCTTCCTTGTGGTTTTTGTGGGTTATGGTCTGTGGAACATTTTCGTCTGCACCTACTCATCTGATTTTGATGCGTGGAGCGAGACAATCACCACTACCAATTGCACTTGGATCGCTGGCTCCTATGCTGGTTTCGAATGCAATGTGCTTGTGGGGAATGCTCTCTATTTTGGGTGTCAGGTGAAAAACATAATTGTGAAGTATAATTTAGAAACGCGTGAAATATCAAGGATTCAGATTCCAGAGTCATGGCCCAAGTTCCAGCGTTATGTGCTCACAACCATGGACGAAGGTATGTTAGGGTTTGTCACTGTAATTGGTTCCAAACACTATATGTGGTCGAGGAAAGATGGTCATGAAGCAGATGCTGGATGGGCACAAAGCAGGGTCATTGAGCTTAAGGCATTGCTCCCTTTTGATGCCGTCCTTACCCCACTTTATGTGGTTAGTTTCGTGGATGGCCTTGGTACAGTCTTCTTGAGGGCGAACAATGTGCTGTACACAATTGATCTAAAGACCTATAATGTGAAGAAGGTATGTGAGACCCAGGGCAGAGGAACCATTGCTGTTCCATACATGAGCTTCTGCACCCCAGGTATCATGTTACTTAATTTTTGGTTTTACAATATTCATAACAAGTAAGAAGTTGACTACTAACATGGCACCATAGGGCAAGGAACAATGGATTTATGGAATTGCAATATCACAATCTTATATCACATTTGGTTTATCCTTCCTAGATGTTCTGATTATGGGCTATCTTTGAAACCGATTAGATATGCCTATGGCAATGTCGTGCTAAGCTTAGGGACATATTTATCTTAATGGGTTTGTGCAAAGTTTTGCTGTTAACAAATGTATTTGTGAATAATAACAGTATTGTTCTGTTGGTGAGGAATAATTGTTCATTGAGCAAAAAATTGATTACTCAATCAGCTGATGATATTTTCAAAATTTGTAAATTGTTGCAGCATTGGAAGCGGCCTGAGGAACCAAGTGCAGGTGGCTTAAGTGCATGATAAACCTAAAGGTGCTGATGTTGCAGGTTCTCTCAGGCAAGGGAAAACTGGGTAGTATTAATGGTAAATACTAAATAGTAGTGTGGGATCTATGGTAGGACAGCACCTTTTGCATCAGTCAGACCTTAATTAGTTGGCCTTCAAGGTTTTCCTGTTTTTCAAGTAGGAGTTTGTCTTAAAACTTCTTAGCTTGATCGTTGGTCCCAGCCTCCCAGGTTATATCGAGCTTCAATGTACCCCCTGCACTGTCCTACTCGATCTGTGATGTGCTATAAGATTCCTATTTACTAGATCTGTGATGTGCTATAATATTCCTGTTTGTGATGAAATCCGGAAACGTGTGCATTCCATTCCTTTTAAACACATCTAGGCTAAAAGAAGAGCGTTGCTAAATGAAAGCATTGCATTTTCGTTTATTGTAAGCTGTCAAGTGTTATTCCCTGCAGTGTCCGATCTTTGATGTGCTGTAGTATTTCTATTTGTGATCAAATCTGGAAACGTATGCATTTCCATCCATTTTAAACTTGTGCTATAAGACGAGTATTACTAAATGAAATCATTGCAATTTCATATGCTGAATGTCATCCCTACATATATTTATGGTGGCTCAACATCTAGTGGCTTATAATTGTTTGGATATAACCAGAAATTTGGTAGCTTCTTGCTGGGATGATGCATCAAGCTATGCATTCTGACGACTTCCTCCACGCGGGAAGCTGACATCTTTGTACCTGCAGCGTGTTGGTGAAAGTGAAACTCTGCTTATGACAGAACCGGTTGGAAAATTCATTCTGTCTTTGCTTGTGTTGGCTCACTTTCCTGAACAATTCGTCATTCACCAATGTGGTTCCGGCAATCGATTTCCTGTCTGAATGGATGGAACAAGGCTCAAGGCTGCAGCAGCAGGTGCTGACGGTGAACCATGGTTCGTTTCAGTAAACTAGCATCTGGGTTGATCATTGATGGCTATGGTTCATATCAGTTTCGGATCCTTCCCAAAAAGTTCGTTCAGCTTCGGAAGACAGTGTGCTGTGTCTGTACAGCCGTATGTATGCGTGTGTCTCTCAGTTTCTGCATGCACAGATGGAACTTGATGGTGTCAGTTTCTGCATGCACAGATGGAACTTGATGGTGTCCATTCAGAGCATAAACCATTTGCCTCAAATGAAGTCTAATACCGTACTGTACCGTATCTTGAGAGCAGCATTAACTAGATAGTAACACAGTGAACAAACAGTCTGAACACCCTGAGATGCAGAAACACGGTACAGCTTCACTTTCACTCACTGAAGGTATTGTCCTGTGTCGACTGTCGACTCATTTGGGAATACTGAACTTGCTCGCATTAGGGGTGTTTGGTGTGAAAAAAAGTTTTGTGTGTATCACATCGGAATGTTGGAGGAATGTCGGAAGAGGATTTTAAATATTAATAAAAAACAAATTATAGAACTTGTCAGGAAATCATGAGATAAATTTTTTAAATATAATTAATATGTCATTAGCAAATGTTTACTATAGCACTACATTATCAAATCATGGACCAATTAGACTTCAAAGATTCATCTCGCAAAGTTATTATAATCTGTGCAATTAGTTATTTTTTTAGACTACATTTAATACTCTATATATGTATGACACGATTCGATAGGACAAAGCAAAACTTTTGCCTCTGAAATCCAAACACCCCCATATGATGTAAATAAAGTCTAAAGCAACTGGAAAAAAAATGATTCTTTGGTTCATTCATTCATTTCTTGTGCGTCCTGCAAAAGATAAATAAATTCTAGAGCAACTGGAGAAAAAAAATGATTCTTTGGTTCACTCCGTTTCCGTGCGTCCTGCAAAAGATGAGGCTGCAACTATGCTCAAAAAAAAGAAAAAGAAAAAAAGATGAGGCTGCAACTTGGCAGAGGAGGCACACGGAACCTGATGCATCACACGAACTCTATTACACGAGGAGCACAGTTGGGCCGATCTCTATTCAGTTTGGAGACAGGCCTACAACGCCATCAGACAGAGAGCCCATCTACATTCAGATGTGGGCCCATCTTGAAGCATCAATTGTCCAACAGAGCTCATCCCCATCTTCTCCGTTCGTCCTCCTCACCTGCCTGTCTGCGATTTTCCTTCCCTGCCGCAATCCAGAACCCTAGCTCCGCCGCCCGCCGGCGCTGACGGGTTCGAAGCGCGACCGAGCAAAGGCGTCATGTCGAGGACGCTGCCGGATGAGCTCCTGGAGGAGGTGCTCTTCCGCTTGCCGCCGCACGAGCCCGCGGGGCTCGTCCGCGCCGCGCTCGTCTCCAGGCGCTGGTGCCGCCTCGTCTCCGACCCCGGGTTCCGCCGCCGCTTCCGGGAGTTTCACCGCCACCCCCACTGCTGGGTATGCTCTGGAACCAAGGCCGTATGTCCCGGTTCATTCCCACGACCGCCTTCTGCACCCCGCGCATCGACTTCCGGGACATGCACGCGCTGGATGCCCGCCACGGCCGTGTCCTCTGTGAGAGAGGCCTCAGCATCCTCGCGGTCTGGGACCCCATCACGAATGTGGTGCGGGAGCTTCCCTTTCTGGACAAGTCTCGGGGCCGCTGGACGGCTACAGTCCTCTGCTCCGCTGCCGGCGCCTGCGACCACCTTGATTGCCACCATGGACCCTTCCTCGTTGTTTTTGTATGCTCCCAAGATAAGAGGACCGACATCTACACCTACTCATCTGGTGCTGCTGATTGGAGTGAACCAGTCTGTGGTCCGGAAAATTACTCTGCCAACTTCTATACCGGCAATGTGCTTGTGGGGAATGCTCTCTACTTCGGGAATCTGCCTGGAGAAACAGCTCTCAAGTACGATTTGGAACTGTGTCAAGCGTCATGGATTCAACTACCATCGTCTCTATCGCTGAGGTCTACGTGGTGCTCTCTGCTTGCAGCCACAGAGGATGGTGAACTGGGGCTCCTCAATAAAGATGACTCCAAACTCTACATGTGGTCAAGGAAGGATACTCATGAAGTAGATGCTATTTGGGAAAGAAGAGTCATCATTGAACTTAAGACAGTGTTCCCTGCTGATGTTGACATAACCAAACTTTATGTGATTGGCTCTGGTGTCGGTATCGTTTTCATGAGGACGAGAGATGAGGTCTATACAATTGATCTAAAGACCTACGAGGTGAAGATATATGAGGGCAAAGCTGACAGAGCCATTCCGTACATGAGCTTCTACACTCCAGGTACAACTTTTTTTCTTTCTTTTTTTTTTTTTGGGGGGTGTGTGTGGGGGGGTGTTACAATGCTCAAAATGAGAAATAATTTAGTTACTAACATTGTGATAGGCTCATGAATAACTTATTGGTGGAAGTGCAATATCACAATCTTATACTACCGAACTGGGTTGATACTAGCTACTAAATCTTTTGTTGATAATCTATAAAGCTGATTAGATATGCCTATGAATTTATTGATCCATGATGCATGTTTTATTGAAAATAAGGCCCTAACAACCTGCCTCAGCCAGGGGCCTGGAAGGTATGCATCAGGTGCTATAATAATAAGTAGTTAGTTAGTTACTTTGATGAACTTTTTTTTTTTCCACCACGGCCTAGCCGAATTTCATTACTAGGCATCAACGAAATTACAGAGTTTGAGTCATGAAACCAAATGCTAACTGAACCGCAAAAACGCCACCTTGGTATGAACACAAAGGGTTCAGCCAAGTGGCACTGCCTCCACGTCTAGCAATTTGGAGTTAATTTGTCAAATTTATTACATGCCCAGGAAGGCAAGACATCAGCACGCAGACTGGCAAGAAGAGTTTCAGTCGAAAAAACATCCGAAATGAGCGATCCTGCTTCAGACAATCGCCATCCTGTTGTCGTTGCCGTCCATGCATTCCTTCCTGTGAAAGTGCAGTGCCGCCTTCTGTAGAACTTCTGCGCCGTGGGACATCTATGTTGACACATCACTCTTCTGGAGACCTGTCCAATACATTAGCGTGGAACAGATCAGACAAATGATTTCGGTGGGAGATTTTATTCTTTTCCCTTCAAAGCACACATTGTTTCTTGTCTTCCAGATTGTCCAACAAATGGCAGTGAGGCCAGCAAAGTGGACCTGCCTGCCATTTGGGAGGCTCCAACTAATCCAAGCCCAAAATTGATTGAAGGAAGTTGGTCTAACTCGCACACCAAAAATATAAGCCATTAATCCTGTTTTATCCGTAGCACTCATCTGTTAATTGATGGAGATGTCGGTGCCATGGTTAAGGGTAGTTGTCTTATTGAGATCATGCATGTGTTGATGATAACTGTTGTTGCAACAAATAGTAAATTTGATTTGATGTAGGGCAAGTTTTATTCCTCAATCAGCTCATGTTATTATTTTAGACCTAGTGCAGGTTACTCAAGTGCATGATAAACTTAAGGTGAATCAATGAGATCTATGGTTGGGTAGCACTGTGTGCATCAATAAGATTGGTGTTAGCCTTAATTCCTTGGTATTATTCAAGATTGTGGTTTTTAAGTAGTTGTTTCTCTTAAACTTTTTAGCTTCATCATTGGCTTCAATGTATTGGACTTGTATGCAAGCTGTGAACCCCTGCATTGTACTACTTGATCTGTGGCCATGTGTGCTCCAGTATTCTTGGTTGTGATAAAATCCTGAAATACACTTACCATTCCCTCATTTAAAAATATCTAGGACCAAGAAAATGAAAATTATGAATTCAAAGCATTGCAGTTTCATATGTTGCATGCCTGCATATCACATTCTTTCCTACATAAATTCATTGTGGTTCAACATCATGTGGCTTATTGCATTATAACCAGAAACTCGCTAGTTTATTGTTGTTACATTTTGCTTTTGTTGGCAACTTGATACAAATCCAAGGTCTCCTTATTTTTGCACGAATCTTGAAACACAATGTAGTGGGGGCAATATCATTTGACATAATTCAGCTTTTGTGAAAGTAAACACAGGCCTTTTTTGGGGGGGTGTGTGTGTGTGTGTGTGTTGGGGTGTGTTTGGGGGGGGGGGGAGGGCTAACTAACGTCATCACCAAAGAATAACCAGTATATGAATGCATAGAAGTTTTCTGTTAAAAATACAGAATGGGCCAGAAAAACTAACTGACATCATGAAAGCGGTGCATATCAATTCTCATCTTGGTTAGAAGTGTATCTGGAGTAGTTAAGTTATTCTGTTAGGCATGTGCTACAGTGTTTTGGTCCCTGAAAGATTCATCAGTCAGCAGTATGATTCTATGCTTGAGTTCCTGTTTGAATGGAGCAAGGCTGTAGCATGTGGCATGTGCTGATGGTGAATCATGGTCCATTTTGCTCGTTGTGAAGGATGAACAGTGTTTAGGCCTTCATTCTGACTAACTGAAGCTGTGTTCTGTGTTTGACTGTCAGTGGCTCCCTTGGGAATGAGGCGTGTTTTGTGATGCTGAACTGAACTTGCCTGTGTTGGCATCATTGAAAAATGCCTGGTTAGGTTCAGTTCAGTTTCAGCATGCCAGATTAGCAGTATGCTGTATTTGTATACGTGTGGTGAATAAATTTAAGAGTTTCTGAAAACATAAAAATGGCTGTTTGGCTTAGTTTCTGTTTTTTTTTTTTTTTTTTTTTTTTTTTGCCCTGTTGCCCTCTCCTACCTTACTCCTTCAGGTCCTGTCTTTTATATGCAACTATACTTTTCCCCATTTGGAGCTGTTGTCTGCATGCTCCCTACCCTGGTAGGGCCTCTTCTCTTGAGAAGGTGGTTGGTTATGCTGACCTGAACTGAAGATGCACTCATTTCCTTTACGGAGAACTGTCACTGCTGTTCTGTTTCAGACTTTCAGTGAAGGAGCACTGGGGATTACTGCTTCAGTTCAGTTTTTTTAAGGAAAAATTCAGTTTAATAAGTAAACAAATATGCTATATGCATGCATGTGTAGTGAATAGAGATAATAAAAACATAATTGTTTTGTTGAGCTTCTAACACTTATGGGGTTCTGCCTATTTGTAATCATGTTCATCCATAGCCCTCATTTGTCTGTATATGATAGTTTTAATGAGTCTGTGCAGGTGTTGCTATTAACTGATAAAATTTGATTACTCAATCAGCTGATGATATTCTCATCAAAATTTGTAAATTGTTGCAGCATTGGAGGCGGCCCGTTCAGGTGAGGAACCAATTGCATGATAAACCTAAGGTGCTCATGTTGGAGGTTCTCTCGGGCAAGGGAAAACTGGCCAGTAGTAATGGCAAATACTAGTATAAGACCGGTAGGACAGCACCTTTTGCATCAGTCGGACCTTAATTAGTTGGCCTTCAAGTTTTTTCTTTTTTTTAATTTTAAGCAGGAGTTTGTCTTAAAACTTTTTAGCTTGATCTTAGGATCTTCAATGTAAGCTGTCAAGTGTTATCCCCTGCACTGTCCTACTTGATCTGTAATATGCTGCAGTATTCCTGTTTGTGATGAAATCTGGAAACGTGTGCATTCTGTTCCTTCTGAACACATCTTGGACCAAGAAAATGAGCGTTGCTAAATGAAGGCATTGCAATTTCATTTTCTGAATGTCATCCCTACATAAATTTATGGTGGATCTACATCCTGTGTTTTATAATCGTTTGAATTTGGATGTAACCAGAAATTTATTAGCTTATTGCTGTGATGATGCATCAAGCTCTGCGTTCTGATGGCTTCCTCCATGCGTGAGGTTGGCATCTGTACTTGTAGCAGTGTGTTGGCGATACTCTGCTTATGACAAAATCGGATGCAAAAACCATTCGTCTTTGGTTGTGTTCATTTGCTTTCCTGGACCATTAATCAGTCATCAGTGTGGTTTCTTCGTAGTCTTGCTCGTCAAAATGTGGGTCACAAAGCATGAACAAGCAATGTTGAGGCTTCCGTTTTGGTTTATTGTTCAGTGTTTGATTGGCAGGATGCCTCCCCGTTTTTTTTTAGTAAACTGCATCGGTGGCGATGGGCAAATAATGGCTATGGTTGAGTTTTAGACAGGGGTTTCAGAGTACCCGGATCCTACCAAAAAACAAAAATAAATAAATAAATAAGGGTTCAGTTTCAGTCAGCCAGTGTTGCTGTGTCTGTATCACTGCATTTATGTGTTTGTGGTGGATAAATTGAAGAGCTTCAGAATAATAAGTACAAAAATGTCCTCTGGTTCAGTTTCTGTAGACATGGAACTTGATGCCGTCCATTCAGACATAAACCATTGCCTGCCCTCATGGGAAAAATGCCACTGTTTTAGTAAACAAGTTTTGGGATCAGTTTCGGTAACGAGTTTATGAAAGAGCAAACCAGTCATACGCTTTAAATAAATGAATTTTCTAGGGAAACTGCAAAAATGATTCTTTGGCTCAGTTTTGTAGCAACTGCAAAATGATTATATACTTCGTTTCAGTTCTCTTGTGCGGCCCGAAAAGGACGGGGCTTGATGGCGGTCCATTCAGAAAATGAACATTTAATATTTTTGGTATGCTTGCTGAAATAGTAAATGTATATATCTGGCGTATCTGCATGTTCTTATCCCTTCCATTTTCCCCCCTCCAATTTCTGCAAATCGTATAATATGTTCTCCACAGTTTTTGAGCGGATGCAGAGAGCCCATCTGTATTCGGAGGTGGGGCCCATCTAGAAGGTCTCCAACGCTCTGTCTGGCCTTCACTGGGGTCTGGGGCCGCCGCCGGGTTCGGAGCCCCGACTGAGCAAAAGCGCCATGCCGCCGCCGCTGCCGGATGAGCTCGTGGAGGAGGTGCTCCTCCGCTCGCCGGCGCACGATCCCGCGGGGCTCGTCCGCGCGGCGCTGGCGCCGCCTCGTCTCCGATCCCGGCTTCCGCCGCCGGTTCCGCGCATTCCACCGCAGCCCCACTATGCTGGGGATGCTCTACAACCTCTACGACGAGGACGACGACATCGACGAGGCCCGGTTCATCCCCACGTGCGCCTTAAGCTTCCCGCGAGCCGACTTGCTGCTCCTGGACCTGCGCGTGCTGGATGCCCGCCACGGCCGTGTCCTCTGTGAGAAAGGCCGCAGCGTCCTCGCCGTCTGGGAACCCACCACGGATGAGGTGCGGGAGATTCCCTTTCCACAGAAGTCTTTCTCTCCGGTCCCCTCGGCCGCTACAGTTCTCTGCGCCGCTGCTGCCGGCGCCTGCGACCACCTTGATTGCCACCATGGACCCTTCCTCGTTGTTTTTGTGTGCGCTAACAGATATGGCAACACCGTCGTCTACACCTACTCATCCGATGCTGCTGCCTGGAGTGAACCAATCCGCACTCACCGAAGTTACTTTGCTGAATCCCCGATGGCCAGTGCGCTTGTGGGGAACGCTCTCTACTTTGGGAATGTGCTGGGAAGCGCAATTCTCAAGTACGATTTGGAATCATGTCGAGTGTCGTTGATTCGACTACCATCTCCATTAATGAGGTCTCTGCTTACAAATACAGAGGATGGTGGACTGGGGCTCGTCGACAAAGATGACTCCAAACTCTACCTGTTGTCAACGAAGGATACTCACAAAGTCGATGCTAAATGGGATAGGAGAGTCATCAAACTTGAGACGGTGTTCCCTGTTGATGTTGACATAACTGAACTTGATGTGATTGGCTCTGGTGTTGGTATCATTTTCATGAGGACGGGCGATGAGGTCTATACAATTGATCTCAAGACCTATAAGGTGAAGAAGGTATACAAGGGCATAGTTCACAACGTCTTTCCATACATGAGCTTCTACACTCCAGGTGCAACTTTTTTTTTTTTTGGTTTTACAATGTTCAGAACGAGAAATAATTTAGCTACTAACATGGCGATATGGTCCTGAATAACTTATTAATTTATGGAAGTGCATTATCACAATCCTATACTACCGAACTGGGTTGATCCTATCTAAATCTTTTGTTGTGGACAATCTTTGAAACTGGTTAGATGTAACCATGATGCACGTTTCCCCCTCATTGTAAATAGGGTCCTAACAACCTAGCCTCAGCCAGGGCCCTGGAATCTATGCATCAGTAGCAATAATAGAAAGTAATTACGTGGATGAGCTTCTACACTTAGGATGCCATATGCCTATTATTAATCCTGTTTTCCGTAGACCTCATTTGTTAATCGTTGGAGATATTGGTGCTAAAATGAGGGACATTTGTCTTATTGAGATCATGCATGTGTTGATGTTAATTGTTCTTGCAACAGATAGTAAATTATTAGGGAGATTTTGCTGTAGGACACCGCGAAAAGTTGAAATTTGCTGCAACACACCGCAAACGCGACTCTTTGCCCAGTACCATTAAAATTTCGTGTATCTTTGCTAGTGGACACCGCGACGATTAAAATAAGAATTTCTTGGATTTCAGGAGAGAGAAGGTACGGAAAATGTACAAACTGCCCTCGTCTTCAACCTCCGTCTCCTCACTAATATTTGCCGTAACACATCGCCCACATCGCCCAGCGCGCCCAGCGCCGCCTGGAAGGCGCCCGCGAAGAAGGTGGCGGTGAAGGCGAGGCTGGCGTACAGCGCGGGGTCCTGCGCGGGCGACGCCGCCGGCCCCAGCGTGGACGCGAACAGCAGCGAGATGACTGCCGTGCTGCCCACCGCCAGTTCCTGCAAGCTCCTCAGCGCCGCGTACACCAGCGCCGGCACGAAGCTCGAGTCTGAAGTGAACAATGGCGTACGATGTCAGCACGTATAAATCCGAGAGATCATGATTCATGCATGGCGAGTTGGCGACGGCATGTATAACAGGGAGAGATAGATACTCACATAGTCCGATGACGGGGTCGAGTCCGGCGAGCCGCGCGTAGCTGATGCCCTGCGGGACGGCGAGGCTGGCGATGGCGAGTCCCGACACGACGTCGGAGCGGAGCTTGCCGAGCGAGTAGGACGGCAGCCAGTCGAGGCACGGGCGGAGGTAGCGGGCCACAGCCAGCGCGCGGTGGTGCCCCCGCGGGCTCGCGCGCCACGGCGCGGAACGGGTCGTCCGGGAACAGCGTCTCCTTGAGCTTGGCCCCGACACGTCGAGGCACGGGATGAGAGATGAGGTGCGCGATGCTGATGGCTCTGCCTGCGTGATGCTTCGACGATCCCCGGGATGAGGTGCGCGCACTGCTAACAAATCTCGGGCTTCACCACCGCCTCCTCCTCCCGTGGTGCCCGCGCCAGCGCTGCAAGGTCTCGGCTCCGCTGGAGCACGCCGCATCCACCTATCCCTTCCCCTTGTCCTGTCCCTCGCCGCAGAGCCCTCAAGAATCACCGCCGCCGCCATTAATGGACCTTGCCGGAGAAGAAGAGACGGCGGCGATGTGTGGCAAATATTAGTGAGGAGACGAGGTTGAAGATGAGGGCAGTTTAGACATTTCCCGTACCTTCTCTCTCCTGAAATCCAAGAAATTCTTATTTTAATTGTCGCGGTGTCCACTGGCAAAGATACACGAAATTTTAATGGTACTGGGCAAAGAGTCGCGTTTGCGGTGTGTTACAGCAAATTTCAACTTTTCGCGGTGTCCTACAGCAAAATCTCCCAAATTATTAATGTTTGGTTGGCAGGTAACAAGTGTTATCTAAGGCAGGTTTTATTCCTGAATCAGCTCATGTTAATTTTTTTATTGCTGCAGCTTTGAAAGGCACTTGCGCAGGTGACAGACCAAGTGCAGGTCACTCAAGCGCGTGATAAACTTATGGTGCATCAGTGAGATCTATGGTTGGGCAGATTGGTGTTCGCCTTGATTCCTTGCCCTTCAAGATTGTGATTTTTAAGCAGTTGTTCCTCTTAAACTTTTTAGTTTCAATGTATCGAAGTTGTATGCAAGCTGTGAACCCCCATATGTGCTCCAGTATTCTTGCTTGTGATAAGATCCTGAAATGCGCTTACCGTTCCCTCATTTAAAAATATCTAGGCCCAAGAAAATAACCCAAAATTGATAGTTTATTGTTGTGACATTTTGCTTTTTGTGGGCAACTTGACACAAATCCAAAGTCAGTAACCTTAAACTGGGCCAGTGCGGGGGGGGTGTGTTTGGCGGTGGCTAACAGCATCAAAGAATAACCAATATATGAGTGCACATTAGTTTTCTGGTAAAGTTACAACAAATGGGATGAACTGTGACACTGAAAAATGCCTGGTTAGGTTTAGTTCAATTCAGCATGCCAGATTTGCAGTGGTGTGCTGTTTCTGTATGCTTGTGTTGTGAATTAGCAGATCTGCCCTAACTTGTTGGCCATCAGGGCTTTTGTATCTTAATAGCAGTAGTTTACCTTACACCTTTTATCTTGATCGTCTGTTTCTAGCAATAAGGTTTGCTCGTGTGTAGGCTTATTGTCCTACTTGGTAGTTGTTAGTTTAGTATTGTTAGACCTACCTTTTGTGGTTGGCCTGGTAAACATCCAAAGATAGGACAGCTTATATATTTGTGAACCCTTTTTTTACAAGAAACAATTTATTAATCAACGGCGTCTTGCTGTTAGCACCTTTAGAGAGTTGATTTGATACAGATCTCAGTGCATCCTGTAGAGAGGACAGCTTATATAGTTGTGAACCTTTTTTTTTTTTACAAGAGACAATTTATTAATCAACGGCATCTAGCTGTTAGCACCTTTACAGAGTTGATTGGTACAGATCTCAGTGCATCCTGTAGTGGGCACCGATTGACATGATTTGTGTTTCAACAAACATAAGTAACATTAGGAGGCGAGGACCTCATATCTAGAAGCTCCTGTCTAGCTAGAGAATCAACAGTTTGATTTGGCTCTGTCCTATCTTGAAGACTGACCTTCAAACCACAACACATCAGTCAATAGAGACAAGACCATTGCCACTGTCCACAGGAAAACCTCAAACGGGAAAATGTAGCTGACATCGCCTAAGAGTATCAGGAAATTAGTTTTGACTTGGCTTTAGTTTGCATCTTGGTTACATTTGTCTATCTGGATGCTGTACTCATTGGTAAAGATTAAGTTTCGTTTCACTTTTCCTAAACACTTCATAGCTCATCAGTATTGCCTGACCATTTTTTTCTTTTTTCTAAAAAAGAGTTCCGGTCTGAATGGACCATGCAGCACGAGTTTGTTGTGAGTCATGACTTGTCCTGCTCATCGAATAACCAATATGGTCACAAAGCACTAGCAATGTTCAGAAAAAAAAAGAACAATGTTCAGAAAAAAAGAACAATGTTCAGTTCCATTTGAGTTATTGAAGCTGTTTTCTGCATGTATGCTTTGCAGGGCCTCTCTCCTCTTGAGAGTTGAGAAAGCGAGCGGTTGATTATGCTTACCTGAAGCTGCACTCATTTGCTTTTTGGGAAACTGGCACTGCCGTTCTGTTCAGTGGAGGAGCATTTGGGGTTACTGTTTCAGTTCAGTTTAAGTAAACCAGTATGCCGTTCTGTGTGTGGCGAATAGATTGCTGAGCTCTTGTCTTGTGAAGTTCTGGCTGCAAAAATGTGTGTCAAATTAAACCCTGAATAAGAAGTTAAGAAGCTCTTCTTTTTTTTTGCAAAAAAGAGGCGGAGCTCTGCTTATAAGCAATTTATCAATTATGTGGAGGGAAAAAGAAAGGTTTACACCTTATGACTCGAGCAACTGCCAAGGCGAGGTAGACGAGAACCAGATGCAAAATCATTCGTCTTTGCTTGTATTCATTCATATTTCGTGACCTGATTTCCTTTCTGACTGATTGGGTGGAACAAGGCCGAATGAAGGCTGCAGCAGGTGCTGACGGTGAATCATTGGTTCGTTTCCTACCATCAGGGGATGATAGGTGATGGCTATGGTTCAGCTCAATTTCAAATCCTTAAAATAAAAATAAAGTTAAGCTTCTGGAAGCAGGTGTGCTGTGCTGTACAACTGTATGTATGTGTGTGTGGTTAACAATTGAAGAGATTCTGAATAAGTAAATTTGGATCTCTGGTTCAGTTTCTGCATATTCAGAGCATAAACCATTTGCCTCAAGTGAAGTTTGAACAAACAATATGAACACCCTGACATGCAGAATCACTGGCCCTGTTTGGATTCTTGGAATCGCGAATTCATTCTAATAATTATAGTTTGCCATACAAGGGAGAAACTATTGTTAGCCATATTTAGAGCATCTTCAACAATTTTCTATGTTCTACTTAACAAATCTTGTGTTTTGTCAACTCTTAAAAAAGATATGCTAAGTAAAAAAAAAGAACTCATTTTCAATAGTTTAGTATAATTCACTTGCCAAATCCAGATCTAACTTGCATCAGAAATTTTAAGAGAGAAACAAAATTATGTTTATGTTTTTCTACCTCTTAAAACTTACACCAGAAACTCTAAGAATTATATACCCAAGGAGAGAAATAAAATTATGTTTACATCCTTCCACCTCTTTGATAAAAAAAGCCTAGGATGAAGAATTGTTGGAGAAGATTTTTCTTCTTTTGTAAAAAAAAAATGATAACTTGCGATGGTAACTGTTGGAGTTTCTGAGAAAAAATTATAATTGTACATTAGAAACATGGCATGGTGATTATAGAATTAAATCTAGCTCCTATCTTATGAATTTGAGATACACGTAGAAGGGAAAAAAATTATAATTGTAGAATGTTGAATTCCAAACCAAATAGTCTAATCCATTAGAGGGATTTTAATTCCTTCAAAATGAAAGGATCCAAACGAGGGGGCCTTATGTATGCATGAAAATGGTACGGATATTTATCCGACCGTCCGTTCGACCGAATTCGTTTAGAGGGTTTTTTTTTCGTCCGTATCTAAGTCCGGACATTCAACATCCGGTACCATATCCATATCTGAATACTCAAATCATATATTTATAATGTCGATATCCAATCGTACCCTATCCGGCATAGTTGATACTATCCGTATTCGAATCCGAATCCAAACATAAATATAAAAACAAATATAGTATCAGTGATATCCGTACGTATCCGATCCGTTTTCATCAATAGCCTTATGGGTTTCTGTGCGTCATGCAAAACGATCGTGAATTTCTAAACCTTGTTCTGACGAGGAGGAGCAGGGCAGGTACAGTGGCAGAGCGAGCTGGGCTGATTTCAATTCGGATATGAATGTAGTAGAGCCCATCTGGAAGAGTCCAGGTCGTCCAACGCTCTTCCCCTCTTCCTCACTCACTCCTCACGCTCACGCTCGCGATTTCATTCCCCATCCGCAGAACCCTAGCTCCGCCGCCCGCCGCCCGCCGCGCAGCCCGAGCAAGCAAGCGCTATGCCGCTGCTGCCGGATGAGATCGTGGAGGAGGTCCTCCTCCGCTTCCCGCCAGAGAATCCCGCGGCGCTCGTCCGCGCCGGGCTCGTTTGCACGCGCTGGTGCCGCCTCGTCTCCCACCCTGGCTTCCGACGCCGCTTCCGCGAGTTCCACCGCAGCCCCCCGATGCTGGGGATGCTCAGCAGCATGTACGACCAAATCAGCAGGGCCCAATTCATTCCCACGACCGCCTTCTGCACCCCGCGCACCGACTTCCGGGACATGAGCGTGCTGGATGCCCGCCACGGCCGTGTCCTGTTTCAGAAAGGCCGCAGCGTCCTCGCGGTCTGGGACCCCATCACGAATGAGGAACAGGAGCTTCCCTTTCCGGTGAAGAGGTGGTGTGGGTCTTATCCTTATGGACCGCTGCAATTATCTGTTCCGCTTCGGGTGCCTGCGACCACCTTGATTGCCATCATGGGCCCTTCCTCGTTGTTTTTATGTGCACCGACAAGCATAGGAATGCTGTTGTCTACACCTACTCATCCAATGCTGCTGCCTGGAGTGAACCTGTCATTGGTCAGGATTACATCTTTACATCCTCGATGGGCAGTGCGCTTGTGGGGAATGCTCTCTACTTTCGTTATTATGTTTGGAAGGGAAAAGAGGCTCTCAAGTACAATTTTGAATTGCGTCAAATGTCGATGATTCAACTACCATCGTCTCTATCGATGGCGTCTCTGCTGGAGTCTAAGCTTACAACCACGGAGGATGGTGGACTGGGTCTCATCAACAAAGATGACTTCAAACTCTCCTTGTGGTCAAGGACGGATACTCATGAAGTAGATGCTATATGGGAAAGAAGAGTCATCATTGAACTTAGCACAGTGTTCCCTGTTGATGTTGATGTAACCAAACTTGATGTGGTTGGCTCTGGTGTCGGTATCATTTTCATGATCACGGGTGATGCGGTCTATACAATTGATCTAAAGACCTATAAGGTGAAGAAGGTATATGAGGGCAAAGCTCACACTGTCATTCCGTACATGAGCTTCTACACTCCAGGTACAACTTTGCTTGCTTTTTGGTTTCACAAGGTTCATAACGAGAAATAATTTAGCTACTAACATGGCGATAGGCTTCTGAATAACTTAGTCATGGAAGCGCAATATCACAATCTTATACTACTAAACTGTGTTGATCCAACCTAAATCTTTTGTTGTGGGTAATCTTTGAAACTGATTAGATATGCCTATGAATTCATTGATCCATGATGCACGTTTTCTCCTCAATTGTAAATAAGGCCCTAACAACCTAGGCTCAGCCAAGGCCCTTGGAAGGTATGCATCGCGAGCTGTAATAAAAAGTAGTTACTTGGATGATCTTCTACACTTCAATGCCTTATGCCTGTCATTAATCCTTTTTTTTCTGTGGCCCTCGTCTGTTAATCAATATGATGGACATATCGGTGCTAATTTAGGGACAGTTTTCTTATTGAGATCATGCATGTGTTGATGTTAACTGTTCCTGCAACAATTAGTAAATTATTGATGTTTGGTTGGCATGGATAGTTGTTATCTAGGGCAGGTTTTATTCCTCAATCAGCTGATGGTATTTTTTTTTTATTGCTGCTGCATTGAAAGGTATGAGGGACCAAGTGCGGGTCTCTCAAGCACATGGTAAACTTAAGGTGCATCAGTGAGATCTATGGTTGGGCAGAACTTTGTGTATCAATGATATTGGTGTTAGCCTTAGTTCATTTGCCTTCAAGATTGTGTTTCTAAGCAGTTGTTTCTCTTAAAGTTTTTAGCTTCATGATTGGCTTCACTGCATCGGACTTGTATGCAAGCTGTGAACACCTACATTTTCCTACTTGACCTGTGGCCATATGTGCTCGATTATTCCTACTTGTGATAAAATCCTGAAATGTGCTTACCATTCTCTCATTTAGTTCGTGCCGGCAAGAAGCTTATGTTCATCCTCTTCTTAGTGGTTGTAGCGTCTGTCCCTGTCTTTAGTGAGTAAGTATTCGTTATAAGATTTGTCCCACAGTGGACAGCTCCTCTCTTGCCTGTATACTCATCCTCTGCTGAAATTGGGACTGCAGAGGCTGGCGCAGTACCTCTTGCACTAAAGTTCCTCTGCCAAGAAAATGACTGCAAGGCAGGCATGCTTAGAGCGAGGGGGGATTCACCAGTCCAAATAGATTCCCAGAAGTTTGTATCTCTCCCATCTCCTAATTCCACCCTTGATATCTTGCGGTATGCTGGAAGCTATGTTCTGTGTTTGACTATTTAGGGCTACCTACTTGGGAATGAGGCGTGTTTGTGATGCTGAATTGAACTTGGTTGTGTTGGCATCATTGAAAATGCCTGGTTAGGTTCAGTTCAGTTTCAACATGCCAGATTGGCAGTATGCTGTATTTGTATATGTGTGGTGAATAAATTGAAGGGGTCCTGAAAACATAAAAATGGCTGTTTGGTTCAGTTTCTGTACATTTTTTTTGCCCTGTTTCCCTCTCCTAAGTCACTCCTTCAGGTCCTGTCTTTCATATGCAACTATATTGTTCCCCATTTTTAGCTGTTGTCTGCATGCTTGGCACAATGGCAGGGCCTCACTCCTCTTAAGAAGGCGAAGATGCACTCATTTCCTTTTTGGAAAACTGACACTGCTGTTTCAGTTCAGCTTATTTTTTGGAGGAAAAGTTCAATTAATAAGTAAACAAGTATGCTATATGTATGTGTGTGTGGCAAATAGAGATAATAAAAACACAATTGTTTTGATGAGCTTCTACATTTATGGGGTTCTGCCTATTTGTATTCATGTTCATCCATAGCCTTCATTTGTCTGTTTATGACATTGTCGGTGCTAAGCTTAGGGACAGTTATTATTTTGATGAGTTTGTGCAATTGTTGCTATTAAGTGATGTTTTTGTCAATAATAATTTACTATTGTTTTGTTGGTGAGGAATAGTTGTTCATTGAGGAAAAAATTGATTACTCAATCAGCTGATGATATTCTCATCAAAATTTGTAAATTTTTGCAGCACTGGATGCAGCCTGTCCAGGTGAGGAACCAAGTGCAGGTGGCTTAAGTGCATGATAAACCTAAGGTGCTCATGTCGGAGGTTCTCAGGCAAGGGAAAACTGGGTAGTAATGGTAAATACTAGTATGAGATCTATGGTAGGACATCACCTTTTGCATCAGTCAGACCTTAGTTAGTTGGACTTGAAGGTTTTTGTTTCTTTTAAGCAGGAGTTTGACCTAAAACTTCTTAGCTTGATATGTGGCCCCAGGTTATATCAAGTTTCAATGCATGGAAGCTGTCAAGTGTTATCCTCTGTGCTGCTCTACTTGATTTGTGATGTGCTGTAGCTTTCCTCTTTGTTATGAAATCCAGAAACGTGTGCATTTGTCTTTGCTTTTGTCCAGTCACTTTCCTGAAACCATTCATCATTCTCGATTTCTCGTTCGTAGTCTTGCTCGTGAGATTGTGGGTCACAAAGCATGAATGAACAATGTTCAGGCTTCTGTTTTGACTTGCTCAGTGAATTGAAGACTTTCTTGATAAGTCTTTGGTTTAGTTTCTGTACACACAGAACTTGTGGCGTGTCTATTCAGAAACCATGCCCGTTGAGACTATTTAGTCTGCATCAAATGGGGAAAACCAATAAGTGGCAACATCAAAGAATAACAGTACCTCTGTTTTGACCCCCAGTACTTATGTATTTTTCATCTTGATTAAATCAAGAGAAGTACTGAAATATTATATTCTGATATGCATTGTTATGGCTGTACCGCAGTTTCGTTAAAAAAAAACTGCCACAGGATACGATGTCTGTCAGGATTTCGCACTGGTCATAGAAATATATACAATGTCAATCATTCTTTACTAGTTTATTGCAGTTTTCTGCAAAGTTGATGCAGTAGTCATCAATATGTTCGCCAGCCCAGGTGGCAGCAGATGTTGATGGTCAATCATGGCTTCTGTTTGCCTATAGAATGTGCAGGAGCATGTTCAGGAGTCCCCGAGTGGAGCCGGTGTCTGAGTGGTGGATGCTTTGGCAGGGTGTCTCTCCTCCTGGGAATGCGGAATGAAAGTGGTTCTGAAAAAACGAATTCAGGCTCAGCTCCATTGAATCCAGGCAGCAGCAGTCGTTGATGGTGAATCATGCTTTGTGGTTGCTCGACGAATGTCATCCTGAAGCATGCATGAGCAGTGTTCAGATTTTTCAGTTCTGTGCGTGCTTTGCAGTGCTGCTCTGCTCTGCTCTCCTCTTGGGAATGAAGTTGGTTCTGCTGAAAATGGATTTGAGAGGTTCAGTTCAAGTAAGCAAGCATGGGGGAGGGAGTGTCCTCCAGTTCAGATTCAGTTTACAATTAGAGTTGCCTGCATGGCGAAAGAAATGAAAAGATCATCTTGAGTTAAAGAATTTCAGTGGCAACCCAAACCCTGCACAACTAGCCCACCCAAGGAGAGGACAGAAGGAATATGTCTCCTATAGCGCTCACAGTAGTGCTCGCCTCACCTGCTCGGAATATGAACGTTTTTCAACTTTTGTCTGAATGCTTGCTGAAACAGTAAGTGTATCTGGGATTTTTTTTTTTTATTCTACTGGACACATATACCAGCCAAATCTTGTTTGGAGCAGAGGAGTTATTATTTACACGAGCAGAGCAGGTACAGTGCCCGAGCAAGTGTCCAACGCTCTCCCTCACCTCCGTCCTCACTCCTCACACTGTCTGCGATTTCATTCCCCATCCCCGCAATCCAGCAGCTAAACCCTAGCTCCGCCGCCCGCCGGCGCCGGCGGGCTCAGAGCTCGACCAAGCAAAGGGGCCATGCCACAGCCACTGCCGGATGAGCTCCTGGAGGAGGTGCTCCGCCGCTTGCCGCCGGACGAGCCCGCGGTGCTCGTCCGCGCGGCGCTCGTCTCCAGGCGCTGGTGCCGCCTCGTCTCCGACCCCGGCTTCCGCCGCCGCTTCCGCGAGTTCCACCGCAGGCCCCCGATGCTGGGGATGCTCTACAACTGCGTCGACACCCAACTCTCCCGCTTCGTTCCCACGGCCGCCTTCTGCTCCCCGGAGGCCGATCTCGCTCACTCGGACGCGCTGGACGCCCGCCACGGCCGTATCCTCCTCCAAGGGCAGGGCGACGTCCTCGTGGTCTGGGACCCCATCACGGGAGAGGAGCGGATGCTGCCCTTCCCGCCGCAGTACATGTTCGCGTTCGCGTTGAGCTGGTCCGCGGCGGTTCTCTGTGCTGCCGCCGGCGCCTGCGACCACCTTGACTGCCACCGCGGACCATTCGTCGTGGTTTTTGTGGGCTGTATCTACGATGGCCCTGATGCAGGGGAGAACTTCATCTGCACCTATGCATCCAAAACTGGTGCCTGGACTGAGCCAATCTACACTGGGCCACATGGACAACGCGTCCTTTCCATGGGAAGTGCACTCGTGGGGAATGCACTCTACTTTGTGGACTTTTTTGGAACAAGAGTTCTCAAGTACAATTTGGAATTGCATGAAATGTCATGGACTCTGCTACCACCATCATCCCATTCTCGGCGGTGTGAGCTCATAATAACTGAGAACGATGAACTGGGGCTTGCCACTGTACATGACTCCAAACTCTGCATCTGGTTGAGGAAGCAGGATGCTTGTAAAATAGGTGATGAATGGAAACCAAGCAAAGCCATTCAGCTTAAGAAGCTGCTCCCTGCTGATGCTGCCTTGTCCAAACTTGATGTGGTTAGCTCCGTGGAAGGTGTGGGTATCATTTTCTTGAGGGCAGATGATGTGGTCTACACATTTGATCTGAAGACATATAAGGTGAAGAAGGTATACGAGGGAATAATCAGCGCCGTTATTCCATACATGAGCTTCTACACTCCAGGTATAGGTTTACCGTTTGCTTGGTCTTGAGTTTTGCAATATTTGGAACAAGCAAAAAGTTGGTATGCATCAGGAGCTATAATAAAAAAAAAATTACTTGGATGAGCTTGCCCATCATCAATCCTGTTTTTTCCTGAGCCCTCATCTATCAATTGATGGAGATATTAGTGCTAAACAGTTATCTTATTGAGATCATGCATGTCTTGATGCTAACTGTTGTTGCTGTAAATAATAAATTATTGATGTTTAGTTGAGGAGAAATAAGTGCTTTATAGGGCAAGGTTGATTACTCAATCAGCTGATGTTATTCTTGTATTTTTTTTTTCATTGCTGCAGCATTGGGAGGCACTTGTACAGGTGAGGGTCCAAGTGCGGGTTGCTCAAGTGCATGATAAACTTAGGGTGCATCAACGAGATCTATGGTTTTTGGCAGCACTTTGTGGTTTGTGCTTCAATGAGATCTATGGTTCAGCAGCACTTTATGCTTCAATGAGATTAGTGTTAGCCTTATTTCATTGGCCTTCAAGATTGTAGTTTTAAACAATTGTTTCTCCAAAAATTGTTAGCTTGATCACTGGCTATATGTGCTCCATTATTCCTGCTTGATAAACTCGTATGTTGCATGCCAGCATGTCATTCCTACATAAATTCATTGTGGTTCGACATCATGTGGCTTATTGGATGATAACCAGAAACATGCTAATTTATTGTTGTGATATTTTGCTTTTGTGGCCAACTTGATTGAAATCCAAAGTCAGTCACCTTATTTATGTGTGAATGTTGCAACCACAATGTAGTGGGGACAAGACTATTTTACAGAATTCTGCTTGTCTGAATGTGCAGGGTGTGTGTGGGGGTGGGGGGGGGGTTGGGGGGGGGGTGCCGATATGTCTAGTATGATAGTATCATAAAAAAAAAAATAACCAGTGAGTGCACATCAGTTTTTCATCTTGATTTTGCCAGAAAAGAAAAGAACCGGTAAACTTTGGAATGGGTGGAAAAAAGTATCTGACATCATGAAAGCAGTGCACATCTATTTTCGTCTTAATTACTAAATACATCTGCAGAAGTTTATTTATTCTGTTTGGCATGTGCTACAGTGTGTTGGTGAAGCTCTGCTTGTTATCTTAGGAAACAGATACAAATTCGTTGCGCTTTGGGGGTTTTTTCCACTTTCCTGAAAGTTTTTAAAGTCATCAGTATGGTTTTGCACTTGAGGTCTGTCTGAATGAAGCAAGGCTGCAGCATGTACTCCTTTTGAAGGATGGACAGTGTTCAGGCCTCGACTATGACTAGCTGAAGCCATATTATTCTGTGTTAAGACTGTCAGGGGCCCTGGGCCTCCTCCCTACTCGGCAATGAAGCCTGTTCTGTGATGCTGCACTGAATGGAGGCCTCCATCAGTATATGTTGGCATGATTGAAAAATGCCAGGTCTGTTTCAGTTCAGTTGCAGCGTGCAAGATTGCCAGTTTGATGTACCTGTATGCGTGTGTGGTGGATAAATTAAGGGAGCTCCTGAAAACATAAAATGGCTGTTTGGTTCAGTTTCAGTGCCCTGAAAAAGACTAGGCTGCCGCCACTTATCCTCGGGCAGATGGAACTTGATGGCCTCAGTTCATGACATAACTGTGCGTTATGGGAACAAGGAACACAATGAGCAGAGTACTTTGGTCAGAATTATTGCTAAAGATGCGATTTGGGTAGCTGCAGGTTTCAAGCATGTCTTGGCGCTGCCTAGGTTGGTGTCAGGTTCAGGCATTTGTGGCTTTCCTATGCTGTAGCTTTCTGTCTGCAATGCAAACGTGAGGTTTTCTTTTGTATAAACTTTTTTTCCTCTTGTTTTGGTAATTGAAAAGGTGTCATTGGCACGGCTGTGAAAAAAATAAAAAAAAGAATTAGCATTGTGGCTTTCCTCATAAACTAGTATGTTTTAAAATAAATAGATTTATAGATAAATTGCAAAACGATTATTTGATTCAGTTTTGGAGCAACTGCAAAAATGATTAATTTGGTTCAGTGAAGTCTAATACCATGACTTGTCAAAAAAACAAATGTCTAATGACTACGATCAGCATAACCGTGATAACACTATGCCTTGCCTTCTATAGCTCTCCCAGTGCTGCTCGCCTCCCCTGCTCGGAAGAGGAAGAGATTTGGGTAGCTGCAGGTTTCAAGCATCAGTTGGGTCGCCATGGTTGGTGTCAGGTTCTGGCATCTGTGACTTTCTTGTTCTATAACTTTTAAAAAGATGTTTCAGCTTATAAGCTAATAATCTTTTCTTCTTATAAAAAATCAGACATTTCTATAGTGTTTTGGCTTATCAGCCGGTTTAAGTCCTGCTGAACAGACTTTAAACTTATTTTCCTCATGTTTTAAAGAAAAAAAATTGTGATCGAGCAAAGCTGTGGAAAAAAAGAAAATAAGTAATAACGTGAACATAATTTGTATTGAGTTGCCTGAGGTGGCTTTTGCTTTTCTGTTATGTAACTTTCTATCGGTAAACATAAGTTTTCTTCTTTATCTATATCTATACCTAATAATAAAGGGGCAAAACTTTCAGCCCATTTATTTTCGTCCAGCCCATTCTTTTCGTCCAGCCCAACTACTGCCCCATTCCAAATTACTTCGTCCCGGCCCATTCTGGTCGCCTCAGCCCAAGTTACACGTTCCCTTCCCCGTCCTTCCTACCGCCCATCGTTCCTCACCCTGGGACGGATAGTAGCGGCGACCAGGCTACCCTCCACCGGAACCAAGTTGCCTCCAGCAGCGGTGGGCGACGGCCTAAGATGCGAGGGGCTGGCCTAGGGAGTGGGGACCCTGCTCGAGGACCGCTTCGTGTCGTGCGCCGACGTCCGCCTGCTCATGCTGCTGCTGCCCGTGGCCCTCTGCGACGGGCATTGGGGTGCGCGGCCCGCCGGGACCGGGAGATGGATGTCGGCGTCGCCCAGGCTGCCTCTGCCGGGCACCCCAGCTGCCCAGCGCAGCCATAACCGGCCGGCCGTCCGCCATACAAGCCCCTGTCCCGGGCGTCACATGTACGTGCCTGTCCGTCATGTCCGCCAGAGGCCCCAGGCTGGACGCCGCGGTAATCCAGTCTGTTCCCATGCCGGAGTTGGTATCCGTCTTAGCCCCGCTCCCGCCTGCTCGTTCCGGCCATCATAGGCCCAGGTGGTTCCCGTGCGAAGTCCCTGTGGTCATGTTGCTGCGTTCTTCCGAGAAGCCAACGCTGCCGTGTTGGGCTTGGGCATCCTTCGTGGCATCGCCGACGGTTCATCCACAGCGTGTTGGAGGCGGAATCCAATTGAACCAAGACACCAGCTCGGATCGAAAAAGACCCTGGTACGTTTGAAGCAAACTCTAATTTTTCCGGTGCCTTTAGAAGAAGATTGGGTTCCAACCCAAGCTTTGGTTGGTTCGAACCCAAGCTTTGGTTCCGGCGCCGCCAACCCCCGCAAGCGCAATAACCAGCGGCAGCAGCAGGGGCGGCTCTGCGGGTGACGTCATCGCTGCTCCTGAAGGCGCTCTCCTTGCTCGCCGACGCCGTGGGGAGGCTGCCACTCAGGGCTCACGCGGACACACAACAGTTGCTCGTCAACACCGCCACGGAGCTCGCGGCCAAGCTCGATGTTCACGCCACCGTCCTTAGAATCAGCATCAGCGACCTATTCCTGCTTCCAACATCTTGAAAGTCCAGTGCGATATTTCCTGTTGCTGTTGGTCATTGCTCAAGTTCCCTTTTGTCATTATAGATAATGCATCAACATTCCAGTCAAATGCGAGATGGCCGTAATCAAATACTCATGATAATGTTTCTGCACGATGGAGCTGCACAGAAGTGGCACTAATGGTTCCTGCCACAGCTGATGCCGGCCACTGATGGACTACTACATCCCCTATTACATACCGAAGCCAGACTCTCTGGACAAGTCACTGTTGATAGAGTACCGTGTAGCCCTGTTGTAGTCTTCAACTCGCCATCAACTCTAGAAGGGGTGGCCAACTGGGAAGCAGTCTGATCAAACATACCGTGAACTTCTCAATGAAGCACTGGTAAATAGGCTAGCAGTTGGACAATGTTCTAACACTGGAAATCATTCCCTTGCACTATATACTATAGTAGTACTTCAAATCATTTTCTCACTGTTGGGTCTACTCAATTGTTTTAAAGGTTTTTTTTTAATCTCTCGGAAGAGGCTCCTGATAAGGTTCTACACAGATTATACTCCAACTTTGAAAAGCTCAAGTCTAACTGTGACCTTGTTGCTACTCAAATTCAGAAGAGCTTAAGGCTAATTGTGCGCCTAAAAAGAATTTCTGGTTGGATATGTCCTTTTATTAACCAGGGATCTTTGAAATATAGGTTGCTGGTGGTGATGGCACGGCAAGTCGCCAACTCGGTGGCTGCTTGGAGAAGTTAGTGACCTGAAGCTATCACATCCCCCTCCTGTTGCTCCTGTACCCCTTGGAACTGGAAACAACCTCCCTTTTCCATTTGGATGGGTTAGTTAATGCCTCTGCTTATTTTGAGCATAATGATTTCTTAATTATGATTAATATTCTACCTCTATGTTTTATGTGTCTGGAAAATTATGTTTTTTTTCCAAATGAAGAAATGTAGAGTTAAAATTTTTGTTTGACTATTAAGCAAACACAATAAAACCATAAAAGTTAGTCTCAAGAAACATACTATCTGTTATAATGCTTGCTAACAAAAATATTATGCCTGAGCATCAGTTTCTGTTAAGGAACATAACTTTTCATTAATGTAGAAAATTGGGAGTTCAAGAAAAATGTAGAAAATTGGGCAAAATTTCTATTAAATTAGCATGGTGTTTTTTCTATGCAACTTTGCAAGTTCAATTGCCGCATTCTTTAGGAGTTAGTGGCTTATACTAAGTTTTACAATTCTGAAAAACAATATTGTATTTTAATCTGACTGGAGGGCCAGCAGTAAAGTTGTTCCTGAGCAAATGAAAGGAGCAAGAGAAATGAATATCGATAGGTACAATATTCGTTAAAAAAAATTCGTTCGTTCAGTCCATTAATTCTAACTCGTCTTATGCTTTCGAGTTAGCATCTTATCTTTTAGATATCTTTTATCTTTTAATTAATTCTAAGGGAATGATATCTCTTATTTATCATGCTTTCTTCTTCTTGTAGTTTATATGCTTTTTTTTATCGACTTCTAAGCCAACTGTGGCCTACCTATACCAATAAGTTATTCAAAACAAAAAGGTATTTCAAAATTCAAAATAAAAAGGAGGACTGCTCAACAATCCAGTAGCGGTGCTACTTGTCTGACTGGTTATCTCTGGTGCAGTTGGTACTGTTGCTTCAAATCCTCCAGATAATATTATCTCATCCCTAGACAACAATAATGCTGAAAAATATCATAAATGTAAGTATATAATTATAATTGTCAATCCTAATAAATCATTGTTGTCAAACTGCCTAAGAAATCATTGTTGTCAAACAACAGCAAGTCAGGGAGGTTGCTCCTGCAAAGGTCAGGTAGGTCCCCTAACAACATTTCCAATGCTTCAAGGAAATAACTACAATTGCATTCTCTGCAACAATAACATGGAGGAAACTGCTTTTCATCTTTTCTTCAGCTGCCCTTTCAGCCAGGCCTGTTGGCAGTTTCTGGGCATAAATTGGGACTTCTCCATAGATTTCTTCCAGATGATGGTTAATGCTAAACAACAGTTTCAAAGGCCTTTCTTCGTGGAGATTTTCATCATAGGATCCAGGCAGATTTGGAAGAAGAGGAATAACTTCATCTTTGATCGTGGTCGCCCTTTCTTTAACAACTGGAAGTGATGTTTCCTGGAAGAAGCTCAGTTGCAGTCTTTTCGCTTCTGCCACTCTAAAAGACCTATTTTCCTCTCCCTTCTTACTAACCTAAAGCTTAACTTTGCTACTCTTTTATCTGATTGTGCAGCCTGTGCAGTTCTCTTAGTTGTAGCTCCCTGGCTCCTCTTTTCTTCCTCTCCCTCATTGTACAGTGGTGTTGTCCTTCTTGTTTTGTTTTTTACTTATAGTAAAATTCCTACAGTGGAGGTCTCCCTGCTGTATTTAAACTTTTAAAAAAAAAGCCATCTCCAGTGCTGTTCTCATCGAGAACCACAGGTGGCGGCCAACCATTAGATTTTTTTCAGGTCCTACATCAAATCTAAATCAGTGCTGAAAATAATGGAGTACCTCAACTTGCCATTCCCACCATCTTCCGCAGGTTTGTCCCTCTAACCTCTCTCCTCTCCCTGTTCAGCTTAATTTATGTATGTGGTATGCATCTTATGTGCATTATGATATACTTTATTTTTTCGTAGAAATCTCATAGGCCAGGAGAGTTTCTCATAGTTAATTATGATTTGTTCTGTGCTTGCATGTGACCTGACACTATAAATAGTAATTTGGCCAAATGATAGTTAGTAGACCGCAATTCTGTGAATATGATAAAGTAATATGCTGCTGTCAAAACTTGCTCCATACTAAAATTATTGTTGGTGATGTGCAGTTATGTAGTTATCAATCTAAAGATGGGTCGCAGATTACAGAAACACTAAAATAATTTTGTATTAGCAAATTCACTAATTTTTTGAGCATTTGAAACTCAAGTCATATAGGTAATTGTAGCTTTATTTCTTTATTTTGTTTTTAGTTTAATTTCCTACATCAATCTTGCCTCAGAGTTTCACCTGGAAATTTTTGTCACGCTTAACTTTGCTTGTTGAATTGAGAACTCTATATATGCTATCATGCTATTTTAATTAGAGGCTAGGATGATCCAGTCTTATGTGGGAACAAGAGCTGTTATAGTTCAGGCTTGTGGAGTAGTTATAGTCAAACATGCCTGAAGATCAAGAATCTTATGTGGGAACAAGAGCTAGGCACTTTGAGGTCTAGAAGATCTAGAAGATAGGTGATGAATTCTTGGCCTCAATCGTCTAAAGTAAATATCCTAATGCATGTATAATATTCTGTTGAGGAGAGCAAGGAGGTCTTCAATGAAGTTGATACAAAAAATGATGGAGTTTCTTTGCGAGGCTGGAGCAAAATGTTTCTTCAGCAGATATTGAACTGTAAATTATTTCACTGCTGTAAATTATTTCATGTGGATGCCTAATGCATATTTTGTATCACATACATATATTGTGCAAAATACAACATAACCATGCAACAAGTTGTTGTTGATGTTTTTGCATCAGAAAAATGTTGTTATTTTTCCATCTATAAAACTAATTAGGTGTGAATATTAGGTTTATTTCACAATTTTTTTTTGTTTTATAAATGCCCATTGAAACTGCTGCTTTAACATTTGGGGCATTATTGAGGTGCATCTTTTTATTTACAGATCAACATATTTTTCTACTACTTATGTGCGAGGAAACATAATTATTTTACATGTGTATTGGAGTCACATGAAGTAACTTCATAACATAAGCAGATAGCCCCTACATATCAGTATGTAGTTTACATGTGAGAGGGTGAGGCCAAAGAGGAGGAATGCTCAAGGTACGTGAGAGTGGAGGCTTTAATTTGCAGTTGCAGATGGTAACAACGATGTAGATCTTATGGTTGAGATCATGGGTTAAGGCTCTTCTCTTATGAATTAGCATGATGGCTTATCTGCACTGCTAATCACTTTTATAGTACTAAAAATTGTATTGTAGATCAAAACGATTTTTTAATACCTCTTGAAAAAAAAAAAAAAAAAAACTACTGTACTTCCTTCCCAGGTACTTAAATCCACATGATAAAAAAGGAGCTTATCTTCTACTTTCGAAACCAGAGTCCATCTTCTACTTTCGAAACCAGAGTCCAAGCTCGACCACGTCATTGAGCCACGTCGCTTTTTTTTTTGTTCGTCCGATTTTCATCCGGCGTCTGAAACGGGCGCAGCGACCCGATGTTTCCAGAGCTTTTCGCTTTTCGTGGCTACGTGCCTCGGGCCTCGGCGATCCGCACACGGCGGCAAGCACCTCCCCATCGCCCTCCACTCCTCCCGCCTCGCTCTCGCCGTCTCCGCCGCGGTCGCGAGGCCATGCCGCGCTGTCGCGGCCGTGCTGAAGCCGCTGGCGCGCAGCGCCGGCCTTGGCGTGGCCAGCAGGCCATGCTGCTCCCTCCGTCGGTCGCGTGAAGCCGTGGCCATGGGCGTCCTGCTGTGCCGGCCCGGCTCGAGGCGCAGGAGCCCCCGGCAGCGGCAGCCCGGCCACGACGGCGCGCGGCGGCCTCGGAAGCGGCCCCGGCGTGGCGGCGTCGCGACTTCTCCAGCTCGATCGTCCCGGTGTGAGCTCCCTCTGCCTGCCCCTTCGTCTGTCCCTCCGCCTACACCGCTGTCCGCGCCTCCGACCACCTGAACCGGCGGGAGCCGCCCTCCGCACCACCCACGGGCGCCGTCTGCCACGGCGTTGGTCGTCCGTGGGGGGAGGCCGCCCGACGCCAGGTGCCCAGGTCTTTGTTAGGCCCTTCGCCAGGTCCTAACCTAGCACTTTGCAGGCGAGAAGAACAACCAGGTGTGCCAACCCCTGCTCTTCCCTTCCTGCTGTGCGAAACAGAGCACCCAAGCCCTCTGAAGCTATTGTATTCGGATCTGATCTAATTACATGTGTGTACGTGTATTATGCCTGCTGACTTCGATCCCTTTCAAAGATTATCATGCGTACATGTGCACACCCCTGTCCTTTACTGGATCTGTGCCTGCAGTTCTGTGTGCTTTGCACTGAATCTTCTATGCACTGAAAGTTTCTCAATCAAGAAAATTTGATTACGTACTGATTTAAGAACTTGGCATTAGGGGGCATGCTCATGTTGAAATTGAAGTTACCTTACCATGTGGCAGCAACCAGCAGCAATATCAAAATAGGAGAAGAAAGAATGATTTCCTTATTCGGTTCTCAATCTAATCCAAATCTTTCTTGCACCCATTCCAGTATTTTTGTATATTAGTTTCTGAATTTTTTATTGCCTGGGTTTCAAAAACTGTTCCTTGTGCTGGTAACCGGCTCGGCAGAATGCCTGCCCTTGCCTACCTATTTCGTGTATGCGACAAGTCCTCCATCTTGAGTGTCATATTGTTAGACAGACTTTACTATTGATTGGAGACACCACATGGTTTACTGTATACTACCAGCCATTCCCAGCCGAGAGGATAGCACTTCTAAGATGGGTAGATTACCTTTCATCATACATCCAGTACAAGAACAAAGCCTAGAGTTTTGAATTGATTCTGTTATTGTCGTGCCGAAAAATGCAACCTAAACAGTGAAAGTGTCTAACTTCCCGTATAACTTTTCCTTCCTAAAGAAACCTCATTGTGTGCTTTTTTGCAATGGAAAATATTTAAGAGTAGCTGTTCTTTTAGAATGCATCAAAATCTGTTTTCCCAACAGCTTGCATGTAAGATACTTAACATGTTTAGGTTCCATTTAGCTTCATCTTCTATTTTGTTTATCTTCATCCTACGACATCTTAGTACATTTAGCTTAAATCATTTTCTTGGTGATCAGCCAGATTAACTCTCTTGATGCCATGCTAATGGATATTTTGTGATGCCAGGTTCCAAAGGCCCCATGGTGCTTTGCTGTAATCTTTGCTTGGACATGAGGCACTGACAGGTTCTCTGGACACTTGGATTTGAAGATTAACAAAATGACATTCTGTCATTTCTTTGCGATAAGTCATTTTCCTTCTCTACCACACGTATGAGCATTTTCGCAATATTTTATGGCCACCTTAATATTCTTAGCCAAATAGTCTGTTTTTAATAATCTTAACCTTCTATATACTCTGTGGTAAGCAGTAATCCTGTTGTACTTAGGAAGACTCTTTGAAGCAAAACTAATTTATCTGGCTTGGAGAGGCTATCAATAATTTAAGTCGGAGTGGTCATCAGTTTATGAGCATTCAGTTTACATGATTGTTAGTCCTAAAAGCCAAATCTCAGCTATGGGGGGATGTGTCTCAGTTTACATGATTGTTGGACTTACAACAGAAGTCAGGTATACCAGCTTGCCAATTCCTTCAGTAGACAGCAGTAGAGAAAATTGTGTGCTTCTCTGATCCATCTGTGTAGGCTTTTTATGAATGTTGCTGCAATAGCAAAATTGAATTCAGATTACTAGAACGTCAGGTGTGGCAAGATTGAAACATCTGTGAAATATTAAGGAGACGAGTGACGTGTGCTAGAATTATGAATGAGCAAGCATACGGCTAATGACGATCCTTGTTGCAAGCAAAATCTCATAATAAGCATTTGTTTATTTTTATAATTAAATCCATTGTACAAGTACTGATACTAAATAACTTTTTGCCAGCTCCAGTGTCTGCACCTAATACGAGTACGCCAACGACACCAGGATCATTGCACCATCAGTTTTTTCCTAACATAAGAATTTGGTATGATTTACATTATAGAGATTCATGTAAGCTATCAACCTTATGTATACGCTATTTCTTTTGTTCTAATAAATTGCTCAAATTTATGATGACGAGATGCCTCACTTAACAATGGTAAGTTATTCCTTAGTATGTAAATCTAATTGCGTACACAGCAGTGACAAGTTCATAAATAGGAAAAAAAACATTTATACAGTGAATTATACAATATCACACTCCAGAAATTACTCCACGTTTTTCCTCCTACCCATACAGGGTCAAAATTAACATCAGTGAGCATTGTGTATAGCTAGAGACATCCAGAGGCTTGTGTAGTCCAGCAGGGGCCCAAGCTTATGGGGCGCAGCAAAGCTGCGCCTGTTTTCTAGTGCCTCATGTGATAGGGGCTTCAGAATTAGAGCTCGTGTTGTTCCAAGCTGTGCGATCTTGTCGGACCGGCTTGTGAGGATGGTCTTGCTACCAGTGGGCATCCAGTGTTTAGATGCAGAGTACAGCCTGTTCCATACATCTTCCTCCAGTTCTCCATCTACCTCCACAACAACAAGCAATCTCCTTGTCGTCCCATGATCTGACGTGCCATCTTGATGTCTCATGGCACATACTCCTCTGAAAGCTCTGCTAGCCCATCATATGCAAAGTCATGGTTGCTCAAGAACACGGTCCCTGAAAATTGACCGTGAACTCTTTCATCCTTGCAGACATGAGCGACTAGCGTGCTCTTGCCGACTCTGAAGGGACCGATGATTGGCAGCACCGCCGGTTTTTCTTCAACACCAGAATGCTGGGCATGCAACAGGAAGTCGATGACAAGCTGTGCTTCCATCTGGCGACTAAACATGCAGTTTCCCAGCAGGAGATACACATGCTGTAAGGCTGGCGGTCAATGCGACGACTGTTGTCGTTCGCCAAGAAAAGGACTAGCTTATGGGCATCGACAATCATGGCGCTCAGACGGTCAAGCACCTCCTGCAATTCTTCTGAAATCTTTGTACTGGTTGTTGCACTGGGAAAACAGAGATCTTTTACAGAATTTACTTTGGAGAAAACAGAAGCCACAGGCCGGCGACGATTCACGATGATCTGGCCATTGCTGGACGACGCCTCCTCTTGTGGAAGATGACTCGTCTGCCATCTGAAGGTGTCAAGGGCGTAGTAGCCTCGGTGCATGGCATCCGTTAGCGCGTCCAGCTGCTGGAGCATGGCTTGGTTCTTTATTTGCGCCATGGCCTCGTCGATGATGACCTGGGCCTGGAGCAGGACGCTCCGGAGGCGATCCTCCACGTCCTGCGGCGCCGGAGGCTTGGCACGCCTGCTGGCCAAGAATTCTATGGATCTAGTGGCTAGGTCGCCTAGGATTGCAGAAAGGAAAATCTCCAGTAGCGACACCATCCTTCTGAATTTCCTGTGTGTTGTATATGTGTTTCTAGTAAGAACTTCACAAGGACTACAGGAGAGTAGGAACCTATGAATATGGTAGCAACTTGCTGAACTCAAGGTGAGCACAGGCATGATATATGTGTGCATGTGACCTTTGCATTGTGTGTGGGTGTTTGGACGAGTCTTACACGTTGTACTATTTTACTCTGTTTTGTGATTATATATATGCTCCATGGTTTCCAAGCATGTGATCTCTTCTTTCTCACCCGACCTGGGAGTGTAATGTGTGCATTAATCCCTAATTAAATACTTAGAACAAAAATGTAATGGTGTTCCAGATGGCGACGACGTACGACAGTGCGTGCCCATCGGGTGATGTATGTATTACATTACATTATACTGCAAGTTCAATGTACCGGGCTTGCTTGAATTTGCTTCCATTTCTGAATTCTGAACGGCTGCTGCGCTACTGACCGACAGACCCATCGCCGTCCAGCTGCCCGACGACGACCATCTTGCTCTTGCTGGGCGCCTGAAGCCTGATCAATCCGGAGGTAATGCAATGATGCGTCTTTTCTCTGTAGACAAGGGCTCGCCGTCGTCGATTCAGCGGCCAGCGCCTCATGCTGGTCGTCGAGACAACAGTAGTGCCTCTGCTGGTTGGGATTCGCTATGCTCGACCAAAAATAGGATCTTGTATTTTCTTAAAAAAATGGACCATTTTTACCTATTGTTTATAAACGAATTCTAAAGAAACTGATATTATTGTCTATAATCGTTTTTGAATATTACCTATTCAGAATTCTGATTTTTTAATTTCTGTCGGCATCGTGTATTGATGCTGGCATTGAACAGTTCAATTGAAGATATGGCGACTTCAGAAACTCGTATGCGTAAAAAACGTACTCTTTTCAGTCCTTTTTCAATCCCAAAAAGAATGCGACTCTAAATCTTGTCAAGTTGAAATATCTCAAGTACGACTAAGTCAATATTGCTGGAACATACTTGCATAGTTGCATATAACACATTATATTCAAACTTGTAAAGCTACAGTGTTAATTGGCATTGTTGATGCCATAAGACTATCTACACTGGATACCTTAAAATGCTCTGGTATAGCATGTAGAGGAAAAAAAAATGCCGCACCGCTATCCTGCAAATGCTGCGCTAAAGTTCCGGACGCCGGTGTGAACGTCAAATTTGGCGGTGTAGCGAACCTCCACTAAAGTTCAACTGTGGGGCCCACTACTGGGATTGTCTCCAACTAGAAAAAAAATGTTATAACTCACAAACCAAAAATTCAAATTAAATTCCGATTGCACCATTAAATTCGTTTCAATAAATCCTTCAAAACAAGATCTCACATAGATATATTTGGATAAAGTGACAGTAGGCCCCACAATAGATATATAATGATATAGAGGATGGATGGGTGCAGGAGAATTGAATATAGAGGAGAGAATTTTGATGACTAGGACGAAATATTTCTTTTAGAAGATGAATATAGAGGATAAAGAGTGTGGATAGCCTAACACAGCTTTCCGCATGACCATGCCATGTGTAACATGTAAGAAGGCACCTTGCAGCGCCTATGCAAGCAGCTAAATGTACCACTTAATTTTTTTTTAAAAAAAATCGTGGTTTCTAAAAAGGGTGTAAAACCTACGACAAGAATCTGACCATTCATGAAAAAAAAATATACATGTATCGCAACCTAGCTATACTGCAGTAATAGCTTGTGACATTCTTAGATCCTATCCAACAAAAAAGAATAAAAATTAATGCCAATCTTCTTCACACACACATGGCATAAATAATACATGGTACTCCCTCCGTTCCATGTTACATTTGAGGCAAAATGCATATATGTAAAAGTATAGACGGCCAACGGGCCGTGCCAGTCCGGCACGGCCCAACGTTGTGCCGTGCCGACCCGATGGCCGTCGTGCCCCAGCGGGCCGTCGTGCCTGTCGGGCCGTGCCTCCATGGGCTTCGTGCCGGCCTGCGGCCCATGGCACGGCCCGTGGGCCATCGGGCGGCCCGAAAGCACGACGCGTGCGGTACTGCTGGTGCCGTCGTGCATGGGGAGGAGGCGCGCGGCGCAGCCGGCCGTCGCGTGGGGCGGTGGGGAGCGAATGAGCGCCGCCGGCCTTCGCGTGTGGGAGGAGGCCAGGACTAGGAGGGCGCCCGGGCGGCGCCGCCGCGTGGGGAGCGAGGGGACAGGAGGAGCGCCGGGAGAGCGCCGAGCCGCGCCCGGGAGCCCGGGATGCCGCCAGGATGAGAGGAAGAAGAGGGAGCGGCGACGCCGCCAGGAAGAGCGGGAGCGCCCGAGCTCTTGCCGCCGGAGACGTGCCTAGCTCGCGCCGCCGCCATTGTGGGAGAGAGGGTAGAGGGAGTTAGGGAGGGAGAGGGTGGACGGAGGGTGTCCTGCCGTTGTGGGGAGAGAGTAGACGTCTGGCCATCTGCCCCCGGCGCCGCGGCGCAAGCGCAGGGTGTCCTACTGCCTGTTGCTGCTGGACCGGGCCGTGCCCATGCCGTACACGGGGCCTAGGTGGCGGCCCAGGCACGACCTAGTGCCTCAGGCCGGGCCGGCACGGGCACGGTGGCCACCGGCCGGGCAGTGCTCGGGCCGGGCCAGAATGCCGGGCCGTGGGCTGGGCCGCGAGCCCACGGGCTGCATGGCCAACTTATATGTAAAAGGGTAGAGCTTTCTAAAGGATTAACTTATAGGAGAGAGCCTATGGTGCCATGCACTAAAAATTAGGGAACGATGATGTGGAATTAATCACACAGGTACGCTACATATGGCAAATACGTAGTTGGACCCTTTCTCAACGCCGCGATCTGCGAGGGTTCCAACGTCGTCGAGAGACCTGCCTCGGAAGACATAGCGCTGGTCCCATGCTGGGGTTCTCTCCATGCCCTGAATCTTCTCTTTTAGGTCATCAATTTTGGCAGACAACTCAACCTCTAGCACCAAGGTAGTGTTTTCGATAGTCTTGACAAGGATATGCATGCCTCTCCCTACCCTGAGCATCATGTGAAGGGTAGACTCCTTGTGAATGTCGAGCAGCTTCCGAGCAGACTTGATGTACTGGATGAGACGGTGCTATTCTTCGCGCTCCTGGTCCGATAAGACGTCGACCTCCTTTTTCTGAACCTTAGGCTTGGCGCGACACCCCGCTAAATGGGCCAAGCTGGGCCAGTCTAGTGGGCTGGGCCGAATGGCCGAGTTAATGTAACAACAAGAGGTCGCAGGTACTGTAGCAGCACGGAACACTGTAGCTGGGGGACTTTAGTCCATATCGGAATCTGGGAAGGAGCTGAGCTAACTTAAATACCCGGTTGTAGGAATAATTTAACTCTGGTTCAAACCTTTTACGCAAAGCAAGGACAAAAGCGCAAGAGAATTAATTATCAGGTGTGGTCCATTCACTTGTTTTCTAGACTGGGTCGTTACCAATGGTAATCAGAGCCAACTCTCGTAGTTTCACGGACGTATGGATCGGGAGCTTGGATAAATTGCGCATGGCTCTAGAGAGGGCATGGCACTTGGACCAGGGAGCTGGTAATATGGACGTGGCCAGGAGAGTCGGTCCTCGACATTTATCCCGTATACGGGTAGGTTGGTTCGGCGCTCGGTGGGGACGTTGAGTCCTTAAGGGTGGGTGGATGTGACACCTCGCTAAATAGGCCAAGCTGGGCCAGTAGTTGCTGGACTTTAGTCCCATATCAGAACCTGGAAAGAAGCTGAGCCAACTTAAATACCCAGTTGTAGAAAAAAATAAACTCCGGTTCGAACTTTTTACGTGAGGCGAGGACGAAAGTGCAAGAGAGTTAATTATCAGGTGTGGTCCATTCAACGTGTAGAGTGGATCTATCAGGTGTGGTCTATTCAACGTATAGAGTGGATCTTAGCCGTTTCTAGGCTGGGTCGTTACAACAACATTTAACAAATTAAATAAATCTACACAGAAAAGTATCACAAAAATCACATCATATATTTTTTCCAGATAGATCTACTCAAGACAAACCTAGCAAAATTTGTTTCACCAGATTTGGGCCAATATTTCTCGAGATATTATTTTTCAAGCAATTTCAGCATTTTCTGAGAATCATTTTTCGAAAAAAAGAGAAAAAGGAGAAATCCTCGCGCTGGGCCGCCAACCCAACTAGGCCAACGGCCCACTCTAGCTCGTGCACGCCCGACCGGCGGTTCGGGGCGGTGGCACACTCACCAGCGGCGTCAAGGGCGCGGTTCGAGCCGTGCCCGCCGCTGCTAGAGCTCGCCGATGCCCACACCGAGCACACCACCGAGTGTGCCGGGCCACGGGGAACACACCGGTGCTACCCCCGCCGCCGGTGACCTCACCGCCGGCGAGTTAGCTAGGGGCCGGTCAAGCGCCGCCTCTACTCCTGGCCGGCTGACAGATGGGGCTCCGTTGACCACGGGCCCCGGCCACCAGTGACCCCCCGGGTACGCTGCACCGGGTGAATGTAGCATTTAGGGTTAAGTTAAAGCAAATAATTTAAATACACAAACACTAGGCATTGTCACTACTGATTAGAAAACAAACTGGAAGAGATCAAGGACATCAATGTGAAGTGATGGTTAACGGTTCACAGATGTATATATTAACAGGGAAGAACAAAATTATTGGTTCTATATATTAGTTTCTTTTTTGAAGATGTTCTTTTCATTGCCAATGCAACCATGCATATATGTAATAAAGTGGACACTGATAAACGTTTTCACTTGGAGGGGAAAGTGTATGTATGTTATAGGCAATCGAATTAATTAGGAGCTTGTCAAAGAAGAATCTAGCAAACCCTAGAACCCAAGATGAGAAATCTAGCAAACCATAGCTACATCTCTAGACGAGACATATCATCCATGCATGCTCGGCAACCAAAATAAATCGAGACAGATTAAACTAAAGGCAGTATATATCTAGTAGGAATCAAGTCAATGATGCAAAGGTCCCGTACCGTGTGTGAGGAGATGAAGGCGAGGGAGGGCCTATTTTGCTGCGATTTTGATCGCCCGTAGAAGTAGAAGAGAAGAGGCGGTGATGGAGGAACTAGTGTTGTGGACAATCCAAGTAGATGCTGAGCTCAGCCCAGCCCAGATCTGTTGACAGGGTGCCAAACAAATTAGCAGCCCCCCGGAGCGGCGACCTCCGTGGCAGCTATCGCTCGGTGCGGCGGGCCCCGGCGCGGTGGCTTCCCCGTGCGGGCTTGATGGCCACCTGGCGCGGCAGCACGACGGCCACCTGGCGCGGCAGGCCCGGAGCAGCGGCGAGTGCGACGAGGTCCACGACCGTGGGCGCGGATCTGCTTCCCTAGCTCTCTCCTCCCTCTCCCCGAGGCTAGATCCGGTGGCCGTGAGGTCGGATCTGGTGGCGGCGAGGTCGGCCAGTGGCCAGCGACGGCGGCGGCGGCGACCCGTGGATGGGCTCGTCGGGGCTGTGGATGGGCTCGGCGGGCCTATCCATGGGTTTTCTATTTTTTTATTTTCTTTGTGCTATTAACCGAGGCGGTTATTGTAAAAGTAACCACCTCGGTTAATATGTTAACTGAGGCGGTTGGCCAACTGCCACGGTTAGGACCACGATTAACTGTGACCTTATGTCTGAGGCGGTTAGGAAAACCGCCTCGGTTAACTAATTTTGACCGTCTTGGTTAAGTTTTCTGTAGTAGTGCTTGGATCCGCCCCTGTGTGTCTCACAAAGATACTGTGTCTCGTTTATATGGGCCATAAACACACAGTTTAACCACTGCGGCACCTTGATGACTCAGTGTTGACGGTGGTTAACGTCAATTTTCATTAGAACTTTAGACCCAAAAGAAAACATGAAAACACACTAGTCTAGGGTTTTAACTGACAATTTCCACGAGTTTTGCATATTCTGTATTTTCCAGGGTTTATTTCAGAAAAGCTAAAAAGAGGGATTCAAGTGCAAAATAAACACGAAACTTATCCGCTACGGGAAACATCACGGGAAGACTCAGGAACCATCTAGAAGACACCGAAGCAATGGAGGGCTAGGCCGCCGCAGGTGGGGGCCGGCCGGCCCCACCATGGGGCCGGCGGCCCTAGGGTTAGGGTTGCGGCCCCCCTTCTGGAATGTTCCTCCACCGCCTCTCCTGATGCATCTCGGCCCTTGGTTACGTTGGTTTGATCCTGCGGCGCACGCGCATCCCACCGGACTATAAATACATGGGTAGACCCCCTGGAAGGAGCCAATTCATTATTCATCAAGGCCTCAAGCCATCAAGCATCAAGAGCCTTCTAGTTCATCAAGAGCCTTCTAGTTCATAGTTCTAGTTAGCTAGATTAGAAGTAGAGGAGATCTAGTTCTTCATCGGGATCTGGAGCCCTGGTGTCGGTCTGGAGCACAAGAGTTCGGTAATAGATCTAGTTCTTACTTTATTGTATTTATTATATGTAGGGAGACTTTACTCTTAATAGATTCATATGTTCTTAATTGCAATAGTTATTGTCTACTTTGATTATATGTCTAGGATAGTTGGTTTGATCTTATTGAATTCATGTAACTGCTCGTATAATGTTTACCTAATCGATCGTTGGGTAGATGGTAGACAATATGTAGACGTGGTGTCTAGATATCTTGTTTATCTGCGAGTGCACCCTGACGTGCCGGGACGTGTGGTAGTCCGCGCAGGTGACAGCTACGTTGGTTCCTCTGTAGTCCACCCTCCGTACGTAGGACTAGCATGGGCACGGTCGCGAAGGAGGTGACCCTTGTGTCTTAATACCCTCATTAGTTGATGCCTCTTCACATGTGATTATGATATAGGGTTAACTTAACAATGATTTCTAGATGTAATTGCACTAATTAGAGTTATTCATTGATGTAGTTATATAATTACCTTAGATCTGACTCCCTAGTTTATCCAATGGCTAACTATGATTATGACTAGTAGATGCTCTGATGATTATCCATAATTATGATACTTGATGATTATGCTATCACCCATATTTATCTATATTTATCTTGTGACCTCTGCCTGTTATGAGTAGATTAGATGACATTGGTATTATCACTTATTCATCATATATAGTCTCTTATCAATATAATAGATTATAGTTTATTACATAGCTTTTCCAGTGGTATAAATATAAATCGACAACCTGGATGAACTCCCTAGATAAAATGCTACAACGGTATAATTATCTGTCCGCTTGCAGAATTCATTTAGTTTACAATCATATTATATTCATATCTTTCATATATCTTCCTAGTCACATTAATACATGTAAATCTATAATAATTTTCTAGCAATATAATTAGGGATGACAACCTATTTCATGTTTAGGAATGTTAGTAATAAAGAGGTGGCTAGTTGCTAAATGACAAGTTAATTATATACCGAACATTTCTAGCGTTGTTGCTAGGGGTAGGAGTTATCTCTGCTTTTTAGTAATGACGGTAGTAAATGTCAACACTCAGCTAAAGATGGCAATGGGTAGAGAATACCCGCAAACTCGCGGGCAACAAACTTGACGGCGCGGATACGGGAGGCAAACTGTGCCCACAGGCACGGGTGCGGGCATAGCTGTCGACCCGATGGATATTTAATAACGGGCAAAGAAATTACCTATCGGCACCCGCAAAACCAACAGACCCGCTCTGTAATAACCCCATACGTCCACACCGCACCCTCCTCTGTCTCACATTCTCACTGCTCTCTCTCTCTCTCTCCTCATGTAAGAATAGAGAAACAAATCTTCTTCTTCCTCTCCCAAATCCCACCTCCAAATCAAAGAATCAGGTTAGGCATGTCGCACCACTATGTTCTCCATCTCGAGAGCTTTCCGTTCTCCTATGGGGCTCTCGCTAGCGTGGAGTATCGGAGGAGATCGAAGAAGGTCGCCTTCCATGGAGTATCAGAGAAGACGACGGAGCACTGGCTAGCGTAACGGCTGGAATCCTTCCCTCCTGTCTCCTGCTTCGTCGAGTGGGGGGCCATGGTGGTGCGGCCACCGGATGACGGTGAGCCATCCTATTAACTTCGCCCTCGTCGCTCCACCAACCATCCTCTTTGCTCCGCCCGCCTTCCTCGGGCTCGCCGTTGTTGCTCCGCCGGCCATCCTCGTCACTCGCATCGGCCGACCGCCATCCTTGTCGCTTCGCCCGGCGCTCGCCTCGGCCGGCCGCCGTCCTCGTTGACCTGTCGGCGGGCACATGGGCATGCCCGCGGGCAAGCCTTGCATGCAGATAGCGGGCACGGGCACAGGTTGCTGCCCGTGGCGGGTGGCAGGCACAGACGTACAGACGTGCGAAGCCACTATCCGCGCGGATATTGCCTGTTGCCATTTTTAGACTCAGCTAGGAACGAAGAAGCTGCCTGTTATGTCTGCTAATATGCAATTTTTTTAGAAGTATGATGCAAAAAATGGCATTACACTTCTGAAATTGAGCCTAGGTTTGATTAATTTATAGTCATGTATATTGAACTTTTTTAGATTTATAAAATAATTTTGGCGATAAGCATGAGACAAATTTTTTTTTTTTTTTTTTGAATTAGACTACCCTGTGGTTTTGAATCCTAGGTCCGCCACTGTGGCACCTTATGACCAGACTTACGGTCTCGATCGGTGGCTAGGTCAAAGGCCGAGCAGGCTGGGTATTAATATTCCTACTTACGCAGTTTAGTTGAGCTGATTTCGAATAATTCAATAATGTTCTGTGAGATTTTAAGTTGAAATTAGCTGAAACAAGGTGAGCGAATGTAAATATAGGAATATGAGTACCTCCTGCGTACCTAGCTTTGTCTATCACTCTTTGCATGCATGATGTGGCCGGCTTGCTCAACCTCTACAGGCCCAGTTGTCAGCCAATATTCCAGGACATTTTTTTCTGCAAACTTTTGGTCATTTCTTTTTAAATGCGAATCCTTCATCTTCTTTTTTGGAGATGTAAACTCTTAATCTTTCTGTTTAACGAGTTTCAAACTAGCAACTCTTTAGAGTGGATGTTAACTAGTCCCTCAATCCTAGGTAAAAAAGAGCACAATTCGCTGCCAAAATGGTGAAATTCTTCTAGTGTTTTTAAGTATTAATAAAACACTACTACTAGTCTAGCACATGAGAATCAGACATTTGGTGAGGAAAGTTTATACTAAATTTTGAATGCTAAAACACTAGGGGAATCCCACATCACTAAGATAAGTCTAAATTCTGTTTGTAATTTTAGGTCTAGAACAATTCAAATTTTGTTTAATTTGACCAAGTTTATATATAGTCTACTATGAAAATATTTTTTTCATAATAAGTTTATATCCTCTCCAAATGGTATGTATAAGTGTACTCCAGATGGCCAGTGTGTTGCCCGGAACTCTTGGCATGGGCCTCCTGGGTCCTGGCTCGACGCTCGATGGCGTGACTATGCAAATCTGAACGATGCAAAAAGTCTGCTGGACAGAGGTTCACTAATTGGTCCAATATATACAAAATATAATATAAGCCAAATTAATTAATCGGGCTCACAGCGCGAATGCAGCAAGCTAGTTGACTCCAAGCAAATGCACCAAGTCCTCTACTGTACACAAGCAAATTTTCTTCCCACCCTGAAATGCGCGTCAGAACATAACTCTGGTTTGTTGTTCCTAAAGATTTTTGTGATTTGCTTATTTGCTAAGGCCTGGTCTCAAGATTTTTTTAGATAAAGGATATAAAATCCAGCCTCTATATCCACATATGATATATACAATACAGCTAAAAGTTACATGAGCTCTTAGGATCAAAGCTTCATAGAACAAAAAGAAAGAGAGCTTAAGGACTAAAAAACGCCTGAAAGACTAAGCTTTAGAACTTCTTCTCCGTCCTTGCTTTTAACCTGTTTTGACCTTGCGCAGGAGCAACTCTCCACCTCACACTTCTTCAAGCTGCTACATTCGACTAGTGAAGATAGCACACATCTTGTTCTAATTCAGACACTCAACAAGCAAGGGAGAGCTTCAGCAGACACCTCAACTTTTTCATCCAAGATTCCCCCTCCATTGAGTGCCCAAGAACACCTGGACCTCTTGCCCATCTAGCAGGTATGAAAATGGGAAAAGACACCATGATGTAGCAAGGAAGAACGTGTGGTGTGCACAAGCATAGCAAAGAACTCCTTCGAAGACCAACAATGTAGTAGGCGATGACCCCACTGGGTGACAGGAGCAGCCCCGCGACCAAGGAATAGATCCGGTGAGGATGGTGACGTGACTGGAGACAAGAGCTCTCCGCTGAGGGAGACAAAATCCAAGAGGACATGGTGTTAATGACATCGGGGCCTCCCCTCCAGCAAGCCAGAGATGCGATTTCATCCGGAGGCCCAGGTAGCCTCGACAACGCCTCCAACAAGGAAAACATCACTTGATAGTGTTTTCTTTGTCAGCACTGGCACCAAACCGAGAGGGTATTTTGTCGTCAAAATTGGTCTGCAGGGTTGAACCACCGTTTGATTGAAGTAATAAAAATACAAGAAGAAAAGACTAGTCCGAAGGCCCAACTGTCTGGAGTAAAACCTATGACAAGAACCTGGCCATTCATGAAAAGAATATACATGCATCACAACCTAGCTAGGTTTTGACAGCTGTACAGCTTGTGACATCCTACATCTTACCCAACCAAAAAAAAAAAGAATAAAAATTAATATGTTCCTGCATAAGCCAGATATAACAACAAAACGAAACATGCCTTAGGTAGCTCCGTAAAGGCAATACCAACAAAATTTTGTCAACTGAGTATTGGTGCCAATCTTCTTCACACACACATGGCATTCATAATACATGGTATTCCCTCCGTTCCATGTTACATTTTGAGGCAAAATGCATGTATGCAAAACGGTAGAGCTTTCTAAGACTAAATGCAGTGCGTATGGTACCATGCATAAAAATTAGGGAACGATGATGTGGAATCACGCATATACGCTACATATGGCAAATACGTAGATCCATTAAGATATCCTCTCAGCATATACAGCTCCAGACCACTAGAAACAAGGTGGACCCTTTCTCAACACCGCAACCGGCGAGGGTTTCATGGTCTCCGAGCTGCCTGAAACGGAAGACATAGCGCTGCTCCCATGTTGGGATTCTCTCCATGTCCTGAATCTTCACTTTCACGTCATGAATTGTGACAGACAACTCAACCTGTAGCACTAAGGTAGTGTTTCTGGAAGCCCTGACAAGGATATGCATGCCTCTCCCCATCCTGAGCATCATGTGAATCGTAGACTCCTTGTGAATGTTGTAATCAGGAACGGCAGAACATCATCGAGCTGCTTCCGAGCAGACTTGATGTACTGCATGAGACGATGCCATTCGCGGTCCCGGCCAGGTCGACCTCCTTTTTCTGATCCTTAGGCTTGGCATTGGCAATATTGTCCATGGACGACTCGGCCCGCTCAGGTTCCAATGCGGCGCTGCAGGTCCTTGTTGGGCAATGCCCTCGTGGAGGATCTTTGCCTTGACAGTTGCCGATCGACAATCGCCTTGAACGAGGTTTTTCCTTACAGGAATCTGTACCTCCATATATACAATGACGGTCACACACGATAAAAAGGAACTATGAATAGGCACGATAACCCCAAATGTTACAGCTAGCAATCTATCAGGGGTAAATTTGAACGCCCCAGCGAACATGGTGAATAGCATATATAGGAAGTAAGCTAATTAAGGCAAATAATTAAAAAACAGAAACATGAGGCATCAGAACAAACTGTAAGAGAAGTCAAGGACAACAATGAGAAGTGATGGTTAACGGGCCAATATTTATCTATGGATTGATTTATAGGAAGGGAAGAACAAGATTATTGGTTCTATTATTTTCCTTTTTGAAGATGTTCTTTTCATTGCCAATGCAACCATTGCATATATAATAATGAAGTGGACACTGATAAACGATTTCCCTTGAGGAAAAGTGTAGCCTGCAGGAATCCAACTACCACGGACAGTATGTATGTTATAGTTATACGCAATAGTCCAATCAATTAGGAGGCTGTCAAAGAAGGATGTAGCGAACCCTAGAACCTTAGATGAGACATCTAGCAAACCCTAGCTAGAACCCTAGATGAGACATCTAGCAAACATGCTCGGCAAGCAAAACAAATCGAGACAGATTAATAAACTGAAATAAAAGGTAGTAGTCGGAATCAATCCAATGATGATGAGAAATTCCCCGTACCGTGCTTGAGGAGATGAACGCGAGGGAGGGCCAATTCTTTGCAGCAATTTTGATCGCCGGTAGAAGTAGAAGAGAAGAGGCGGCGGCGGAGGAATTTGTGTCGTGTTGGACAACCCAATCAGGTGTTGGGCTCAGCCCAGTCCGGATGAGGCAAGCCAAATAAATTAACAGGCCACGCCAGCCCAGCGTGTCTCACAAAGATATACTGGGCCTCCCTTGTATATTTAATTTGTTTATTACTAGGGCGCAGTTTAACTTAGTGCACTCTTTTTATGCAATATTGTTACTGTTGCTAATAAAAATGCGCTAGCAAACATGTCCGTTGTTCTGCAGTAATTTATTCGGTGTCATGCGTTTCAATTCATCATGTACCGTATCTGGACGTGCGCTGTTCGAACTATGGCGTGCAGCCATTTGAAGTAGCTAGCCTTGATCAACAACGATTCGGCTAGATGCGTTTCAGTCTCAAATGAAAACAAGTACATAAATTCCCAACCGCTTTCATTCTAGTGTACACAAGGAAACAGAGCAAACATTATACTGGATCAAACTGCTGCACTTTTAGAGTACAGGGTGTTGAAATATTAGGCAATTTTCAGATTAATTCTATAAAACAAATCATGATGAACCGAACAACTAGATTAAGCATGTTAAACAAACTTGCATAATACAAACTCATATCATAGATCATAGCATGATTCAATGTCATATAACATATCAAACATAGCATGATCATAGCAATAGGTAGAAGCACAACTACCACACCAGATAGATTGAACATATTGGACAATATGGATAATAAGATTAGATCACGGGAATAATACCTGCTGTTCGTAGATGACAGCGTGATGGAAAGGTTCCCGAAGGCGAAGTCAAGATCCTCCAGGTCGCTGTCGCTATCAACGATCAGCGGCGGTGGGAGAGCTCGAAGAAGCTGACGATGAAGACGACGCCGAGACGTAGCGCCTCCTATCCTCGATGGTAGACGAGCCGTGATGAAAATTGGGAGTAGTCGCGCGAAGAGCGCTTCCCAAAAACCTTATTCGCCTCCTCCCGGTGTAGGATCGCAAAGACGACGGTTCCGGAGACCTGCTCACCCGGTCGCTAGTGCACGCGAACGATCGGGTTGGAGACTCGGCGACGGCGGTGCAGTAGCGAGAAGAGGAAAATATTGATTTACTACTTTAGGATTTTCAAATTAAAACTCCTATTTGTAGTGTTTGGCGTGTCTTTTTCCCATGAGGCTTGGCACATATATATATATATATATATATATATATATATATATATATATATATATATATATATATATATATATGAAGAAAAATCATCTATTTTCACATCAACTAGCAATATGGTACTATTGATGTTGCACCTTTCCACCTCTTCTCTTGGGCTCAAACAATAAATCCCATTAGGAAACACAAATATTAGGTCTTTGAGATTTATTAGAAATTTCTGAATTATTATTGGGCCAAGCCCATATACATAAATTTCTACAATCCCCTACCAGATCTCAAATACCTATTTAGATATTTGTCTGTTCTCACTGCTGTTTGATATACCAGTGTTTCGGCAGAGACTGTTAAGTTAAACTTCCGCCTAGAACTTTAAGCTACACTTTCCACAACTTAAATAATGGACTATGTCTTGAAGTAGGTTTTGTGCGAACAAGCTTTACTCAAAGCCAAACTAGTACTTAGCTGCCAGTAGCCTTACTCCGTGGGTGGAGCATATACGTCATACTCCTTGGTCTCTTCATGAGCTTACTAGAGATCACCCAAGTCTCATAGACTGCGACGTTTAACAGTCAAACTCATATAGGTATGTTCTTTCAAGAATGCTCTGTAGGACAGCATCTTCGTTAATTTAAAGCCAATAGAACATATTAAGGTATTCGCCAACCTACCATACAGTGCCTTATTGCATTAAGAGCATTGCATCTTCACATAGAGAGGGTTATAATTTATGCTCTACTTAGTTTACCAATGGCTTGTTCTTCCCATGTCCTTAGTCACGGGATCTCCGATCGAAAAGGATAGGTTACTACTACTGTAAACTTATATGGGTCTCATACCCATCTCCCTAGATGCAATTTCTATCACATTTCGTGATAGCCCTTTTGTAAAGGGATCTGCCAGGTTTTTATCTGTTTGTATATAAGATACAGTTATTACTCCGGAGTTTCTCAACTTCCTGACAGTCTTCAAACGTCTTTTAACGTGTCTTGTTGATTTCATATTATCCTTAGCACTATTCACTTTAGTGATCACTGTTTGATTATCACAGTTTATAAGGATAGCCGGTATTGGTTTTACAACCACCGACAAGTCGACAAGAGCTCACGCAGCCCACTCTGCCTCTACGGATCTTTGTATCCAAAGCAAAGTAAGTTCTACTTCCATGATTGATTTTATCAAAATAGTCTGTTTACAAGACCACCATGATACTGCGCCACCTTCAAGAGTAAAGACATATCCGCTAGTGGCGTAGATTTGATCAATATCAGAAATCCAGTTCGCATCACTATATCCCTCTAGCACAGCTGGGTGCCCAGAATAGTGAATCCCATAACTTATTGTACCTTTAAGATAACACAAGACCTTTCTAGTACACGCCAATGATCATCACCCGGGTTGGACATATACCTACTCAACTTGCTCACAAAGAAAAGAGATATATCTGGTGCAGTTTGCGCTTAGCTAGATACATGAGTGAACCAACAATTTGAGAGTACTTCAATTGATTTTTGGTACACTTCTTATTTTTTCGCAATATCACACTAGGATCATAAAGTGTTGGAGAAGGCTTTCTATACATAAAGCCAAATCGGCTCAGGACCTTCTCAGCATAGTGAGATTATGATAAAGTAATCCCACTCTCTTCCTTAATCAGCTTAATGTTTAGAATTACATCGGCTTCTTCTAGATCTTTCATATCAAAACTCTTTGATAGGAAAGACTTGACCTCATTTATAACATCCATGTTTGTTACAAAGATTAGAATATCATCAACATATAAACATAGTATAACAGATTGGCCCCCACCATGTCGATAATATACACACCTATCAGCTTCATTAACAAAGCATAACCGACACTAGTTAATGTAGTGTCAAACTTCTCATGCCATTGTTTAGGTGCTTGTTTCAATCCATATAGAGATTTTAATAATTTACACACCTTCGCTCTTCACCTTTTACTACAAACCCATCAGGCCGATCCATATAAATCTCCTCATCTAACTCTCCATTCAAAAAAAGCTGTCTTCACGTCCATTTGATGAACGAGAAGACCATATGAGGCAGCCAAGGAAAGTAGTACTCAAATAGTGGTCATTCTAGCAACAGGTGAATAAGTATCAAAGAAATCCTCGCCTTCCTTTTGGGTATAACCCTTAGCTACAAGCCTAGCCTTGTACTTATTAATAGTACCACCCGGCCTAAGCTTCTTCTTAAACACCCACTTACAACCAATTGGTTTCTGCCTAAAGGTAGCTCAGACAACTCCCAAGTTCCATTAGAAAGAATCGAGTCCATTTCACTACGAATTGCTTCTTTCCAATCATCCGCATCCGGAGTTGCATATGCCTCCGTAATAGAGGTAGGAGTATTATCCACATGGTACACAATGAAATCATCGCCAAAAGATTTTGCAATCCTTTGTCTCTTGTTCCTCACAGAACTTCATTGTCATCCTTCTCAAGAACTTCTTTAAGTGGTTGCTCAAAAGACTCAACAGAGACTCGATAGGTATAGAAAAATCGGGAGCCAATTCGGAGGAATATTCAGCATTGCTACGCATATCTTTTAAAGGAAATATGTTCTCAAAAAATGTAACATCACGAGATTCAAAAATTGTATCAACATGTATATCGGGGAACTTCAGATTTTACTACTAAAAATCGATAGACAATGCTATTGCGAGCATATCCTAGAAAGACACGATCATCGTTTTTGGTCCAAGCTTACGCTTCTTCGTAATTGGAACATTGACTTCCAAGCATCCCCACGTGCGTAAGTATGAGAGTGATGGTTTCCTTCCAACCCATATCTCGTATGGTGTTGTCTCTTTATTTCTGTTTAGAATTCTATTTAGGACATGACTCGCAGTCAATATAGCTTCCCCCGACCATGCCTTAGATAAACCAGCAGTGTCTAACATGGCGTTCACCAAGTCAGTCAGCGTGCGGTTTTTCCTCTCGGTAACCCCGTTAGATTCGGGTGAATAGGGAGGAGTCCTCGTGAATAATACCATGTTCCGCATAAAACTCATCAAATATTATAGAAAAATATTCACCACCATGATCTGACCTTAGACGTTTAATCTTTCTTTCTAGTTGATTTTCAACCTCAGCCTTAAAGATTTTAAAGTAGTCTAATGCCTCATCTTTAGTTTTCAGCAAGTAGATATAGCAAAATCTAGAAGCATCATCAATTAACGTCATGAAGTATCTCTTTTCACCTTTAGTCAACACACCATTCATCTCACAGAGATCAGAATGTATGAGTTCTAGAGGTGCCAAGTGTCTCTCCTCCGCTACCTTGTGAGGCTTTCGAGGTTGCTTAGATTGCACACAACTATGACACTTAGAACCTTTATCAATGGTAAAATCTGGAATTAACCGTAGGCTCGATAAATGTGACATCAAACCAAAATTTACATGACATAAACGAGAATGCCAAACACTAGAATTATCATTAATTGTGCCACAAATATGATTGATTGACTTATTACAGAAATCTGCTAAACTCAGGCGAAACAAGCCTCCACAATCATAGCCTTTACCAATAAATTGTCCATGCTTAGACATAACTACTTTATTGGACTCTAATACTACTTTAAACCCATCTCTTAATAAAAAGAAACGCTAACAAGGTTTTTGCGAATAGTAGGGACATGCTGCACGTTCTTTAGTTGCACGATCTTTTCTGAAGTAAACTTTAGATCTACCGTGCCAACACCACGAACAGAAGCATGTGGCCCATTCTCCATCAGGACGGAGGAACCTTGGAGCCCCTGGTAAGAAGAAAACAAAGAGATGTTAGCACATACGTGAATATTAGCACCCGTATCAACCCACCAACTAGGTGATTGAAATACTGAAAGTACAGTAGGAAGATTACCATACCCGTCATTAGCATTAGATGCAGTCACGAGGTTGACCTTCTTCTCTTTACGGTCAGCACGGTTAGGACACTCCTTAGCAAAATGACCAAGATCACCACAAGTGAAACAAGGCATCTCAGACTTGTCTTTCTTTTTCTTCTTGAAGGCAGTAGTAGCTTTGGCATTGAAAGTATGTTGTTTCTCCTTTCCTTTGTTCTTGCCTTTAAAATTTCTGTGGACAAAGTGGGCGCTATGATTCTCCTCGTTCCCCTTTTCAGTATTGTCCTTAGCCCGAGCCTTCTCTTCAACATCAAGAGACTGAATCAGGTTTTCAACCGATATTTTCTGTCTCTTGTGTTTAAGACTTATGGCGAAGTTCCTCTATAGAGAAGACAACTTTGCAATAATACAAACAGCCACAACTTCATCGGGTATAACATACTTAAGGAGTTCAAGTTCCTTAGCCGACGTTTGTATCTCATGAGCTTGCTCGACTATAGATTTGTTAGCAACCATCTTATAGTCATAAAAGCTCTCCATGATGTACAGTTCTTTGCCTGCATCCGAAGCACCATAGGTAGTGTTCAGATGATCCCACAGAAGCTTTGCGTCTTTATAGTGCATCACAAAATCCTAGATATGATCACATAGCACGTTACGCACAGCTCCCACAAAGATATCATTGGCTTTACGGAATCTACTCCGATCTTCATCGAGAGAGATCTCCCTCGGGTAAGCCATCTTTGACCCAGAAAACTTCCATGGCAGTAAGCCAATTTGTGACCTTTACATACCACCTCTTAAAGTGCGTACCAGAGAATTTCTCCGGCCTCAGCGCATCAACAAAACTAGCTATAGATACTGAAAAAGACCTATAATAAGGTTTTTAGATTGTTGAAATATTAGGTAATTTTCAGATTAATTCTATAAAACAAATCATGATGAACCGAACAACTAGATTAAGCATGTTAAACAAACTTGCATAATACAAACTCATATCATAGATCATAGCATGATTCAATGTCATATAACATATCAAACATAGCATGATCATAGCAATAGGTATAAGCACAACTAGCACACCAGATAGATTGAACATATTGGACAATATAGACAATAAGATTAGATCACGGAATAATACCTCGCTGTTCGTAGATGAGATGACAGTGATGGAAAGGTTCCCCGAAGGCGAAGTCAAAATCCTCCAGTCATTTGTCGCTATCGTCGATCGGCGGCGGTGGGAGAGCTCGAAGAAGCCGACGATGAAGACGACGCCGAGACGTAGCGCCCCCTGTCCTCGATGGTAGACGAGCTGTGATGAAAATTGAGAGCGTCGCGCCGAAGAGCGCTTCCCAAAAACCTTATTCGCCTCCTCCCGGTGCAGGATCGCAAAGACGACGGTTCCGAGACCTGCTCATCCGGTCGCTAGTGCACGCGAACGATCGGGTTGGAGACTCGGCAACGGCAAGCGCAAATAGCGAGAAGAGAAAAATATTGATTTACTACTTTAGGATTTTCAAATTGAAACTTCTATTTGTAGTTTTTGGTGTGTCTTTTTCCCATGAGGCTTGGCACATATATATATGGAAAAAAAAATCCCCTACTTTCACATCAACTAGCAATATGGTACTATTGATGTTGCACCTTTCCACCTCTTCTCTTGGGCTTAAATAATAAAGCCCATTAGGAAACACAAATATTAGGTCTTTAAGATTTATTAGGAATTTCTGAATTATTATTGGGCCAAGCCCATATACATAAATTCCTACACAGGGCACTTAAAAGATTTGTGTCCCTATGCAGCCATAATCATATAACACAGTTCAGTTCAGTACAATCTATTTCCAACTCTTTCTGGGTCAGAAATTCTATCTGGAGTAATAAACCCAACAAGAAGGAAGGAATTCACCATATCCTATGAAAATCGATACCACTATAATGGCAAAATTAACAATATGTGAACCCATGTTTCATAGAACGCTTCCTCTTGGCACCTATGATTTTTGCCTCTCGAACCTCACAAGTACAGACATAGCTATAGTACGGGGGTATTTGAGAACTCCATGATAGGACCTCGAAATTTCCTTGTCTCTTACTGCTTCCATATACCAAATCTAGGACTGTCATCTTTGGAACCTCCTGCTGTGAAGAGTGAGGATACTGATGACTAATCATCTTGAATTCTTCAGAAGGTGTAGCCATTCTTACATGTTGTACTGGTCTATGTTGACCCAGAAGATCCAGCGGATGCACACCGAATTTGGAGACATGCTTCTGGATGAACCCTCTGAAGAAGTTCAGAACCTTGCACCAAAAGTGAATGTCAAAATTGTTCCTTAACAAATAAGAAATGATATATGCATCAATGACTGAACGTTTCTGCATTCTGGATATCTCTAAGGCCAGTTGTGTAAGTCTTGGGTGTGTCTCAGGATCCATGCTTCCAAATGTAAGTGTCTTGAAGAAATACCAGTATGCCTCATGAGACAGATGCTTCAGAGCTAGAGCCGGTGTTGTTCCATACTTCACAATCTTTTTTGAACGGCTTGTGAATATGATTTTACTACCTCTATGAAAGCTCCGTGTGCAAGCAACATACAAACTATTCCATGCATCTTCATAGTCATTTCCAGATAGTTCGACAACTAGTAATCTTCTCTTGCTAGAGTTTGACATATGATTTTGATGTTTCATTGCACATCTTTTCATGAAATCGAGCTCATCATCTTTAAAATCATGGTCATCCAGCCACCAGATTTCTGAGAAATAATTAAGGACTCTTTCGTCCTTGCAAACATGAGCTACCAGTGTACTCTTGCCGATTCTGGCTGGACCAACAATTGGCAGGATCTCCAATTCTTCATAACTATGAGGTTGTGTTTGCAATAGGAATTTTATGACATGTTCTACTTCGATCTGACGACCAAACATGCAGCTACCTAGCAGAATATACATGCTGTAAGGTTGGCGATAGAGGCAGGGGTATTTCATCATGAACACGACGAACTCATTCAGATCAACAATCATGGAGGTCAGTCTGTAAAGCGTCTCTTGCAGTTGTTTCAATAATTGTGTAGTTTGACCAGAGAAATAGCTATCTTTTGCAGAAGGTACCTTGGATTGGGACATAAAGAGACTTACAGTTAGATCTTTGCCATCCTCTACGTAGTGAGGCAGGTACCTAAAGGTATCAAGTGTGTAATAGCCTTGGTGCATGGCATCTCTCAGCATGTCCAGCTGCTTGATCATGGCTTGATTTGTGATGCGCCGTCCCATGGCCTCCTCAACAATGGCCTGCGCCCGGAGAAGAGCCCTTTGTAGGCTTTCCTCCACAGATAGAGCTGGCGGCTTCGACCACTTGTTGATGATGAAATTTATGGATCGAGACATCAACTCACCCAGGACTGCAGAAAGTAAGCTTTCCATTTGGGAGTTCTCTCTTGCTCCTCAGGAAGACAACGCTGCAGGATGCATAAGAAAACACAAGATGACTTTTGATGTTTTCTATGCTTCCATCGAAACTCCAAGGAGAGCGAAGGCATATAAGAACAATTGGGGTCAAGAAGCAAATACATATAAAAATAACTAAATTGAGAGATTCAATAGCTAGTCATTCACCTGTACGAAATTTGTGACTGTTTTCTCCCTTGCCTTAATGTTCTGATTGACTTTTCATACCTTTGTTAACACTTGCTATCGATTGGCTGCTTCCAGAGAATAGGTACAGCCCTTGACTGTTGAATTCTAAGCGTTTGAAAATTGTAGCAGTGAGCTATCACTATCTATTATCTATATAATTTTTCTGCAGGGCACCTATGATATGAAGGTCACAAAAATCAGATTGTTATATTAGCAACTGATATATGCTCTGTGTACCAGCTAAGAACATATTAAGCAGCTACCTCTGTTGGACTTTTGGCTAACTGATTACTGACTGACAAAGTTTGCACTACAAATTCTCGATAAGGCCCCATTTAGATTCTTGGAATTGAGTTCATTCTAATAATTATAGTTAGCCATACAAGGGAGATACTATTGTTAACAATAGAAGGGAAATAATTATAGTTGTAGAGTAGAAACATAGCATGGTGATTTATAGAATCAATTTTCATCTCTCACCCTATGAATTTGAGATAGCTAGGCTTATATATATGTGAACTTTAGAAAGTGGTGGAATATCAAATTCCAAGCCACAAATAGCCTAAGTTTTTTTTAGATTTTAATTCCTCCAAATGAAAGGACCCAAAAAACGGCCCCTAACAGTAAAAATTTAAATGTTATTTCAAAAGGATAGCACTCTGCAAACATTACTTGTTCTTTATATGATTTGTGTGTGGACGAGCGAGTCTTGCACGCTGTATTGTTTTGTTATTATATACTCCCTCTGTACCTAAAAGAATGAATTCCTAGCAATTTTATGATAGATTAGCAAAGACGATAAAAGACCATGCTGCCCTCATTAAACTGTCGAACCTTAATAGTTCTCTAGAGAAGCCTAATTAAGTAGTGTCGTTTGGAGTGTCCAATAGCAGCACATGGGAAATGAGCCATAGCTCGGTCGGTCTGCTCTCCCAGCGCGGAAGCAGGCGGTCACGCATTCGAGCGCTGCTCAGCGCGTGATTCCCACAGGGGTTTTCCCCCAAATAAATTTCAATTGCCTTCTCACGTGATGCCACAATGTTCAGAACGACGTGAGCATTGTCTACGGAGCCCTTGGTGACTGTCGATCTCAATAAAGACGTAATCTTCGACCTGCTTGTAGTTGTAGATCTTAATATATGTGTAGGAGTGTAAGTGTGTGCGTGTGTGTGGAGGGTTTGCGTGTGTTCAGACAGATACTACAGCCGTACCCAGTTAAAGGACGTCAAAAAAAAATAGCAGCGCATGAGAGAGGCTGTGTTAAATGCAATCCAGACTACGAGAGGAATTAATATGGATTGGTGGACCGTTCACAGCGCATGAGAGAGAGGCTATGTTAAATGCAATCCAGACTACGAGAAGAATTAATGTGGATTGGTGGACCGTTCAGTTGCAGAAATTTTTGGGCTAGAAATTGATTCTTTATGGTCTATGATTAATGGTTTCCACGTGATCTCTTTCTGACCTGACATGGGAACATGTGCATTAATTACTCCCTAAATAAATACTTAGAGCACTCCAAATGTTAGGAAAAAGTCTAGATAACCCTCTGAACTATTGGCGCTGGAACACTTTAGCCTCCCACCTATAAAACCGGTTTTTTAGCACTTTAAACTATGGCAAACCGTCTAATTTAGACTCTGGGGCGGTTTGGGCTGGTGGTTTTGCATACGTGGCCATCCAAGTAAGCAGCTGCGGCCACGGTGGCGCCTAGCCCCACCTGTCAGGGCGCCCACCTGATGAAATACACTGCTGATGCTCTCCATGTACACCTCCGAGAAGCGTGCCCCCGTGTGTACCTGGAAGATGGAGGTGCCGTCCTCCTCGGCGCCGCCGTCGAAGGCGAAGAAGAGGCAGTGCAGCAGCCAGACACGGCGCGCCATCTCGGCGAAGTCGGCGAACCACGAGCGCTCCGGGAAGCCAGGCCCGCTGGCTGGCGATGCCGCTGCTCAGGTGGTGGAAGAAGGCCGTCTCCATCCGCGCCGTGCACCGAGCTGGCGGCTCCGCCTTGAGCTCCTTGAACTCCTCGAAGAAGCGGCGGCGGTCGAGAACTCCCGCTCATCCAGGAAGCTGAAATTGATGTCGCGGGGCGGTGGAAATTGGCGAACATCTTCATGGCGGCGTAGGACTCGAAGACGAATTTGGCTGTGGTGACGGCTGCTCATCGGCACCGCCGTGGTGATGCTGGAGGCATTGTGGTGGTACGTGTCCATTTTTCCCATGCCGAGATCCACTCCCATGGCCATTTCCCACTCCAACGCTCCCCGACAGCTTGAGCTTGCTGAGGGATGGGATGGCGGGCGGCGGCAGCTCAGACAGCTTCTCCCCAGGCCGTCGTCCCCCAGCCACGGACGCGGGCGCCTCGGCGCGCCCGGCGCCCTCGCACTGCGGCATCGGCGCGCTTGCGGCGGAGCAGCTTGGTGAAGCCAGGGTGGCGTATTTCATCAGGTGGGCGGCAGCATGGCTGACGCTGCTGCTCCGACGACACACCGACCCCTGCAGCCGGGCACACGCGGAGAGAGGGAGAGAGAGAGACGGAAAGGAAGGGCAGGAGGCGTATTTCAGCTCAACAGCTGCATGACAGGTGGGGCTAGATGCCACCGTGGCCGCAGCTGCCTACTTGGATGGCCACGTATACAAAACCACCAGCCCAAACCGCCCCAGGGTCTAAATTAGACGGTTTGTCATAGTTTAAAGTGCTAAAAAACCGGTTTTATAGGTGGGGGGCTAAAGTGTTCCAGCACCAATAGTTCAGGGGGTTATTTAGACTTTTCCCCAAATGTTAGAAACCAAGTAGAGTTTCTATATATGTAGACACTACATATAGAAACTGTCTTTCTAATAGATAGAGTCTACGTAATAATCTTTTGTCCAATCACACATTTTTCTCTTCCTAATCTGCCAATCATATTTCTTCATGTCTTAGCTCTCGTGTAGACATGGCTTCTTATTAAGAAACCATTTTCTTCTTTTTCCTCAATAAATTGCTTGCCGCATCATCAAAATACTTTAGTGGCAGAATAATTAATACACATAGAATGTAACGTTGTTCTAGATGGCGACGATCACGACACAGCTGCTCGGGTGATTACACTGCAAGTTCAGTGTACCAGGCTTGCTTTAATTTGCTTCCACGGCGAGAACGAGGTGCGTGCATGCAAAATTTCTGAATTCTGAAGGGCTGCTGACCGATCGACAGACTCGCCAAGCACGGCAAAGAGGTGACGCGTCTTTTTTAACAATGGCTCGCCGTCGTTGATTCGGCGGCCAGCGCCCCATGCTGGTCGTCGAGACAACAGTAGTGCCTCTGCTGGTTGCGACTTGCTATGCACAAAATCAAAATAGAAGATTCTGTTTACCTATTGTTTATAAACTATATATTCCTAAAAAAAACTAAGATCTTAGCGACTTGGAGAGCGTTGCACTAAGATCGATTGTAACTACCAATACATGTCCATGATTATTTTAACAAGTGGTACAAACAAGGGGGTTTCAAATAAGTTCTTGTTGCTGATAGGACAAGCAGCCATTTGCTAGACAACATAGGGCTTACATGGAATGAAATTGTTTTTAACAAATGTCGATCGAAAACTTTTGCAGGTTATATTTAGAGAACGTTCCGGCTATGCCAATGGAGGTGCAGTTACTGCAGGATGAAGATAATAGGGATCACATTCTCCAAGCCTACCAAGTGCTTGAAATGGTGGCAATGATTTCTTTTCTTCATTTAGATAGCTTAAAATGCGAGAATTAAGTTTTAAGTGAAACCACTTTTTAGTTACACAATTTCATAATAAGTGGTCTGATTCTCTTTGTGACAAGAGATGAAACCAGACTTATTTTCATTATAAAAATGTGAATTCTAAATAAGCTAGTATTAGGCTAGTCTTAGTGAGGGGTTTCATTTCACTGTTTCTAAGACTACCAAATGAAATGAAACTTGAATGAAATACCCTTTCTCAATGCAAAGTTTCATTCTAGAGTTTCATAGACATTTAATTCCATGGCTCACAGAGAGTTGGTATTCGTGCCAAGAGAGTTTCATCTTATTTCTTCTTTTTCTTCTTAAATACACTGTCATGTCATCAAAATTGCGTATGTGGCAAGCTATTTAATGCAAATAAAACTCAGATGAAACTCCCACTGAGATTGGCCTTAGAAACTAGCTTAGCCATCTGTCACTATACTCAAACGAGAGATCCATCAGGGCAAGTGTAATCCTCTGTGTCTTAAGGCATATTTGTTTCAGCTATTTGCTAGCTTCCTCCAACCATAAGCTGTTTTAAATCTCCCGCTACAGCCATTTGAGGCAGAGTGCCAATCTTGATGCCAATCTTCTTCACACACAAATGGCATTAATACATGGTACAACCTCCGTTCCATGTTACATTTTGAGGCAAAATGCATGTATGTAAAAAGGTAGAGTTATATGTACTTTAGAGAAGCCCGCCGGTAGTAAATAATCAAACAGTAGTAAATAATCCCAAAATGCTATGGATATCAGATTGTCAAACCAGATCCGTGGAAACTGATTCAATAGAGAATTGTACAAGAGCAGGTTATGGTTACTGCTTTGCTGTCAGTTACTTTACCTTGCACTTTCATGCACATTGTTGCGATAATTATCTGTGAAGTTTTTTTAGTGGAGCATTACTTATCTATGACTGAGAGTTGGGAGGAGGAAGATGTGAAGTAGTTACACAAGCTGGTGGAGTTTGGTAAAAGGTGTTTTATCTGCAGGCTGTTCACCAGTGGCCCGGTTTGCCTAAAGGTGTAAAATTTGATCCATCTGAGCAAGAATTAATCTGGTACTTACTGGCAAAACATGAAAAAAATCTGGTATAAAACCTCATCTGTTCTGTTCATTGAGAAATTTATTCCAACAGTTGAGGAAGATGAAGGCATCTGCTGCACTCATCACACTATAAAAGAGCGAGTTTTTTCGAGGGGGCTCTCCCTTGATAATAACCGTTCGATCTTATGTCGTGCTATATGAGCCATCTGTAGTTTAAGATCTTACTCTTCCCTATTAATAACCGTTTGATCTAGACTCCGTGTTATATAAGCCTTCGATTATCCAAGATCTTACATATATGTATATAAGACTTCTCTTAAATCAAGAATACAATCACAAATATATCGGCGGATCCTTTTTTGCCTGTTGGTCAGAGACATCACGAAACCGATCGCATCTACGCTTGGCTGCCGTCTCCTTCCATGCTCGTGCCGATCCCTAGCAGCAATGGCTGTAGCTCATCAGGCGTCGTTCCCGTGCTTGCGGCATGAAGAATAGTGGTTGACGAAGCCGCGGCCGCCACTAAAAGTATGTTCATCTTCATGGACTCCGATGAAGAACCATGGATGCATCTAGCATGCGTAAGAAGAAGCTAATTTACTGAACCTATGCACTTGGTGGGCAACGGCAAGGTCGGCGCGAGCTTGCCGCTGACACTGCCGCCGCCGTGTCCTGGTTCCGGGACAATATGTAGGCCTACTGCTCGACCTGGATATCAGGTACGTCGTGGTCGGGAACGAGGTCCCCGGCGCGGCATCAGTGTCGCAAACCATGTCAGAACGCGCATGTGCTCGCATTAGCCAGCCTCGCCAGCAGCATCAGGTGTCCACAGCGGTGAAGATGGAAGCTTTTACGCACAAAGCCAGCCAATTTGTCAATTGCCAAAAGATGAGGCAGCAGTATGAGAAACTATTGGAGAAGAGTTTTCCTCTTTTTTCCTAAAAAACAAGAATGGGGAAGAGATATGGATGATGCTCTAAGGTAATGTGTCCCGGCAATACATATTTTTTCTACATGTACGGTCAGCAATACTCTAGCTTTAATTAGATACGCAAGGGATGTCTATTGAGCAAATTTGTTGCCACCAGTATTGTTGATTTCATGCATCATGTATGAGTAATTATTGCTAGACAGCTGGAGCTTGATCTCCAAGATAATTGTGATTAGGCTGATTAGGCTGACCCCATCCAATTTCCTTGGTTTTGGACTACCAAACTAAATTTGTCTTACCTCTGCCAATTGTGAGTGGTATTACTTATTCCCCGTACGTCTCCACCTATTTATTGGTTTGTTCTGGACAATATCAAATTTAGAAAAAAAATCAAAGTTCAACATGGCAACATGGTCTTAGGGTCAATACATGCATAACTGCATGTCTATAGAAGTCAATATTGTTTTTGGCTTCACTGACTTCAAAATATATGTTGCTAAGTCCATATATGCGTGGCATGGTCTATAACAATGCATCTAATATGCGTTGCCCAAAGTGATGTCGCAACAATCTATTACAACACTTATTTATGTGTTGATAACACAAGCTAAGAATCATTGTAAAGTCGATACTGTTTTCAGCTTTATTATAAAGTTTCAATTATCTATTTATGATTCAGAGCCATGCTGGAGTCAACTTGATTTTGTTTTCATAGTAGAATCTTTTTTTCTTCCAGTGAACATAAATAGGAGTTGATATTGTTTTCAGCTTCACTAGAGTTTATTTGTTTGTGATTAAAAGCCATGTGGCTTATCATTTAAAATTTCAGTGCTATTATTAGAAGAAGCAACAAAGTATACATGTATGCCTAGATCAATATTCTTGATTTTCAATTAGGATAGAGGTGATGGTAATTGTTTATTACTTTGAGTCTAGAATAATATTGATCTGAGTTCATGAAGGCTTCTACACATTAGAAAAATCAACATTTTGTCATTATGTTTCTATGCATTAGAAATACTATTTTTTACATATGGCATAACATGTAAATTTTTATGAGTTTGTGACTAGGCCAATGGTGATATTAGTTTGATAAAATATTTTTTTTCATATGAGCAATAATTTTGTAGTTGTAGTAATTTAATATTTAAAAAATTAATTATTCTTATGGAAGATTTTTATAGACACGTGCGTGTCGCACGTGCATCTCCACTAGTCCATAGAAACTTCCAGGTTTATCTTTGTTAGTAATTTGTTGTAATGTGGGACTCTTTTTGGTTGATCACACCCTAAAAGGCTTATTTTACATTTCATTTAGTTTTTCATCATCTCACTATGCAACAATTAACAACCAGCACACCTCTTGAATTGTTACTCTACCTTCTTTCAAACATATATTTCACATGCTGGTTGGAACACTCTTGCTCTGATACTCCACTTGTTTTCAACACTCAAAAGTCATCCCTGTGCATTTCAGGTGATAGCAAAATGGAAGTGTATCACATTTCTTCCATAGGACATATAAGGCCAACAACACTGGGACTAGGAAGTGTCGCAAGACAAACGCTGATGATGCTGATGTCCGTTGGCACAAGACAGGCAAGATAAAGCCAGTATTAGTTGGTGGATACCACCTTGGCTGTAAGAAAATAAATAATTGTGCTTTATATGAGCCCGACGAAGAGTGAGAAGGCTGAGAAGACCAATTGGGCGATGCGCCAGTGCCACCTAAGCACTAGAGAGGATGAGAGAGATGGTGAATATGTCCTCTCCAAATTATTTTTTCAGCAACACTATAAATCTAGGGACAAGAATGCTGAAGAGCTAATCACATCGGATAACCTAGAATCAATGGCTGCTGAAGCAAATCTCCCTGATTTTACTACATCTGGAGATGAACCTAATAAGGGGAAGTTGTATCCTGCATATGTGCGTCATATGCAAATGTGGGTCATATAAAGAGCTGCAATTAGCACATCATGAATTACAACATGAGCTGCAATTAGCACATCATGAATTACAACATCAAGACACCGAAAAAAATAGCTAGCCTAAACCGCCACTATACATCGTCATTGAGATGATGGTGTTTGACATGGAGACTCCTATAGATTCCTGCCATGAAATTAAGCTTGATTTTCCATCACACTTTATATTTGCGTTCTAAATATTGTGATACATTCTACAATCTCATGTCTTCATTGCAATAATAGGATGTCTTCTGTCACGTGCATGTCGCACCTGCATGTTCACTAGTATATGTAAAAGGGTGGAGCTTTCTAAAAGATTAATTAATAGCAGAGCCTATGGTACCATGCATAAAAATTAGGGAACAATGATATGGAATCACGCAGGTACACTACATATGGCCGAACTGGGCCTTGATCCGCGCCCGATCGGGGCGCCCAACCCTTCCATGGTTGGTGGGCCCCCTGTCGCATAGCACATATAAAGGAGGTGGGGCAGCCGGGGCTCATGTCACGAGGTTCGCCTGAGCCGCCACTCCCCACCGACACACTCTAACCCGATCTAGAGAGGGAGCGATGCCAGTAGCAGGAAGCTCCACCGCCATCATCACCAGCGCTGGATCACGTACGACTACGTCACCACCGCTGGACTCCAACCCCAGCCTTCTCTTCCCCAGGCCGTCACCATCACCGATGACCCCGAGCTGCAGCCGACGATGACGACGGACGGCACCGGATCCTCCTCCACCGTGCCTGCACCAAATTGCTTCGTCTCCAGTCTGTAACCCTAGAACCCTCTCTCTCTCTCTCCGATAGATCTAGTATTTTTGTATAGGAACTCGATTTACTACATTGTAAACATGTTGTACCCTACTGGATTCACTGCTAGACGATCTGTTAATGCTTTCAATGGTATCAGTTGCTTGGTTTAGTCAATGGATCTAGTTTGGGTAGCAATTAGAAGGAGGGGATTTAATTTGGATCTCCATTTGAACCCTAACCCTAACGTGCAAAAAAAAGAAATGACGGAGAGGAGAAGGGGCTTATCTGGGTCCTTACCTCCCCGTCACCACCGCCCATCGTTGCAGGTGACACTCTGTATGAAGGTTGCATTACATGGTTTAACCCTGTGGATTACGTTGATGAGTAGGCCAATGGGCATGGCCATATCTATATACCTATCACCATGCTTGTATTGGAGGTTTGAATAAAACTGGTAAAGTTGAACAACTTATGTTATTGTATTTGCGAATAAAAGAATACTTTCATGTAATATATTTGGGCCGGTATTGTAATATAATATGAAACCTAGTTGTAATCTATTTTCCACTAAATGATTTGTATATGGACGGTTGATGTATCCTTAATCATGTATGATCTGGATGTAAGTTGATATACCGAGGTCCTTCATGACACTCGGCGGACTACCGGATTTATATGAGAAGCGGTGTGTGGGTGTCAACATTATTAACGGGGACACCACGCTTAATCTTATGTGAATTGGACGGTTCTACCACAACCCTCAGGGCACTTGTATCTAGAATCCATTTTGGTTCCCCACATATTATACTAAATCGAGTATAAATTAATTGTTTGAGGCTATAAACGAATTCACATGAAAAAGTTGTTAACTAGAAAATTTCATAACTTTTCAAGATCTACAACTTTCATTTCGGTAGTTTTTCCATCCGATCAGGTCGTTTACAAAATTTGAATTTCTAATTTGAAAAATTCAAATGTAGTTTTCCTTGACAAGATGATTTCAATGCAAAAAGTTATCAATTACAAAGTTTCATACTTTTGGAGATCTACAACTTTTGTTTTACTGTTTGCCCATCCGAGGTCATTTAAAAATTCAAATTTCAAATTTTTGAAAATTCAAATTTAGTTTTCCATGACAAAATGATTTCAAATCAAAAGGTTATCAGCTACAAGGTTTTATAACATTTTATACTCCTATATTGCTGCCCTGTCCGGCAAGATTGTTGTGTTGTAGTGGTGATTCTCTGTAGCAGTGATTCTCTGGACTCAGATCTACTACTACGGCCTAACTTCACTTGCTCTGCAACTATAGCGGGCGTTAGCTTGTATATTAGTTTGACCTCTGTCACCTGATATGGTCTGGGGGATGTATAGGTCTTCACCTACCATGCTAGGTTGGCGGGGCGGTGGGGTCAGCCCCCGTCTTATCACTTGACTTCTGGTGTGCCTGTCATTTAGGACTAAAGTGCCTCACTCGGGCCTCTAACCAGTAGCCTTCAAGTGTCAAGTGGCGCCTCCGACTTGGATTCCAATTGGCTGGAGTACCCCCTAGCTCGGGAGCTTTGTAAGCCAATCGGCTTGGCTTACCCTGTCTTTGCAGATCATAGGCCTAGTGAGGATATCTGGGGTTTATGCACTTATCAAGCATATTATTTTTCTATGACAAAAAATTTGACATATTTGCTATATTAATTGCATTGTAGTATATATACCCTTTACTAATATTAAAACTCAGACCACAAGATATTACTTTTCTAATGCTCAATACATCCACTTTTTGTCCAGGACAGGAGAAACCAAAATGTTCAGAGTCCAGTAAATACAAACGTAATCAACATACCAAAGACCATCACCATCAATCGCCCAAATGAGTGCGCCAATTTGTTCCAGTGGGTTATATCTGCCATATCATCTTTGAAATCCATGTGGAGTGGAATACAAAAGGAAAAACTTCAAGGCGATGTACGATAGTTGCAAAGTGACCTTCAATGCCTTAGTGATACTCTACCAGCAAAGTACAACCTCATTGATCGAGCAGAGTGGAGGATCCATGACCATTATATGGCTGACCTCCTTTCAAAACTCAAAGATGCAATGTATGATGCGGAAGACCTTCTAGATGAGTTCAGATGGTACAAGAAAAAGGTTTCAGTAGAGGGCAATGTGATCTCAGTGGAACCAGTCCATTGACTTCTTTCACAATGTCACTCAAGGTAGCTTCAACAAGGTGACTGATATCCAGAAGAGGCTCAATAATCTTTCCAGACAACTTAAGAAAATGTGTTTACTGCAAGCAGTTCCAAGGTTTGACAAATCATTCAGGCCTGAGACCACGGCTTTCCCCATTGAGTCAGAGATTTTTGGTCGTGATAATGAAAAACAGTAGCTGATAAGAATGCTTGGTGTACCAATAGATAATTGCACTAGTGCTGGATGCAAGAGGAAGAGAAATGGAGTTTGTTCATCAGAAAGCAACGAAATTTGTGCTGCCATTGATGATAGTAATGAAGCAACAATAACGAGTCTTCAAGTTTTGCCAATTGTTGGAATTGGGGCATTGGAAAAACCACCTTGGCTCAAGATATCTGCAACAACTCAAAAGTGATACACCACTTTAAATTGATAATTTGGATCTGTGTCTCAGATGATTTTGATGTCAAGAGGTTAACTAAAGAAGCCATAGAAGAATCTTCTAGGAAAGTGCCAAAAAATGATAATCTGAATTTTTTCTTCAGGGTGTTCTAGCAAATAGCTTGAACACCACAAGATTCTTATTTGTTCTTGATGACATGTGGGATGAAAATGAGCTGGACTGGAAGCGCTTTTGTGCACCTTTTAGGAATGTACATCAAGGAATCATGATGCTTGTCACCACCAGGCCTCCCAAGGTTGCTGATGTAGTGCGTACGATGGATCCCTTTCCCTTAGAGGGTTTGAACAAAGATGCCTTTTGGAAGTTCTTTAAGCTTTGTGTGTTTGGATCTAATAGCTCCGACATTGATCCTAAGTTGGAATTGATTTGTGAGAAAATACTCCCAAAGTTGAGAGGCTCTCCTTTAGCTGAAAAAACCCTTGGACGTCTGTTAGGAATGAGCCTTGACCCAGCACATTGGGATAGGATTCTTAAGAGTCAGCTGTGGGAGCTTCAACAAAAGGAGACCGATATTTTGCCAGCTCTTCGTTTGAGGTAAATGTATTTACCATTCTATTTAAGGAGATGCTTCTCATTCTATGCTGTGTACCTGAAAGATTATGATTTCAAAAAGGAAGATTTAGTTGAAATTTGGGTGGCAGAAGGCTTTGTGGAACAACAACCTAATGTTTCACTTCAACATACTGGTGGTCTGTACTTTGAAGAACTCACATCTGTCATTTTTTTCAGAAACATCCATGGGCTTATGACAAATACGTAATGCATGATTTGATTCATGACATGGCACAACTGGTTTCAAAGGATCAGTGCTGTGTAATAAAAGGCACAAAGGATTTTACTAGGATCCCTCAGAGTGTCCTCCATCTGTTGGTGCTCAATGGCGGAAATGTTAAGTGTTCAGACTTGTTGAATCTATGCAAGCATAGAAAGCTGCGCACCCTACTTTGCAACTTATCTTTAGATATTAAAACTGGTAATATTGCAATGGAGAAATGGTGTACTGAACTTTTGTGCATGCGTGTCATGGTCTGTTCCTCTATCTCTAAGTGGGGGGTTGCCAGATAGTATTAGCAATATGAAGCATCTTCGGTACCTTAAAATCATCAACGCTTGCCTTTGCAAGAGCCTTCCTGCTGGATTCTGTCGCCTTTATAATATGCAGATAGTGTATGCTGAGAAATGGGAGATTGATGACATGCCTAGTGTCTTTGGTATGCTGATCAATCTGCAGAAATTTAAATCAGCGAGATGCCAGTTTCATCATATACCTTCAGTGTTTATTCGTGGAGGTGCGATCGACGTAGGGCCAGGAAGGGAAATTATTTTTCAAAATTATGATGGTGAATTCCTTCCAATCTGCTTTCATCCACAAAACTTGCCAAATGTAACATCACTTGGGGTTGATCATCAAGAGAATGTCAAGATCATATCATTTCACAGACACAGCAGCACTGATAGCACTTTCTTGTCCCTGACTGATGTACGAATTGAACGTTGCCAAAACTTATCAAGCGTGGAACAATTCCTGCAACCTGTTTATGTGCCTAACATCAAGAAAATAAAAATTGTCAGTTGCAGCAATTTGGAGCATGTACCAACTGAGAAGTTTGGAGGTTTGCATTTCCTTAAACTACTGAATGTCCAAAGATCAAATCGCAATGGCTGTGTGCTCCATCCCTAAGGGAGATGTATCTGTATGACTGGGGATCTCATAGACAACATCGAGTGCATTTCTCTCACCAAATTTCATATATTGAGATATCCTACAGAATCCATTGATCTAAAAATGTGGAATATTCCGTCACTGCAGGAGCTCAGGATCTGTTTTTTTGGTTATCTGAAAAATTTTACATCCGCAGACCTTTTCCACAGCGGTACCAGAAGCAGAATGGGGAAGTTCCCCTTACTCACTCACCTAAACATTAGCTCCTGCAGGGAGCTTAAAATTATGGATGACCTCCTATATCTCCCTGCCATTGAGAGTATTAAGATTCAGAACTGCGGCTTGCAGTCCCTGCTAGCTTATATAGATTAGGAGGTTCTTCTCGTCTGAAAGATTTGGAGATTTCAGATTGTTCGAGTCTCGACTGGGAAAGTGGATTGTTGTTACCATCATCTCTCCAAAATCTCACCTTATGTAATTGTGGGGACTTCTCTGGCTCGTTTCCCAGTTGCCTGGAGAACCTCACCTCCCTTGAGTCACTGGAGATTCGTAACTGTGAATGCATAGTGTCTGTTCCTGGGACTCAGATTGGGTAACGTTCCTTCGGCAAGTCACGGCGTAACTTGCGGCCCTCTATCCAGCGTTAAAGTGCCATCCGACGGCTGCCAACGTTTCTAAGAGATTTTTTTTACTTTTTCCTCCGTGAAGATGGCGGGAGCGGCTGGCTCATTCGCGCGCGCTGCGCTGGTTCCCGCGGGTTGCGCCGATGGCGCCCGCTCCCCCGTCGTCCAGTGCTTGCCGCTCGCCGCTCGGAGGAGCGGAGCCACCGAACTGCAGAGCATCGACGCCAGGGCCGTACGCCGCACTGGTTTTCTGTTGCCTGCGCTGACCGGCGCCCGCTTCCCGCCGTCCCAGAGGGGAGTCGAGGACCCCGCCGCCCGCTAGCTAGAGGAGTCGAGCCATCAAATAGCAGCACCAAGCCACCAACGTTGGGAGGCTAGGACGCCGCTCAGCAGTATTGCTACTGGCCTAGCACATTGTCGACAAGCTCTGTAAGTAATTTGCATCAGAAAAAATTATCTGTCCTCTTCCCAATCACATTCGTGTATTTTGGGTTCACTTCACATACAACAATCTTTCATCGATACCTGGAATCGAACGAGTGCAGGTAGTTTGTGGATGTGTGATTTGCAATCTTAGGATTAAATTTGCAAAAATATAATCAGCAGTGCAGTAGTTTAGATAGTGTCAGAAAGCTCTATGTATGTAATCCAATCTTCAGAAAGTATTCACATGCAGTTCAGATAGGCTCACTTGATTAGTGATTTAGAAATGACTTACTGATTATTGTTTATAGCAGATGTTTTCTTGATTAGCAAATGCAAATCTGAAATCATGTGTTGTCCATTATGTGTAGTAAAATTATTCTTTTAGATAAATTTGACAAGAAAATTTTGGTATTCTTTTTGACAATGCATTGAAGAACCATTTGAAATGTGCTGCCTATAACCTACACGTTTATACACATACCTGTAAATCTAAAGTCATCATTTTAATTTCATTTGTAGCAACAAAAGAAAAATGTTGTTGTTCAGCCCCAAGTCCAATTGGAGAATGATGACAGCAACAAAGAAGCAACTCTGCAGTCTCAAGAATACAACACCATTAGCAGTTTTACTCAACTCATAGCTACTGCAACTTGTGTTGATGATGACCTTAAGTTCTAGTATGTATAGGCTAGTTGGATGGCATTTTGAACAGAGCTAACTATAGTCTTTTATGGCCTGAATGTACATGTGAGATGACCTTTAGAATGTTAGGAGTAGCACATGTTGGTGCTTCAGTAATAGCAAATATTATTGGAACACACAAATCTGAAGTGTGCTTGTCTCTTTTACCAATAGCATGCTTACTAAGTGTTTGCTTGTGTGCAAATCTGATGTATTTGCAGAGCCAAAATGGCTTTGTTTCTGTGCAAATCTGATACTAGAAATTACTGGTCTCCATTAACAGAGGGAATACCTCCTCGACACATAAAAGGGGCATCAACAGTTTAATGTTTCATTTTTTCAAAAGTTCTGTTAATGCAATACCTCAAGATGAGGCCTCTTGATTTCATTATATGGACATGAAGAATCTGACATAGTTACAATATATAATGTTATACATAATCTAATTACATGAAACATAGACAAGTCAACAATGGAGCTTTGTATCTAGTCCCAGCAGAGAGCTCCTCCATGGCGTGTATGCCTCCTGGACGGCTGGACATCCCTATGTTTGCTGCCATCTTCACCACAGCAGCGATGAGCTCCGTCTCCTCCAGGACGGCGTGGTGCCGGAGAGCTCCTCCATTGTGCCTCCCCGCTGGTCTTCCTCAGCTCGACTTCCGCGCTCTCCGGTGACGCGAATGCCGGCGTGGCTCAGGAAGGCTGCGGCGCGGGACTTCTCGGCTTCCGCCCCTCTAGGGAGGCGCGAATGGCGGCGTGGCGCAGGAGCGCTGCAGCACTGCAACTTCCCACGGCGGCGCGAGGAGCAATCCGGGAGCAGCAGCGCAGGCGCAGCGCCTGGTGCGGGAGGGGCGGCGGCGTGACGCATGAACCTCCGCCTGCAGCGGCCAGTATGAGGGAAAAGTGAAAAAATCTCCTGGAAATGCTGGCAACCGTTGGATGGTGCTTTGACGCTGGATACAGGGTCGCAAGTTACGTTGTGACTTGCTGAAGGAACGTTAAAAAATCTGAGTCCCTTTGTTCTGGGTCAATTGTGGAGCCTTTCCTCATTGGTTGGTTAATTTCCTTCAATCTGGGAATTTGTTAAAATAAATCTCTTATGTGTGTTTGCATCTGGTCCACCAATTGATTTAAGCATTGGACAACTTACAAACTGCAAACTCTGAAGTGATTTTAGATTACTGCTCCACAAGTGACCCAGAAAGAGATTTATTAATTAACAAATTCCCAGAGTTGAAGGAAATTAACCAACCAATGAGGAAAGGCTTATTTTCCTAGATTGCTTTGCACGAGAAAGTGGGCTTGTGCTCTTTTTTCCTATGGTACGTGTATATGCCACTTGTTTGCAGTATAAACTACGGTTACAGATACAGAACCATGGTGGGCCTCCGATACCCTTTTGCTCTGCTGGTGCAAGCAGTAGCACTGTGTTTATTTCCTCTTCTCTCCTCTTCCAGTTGTACAGAGAAGCTGACGTGGCAGACTAAAGTTAGCTGACGTTGCAGCCGTTGCAGCGTATAGGTTTCGGGGGTGCTAGGAGGAGAGAGAGTGGGAGATGAGGTGCCATTCGCCGGAGGAGTGGTGCCAGGAAATCATGGGCACCGGGTGCCGAAGTTTGTTCCGGGCGCCAAGATAAAATATTTGCTTCTTTCATCTACTTTTTCTGTCATACAGACAGAAAGGAGAGCTGTTGGGCCTAAACTTTTACTCTGCTGTGGGACCCACCTTAGACATTTAGAGCTGCTAAAGAAGTATTACACGTTGGAGAAGAAATGGAAAATCTGCAACTTGATGATGTGTCGATACGTAACAATCTCTGGTGGACGATACGCTGGAGTTGCCCTTATTAGTTGTCATGTCTGATGCATCGCTGCGACCTAGCCACAGCACTCCGGCGGTGGACCGCTGCGACCTAGCCACAGCACTCCGGCGGTGTACCTCCGGTCCACCTGTATGTGGGTCGTCCGTCCTCTCTAGCAGCAGCACTGCAGTAATGTACATAAATTACTACTTCTTTTGTATTTAGATATATGACATTTTAATTAAAATCATTCAAATTTTTAAAATTTTGATCACTAGTAGTTTCAAAAATATTTAGGTTGAACTTATAAAAAAATATATAGGTACACTTATGTTTATGATTACTTTAATAATATCGTATTTTTGTTAGATATTCATGACAGTACTGTAAGAGAAAAATAATAGTCAAACTTAGACATTGAATACAAAAAATTTACAGTGTCATATACACTGTTGCAAATAGCCCGCTATAGCTCCACTATAGCCCGCTATAGCTGCTGGAGGGCAGGTGTCGCAACGCTAGTGTCCATTTTACCGCTATTGGTGCTAAATGCGCTATTATCACCGCTATTGCACGCTATTCGCTATAATATTTAGCGGCGCTATGCAAGCTACTATTTTTGGTTCATCTAGTAAGGGTGAGGATGATAACCTTGATGATTCTCACTCTAATTAGAGACCACGGATAAAAAAGAACTGAAGAAATGAACTACTAAAGGCTTTCTAGTTGCTTCTATTTGCCATTTGCTGATGTCTAATTGTCTATGTGTGTCTCTATTAGTCTATAAGAATATTAATTAATGTCAATTTATGAAGTATAAACTATAAGTCTGTCTCTTAGACATGTACTTTATCGAATATGTGCTGAAACTTGGTGGAAAAACTAATGCTTGGGTCTAACTTTTGTTTGTTTTTTGCAAAACGCTATTGGCCATAGCTGCCGCTATAGCTCCACTATAGCTGCTGTAGCTTTTCCGAGGGCGCTCTGCTAAACTTTATAGCCCGCGATTTGTAATATTGGTCATACATTTAAATAGGGAGGTGGTATATTGCAGTAGTGTGCTAGCGTACTACTAGTAACCATGAGTTTAAACGGGATGTGATATAGCTCCCTTGCCACGCTTGTTGAGTACGCAATTAGTTGTTCTTTCGTTCCTTTACATCACTTTATGCATATTTGCTTTCTGAATTAGCTGGCCACTCATAGCCTTGCCTAACCTTCCACACTAGACTTTGATTGATTTAGACTTTTTTTTTTTTTTTGGAACGTGGGATTCCTCTCTCAATCCTGCAAAAATTAAACTGATTTCTATTAAATTTCTACAAAGTTTCTAAAAACTTTCGGGTTCCTAACTGCGCCCAGCATGTTCCGTCAAAAGATGAGTCACAAAAATCCCGCCTTCTGCAGTGCCATATTCTACGGAGAATCATCTTCTTCACAAGTGGCAGGCAACATCACTGGTGATGGCATATAATTGGATAGTCCTAGATGCTATCGAGGAAAGGTGAGAGACAGGTCTGACAACGACGAGCAAGTCTTTACACTTCACACCGGGAGGAGTGCTTTAGGCATGTTTGGGAACTTTAGCCCTTTTTAGTCCATGGGCTAAACTCTCATTTGAGACTATTAAATCTCTACAAATAAAAAGACGAAAGATCTGAGATTTACCTTGGTGAGGTCATTGTCCCATATCGAACGCCGCTCTGCCACCTGCGAAAAGGAAAGTAAAAATCACGGTATTTAGCCGCTCCGAAAGGAAAGAAGCGATCACCGTAGCATTACCAAATTATAACCAATGCACAATCACCGGAAGGAAAGAATCACACCTCCTGCGATTCTACCCGGCGCTGACAAATGGGCCCTGCTCAGCGCGCTCCCTCATCTCCTCCCGTTCTCTCGCTTCCCCTCTCTCACGCAGATCCCCTTCTCCCGCACCTAGCAAAAAAAATCCCTTTCCACCGCATCGCCGCCCACATCGCACCCAGGCCGGCATCGCGGCCACCCATGCCAGCCGAACCCGCTAGGGCTAACGCCGGCGTTTCCTCTGCCGTCGATGCACCGTAAGTCTCCAGGGCGGCGGCCGCTGCCAGATGTGATCCGGTTCCCTCTACCTCGCCACCCCTTCTTCCTAGGCTTTTGACGACGGCCGGAGATGGCGGTGGTGCTCATCCGCGGCCTCCGCGAGCAACCTGTGGGCGTGGGACCACCTCGGCGAGCTGCGCGCACCGTGACGGCATTGTTGACCCACCTCCACACCTCCATCGGCGGTTGTAGCAATTGCGCGGGCATCCGCCGCCTTTTGCCGCATTAGCGGCGGCGGGCCTGGATGAGGCGGACGGAGACGAGGCTGCTCCGGCTTCTCCGGTGGCAGAGGTGGAGACTGACTCGCAAGCTGGATCGTTGCTGATGGCCAAACCCAGATGGCCAGAACACCGAACCATTGTCGTCCAAGATCCGGCTCCCGTTCAACACGACCAGCAACCTATTTCTGGTGAGCACACGCACATTTAAGTTCCCTTGCCTAGGAACAATTGATGTTAAAAGAAAATATTTAATATTGTACATGTGAACGAGAACTTGATTGAATATGCCTTTGCTTGCATTATTTTGATTTTTTTTTTCAGTTTCTCTTCTCCGGTCTGAATGAAAAAATATAGAAGCTATCCATTTTCAGTTAATGGATAGCTATTAGAGCTCATGGATAGATCTATTCATTATGTCAGTGCGTCCTTTTCTTACGTGCTGTTGTTGTGCCACTAAATATTTGTGAGTAGCTGTGTTCATTAGAGAATAATGTTTAATGTGGCAGATGAAAGTTCCCTCTTGGATTATTCATGTTCATCGATAAGATTTTCTTACTATGGTTATGTTACATCTAACTGATGTGCTCTCTTTCTATGGGATGTTCTTCAACACAGCAGTAGAGTACTACTTCATGGATTAATATCTATATTGAATCGAGATTAGTTTGATATGCCTTTAATTGAGGCTATTTTGATATGCGTATTCATAATTTCTGCTTTTTATGGAGTTTTGATTTAATATACTTAAAGGTTCCATGCAAGGTTTGTACGACAATTGGGTTCTCAAACTCCTCAATCAAGGGTTTTTTGTGCTTTGTCAATTATTGGACTCCTGTTAGTGACTTACTGACTTCTCATTTCCACACCGTAACACTTTCAGGTAAAGCAGTGGTATTGAGTAGAACTCTGCTTTCCTCATGGTACTTATGTGTCCTTTAATATCTATCATTGCTAACATTATCTATGTTGTCTTTTTTTTGCAGGGACAGAGTTTTGCGGTTTGTGGGCTAACTATAATAGAATCCGTCTTGAAATATCATTGCATTTTTGTGCTATCCATGAATCTGTGCCAAGCAATAGGAGTCTGATTGTCTTTATTTGTGCTGTACATGGTGATCCACTTCTTGGCGTGGTGGTGCAGGTGTGGCGGCTTCATCGAGTTGACCTTGAACGAGCCAGCTTCAACATTGGCTAGCTCAAGGTTATGGCCCTTATTTCATCTATTTGACATTTTTTGTTACATATAGAAATAGAAGCAATAGAACCTAGCCATGAAATGTGCATATTTGTAATGAAACTCAGTGATTAGCAAGTAAATAGATGACATGTATGCACTGCGTTGTGAAGCCCACACATTCAGTTGTCTTTCACTTTACTTTTACCTTTTGGTTGCTTTGATTGTGATTCATGTGTCTATGCTTGAAGTTATCCTTTTGTTCATGGAAATTTCCTTTTACTAAATTTTCTGGGTTTGTCATTTCAAAAACGTTTGCATTGCTCAATTATTCGGCAAAATTGTACCCCAGTATAATTAATACTAAGCAGTAAGCACTATATCTTGCAAAACTGATTGAATTGCTGCTGCGGTGCTGCGAATTGAATTCAGACATGACCCATGCACACATGTTGCAACAGTTTGATTAAGTTAAGCTAAGTTGACATTCTGTTTCTTGGCTTGGCTGCAGTAGTCCTACATCAGAGTTGACAATATATTTGAAATTTCTGTAAGTAGGCTGTTACTTTAGGTCATGCATACCCTTCAATTTTATTAAGTCAATGTCAATAGATGTTACATTCAGATTCTTGAGACTGCATTTAAGAAGGAAACAATCGATTTCCTCACCAGGGAGCAGTATGTCGAGAAGGTAATCAGCCAATTCATAATTAGCCAAGTCAATCTATGCATTTTCTGAAAGCAAGGGATAACATATTTGAAGAACTAACATCTCAAAAAAAAAAAAAAAAAGAAAGATCCCTCTTATGCTCTTGTGCTACTGAGGGCAATAAGCATAGTCTTGACCTTTTGTACATAAAGAATCTCTCATTAGAAGGATGCAGAACTCTGCATATTCACTGCTTGTCATGCTACCCCATGTTTGGGATCTTAGCATTGAATTTTTATATGACCATTCCTGGAATATCCAAGGTCCGTTTCAACTTTGAGCTGTCACATTAGGGAAGGCACACATATAATTGTGATTGCATTTGTTTCCACCTGTTGCTTTTCTAAATGTGTTTTTGCAGTGACGAGGATGAGTTGCTCTTCATGAACTACCATGGCCATTAAAACCTCAAATCTTCAGCAAGGGCAAGGAGCAAGAACCATGGATATGGCCTCACAACTGTTGTGTAATACCGCAGGGCTACAAGCCATATGCTTGTTCTCTAATGACAGGCAAGAGCTCAAGGATGGATTTCTCATCAGCCACCACCCTTTTGAAGGAGCACCTTGCTGCAGGAATTGAGATGTTCAGTTAAGCTCTTAGTGTTACTGTGGTTCATCCTTTGTTGTATGTCCTGTATGCATCCATCAAATGTTGGGTCAGCTGATGAGACACACTTCAGAATATAATGGATGTTCTACTGTTACGATGATTAGAGGCCTAGATTGCAGGTTGATGCATTATATACGAGCGGTGCTATGGCATGCATGTGTTTTCAGATGGCATGCATGTATTTTCAGAAGAAACCTGATATCTGCTAGGTAGGTTAGAGTAAGTGAAGAAGGCAGTGATGAGTGTAAAGTAAGCAAGAGGTAGAATACTGATCAACTGACTTGTACATTTTGATTAATTGGTGTTGTCATTCCACAATTTATTGATGAATATTTAAACCAGGTGCTCACGGATTAACCAAACAAACTTGACAATTTGCTTCTCAATCTTGTACTTCTACCTATCAAAACATTAGTTATTCTGATATTTCTATAATGCATTATGCTTTGAGAACTCCAAAGCACAAATTTGGAAAAAAAAATTGTAAACCCATAAGCAGCGCACGGGCACAAACCTAGGGAGATAGTGTCTGTTGCTTAGGTTGTTTAAGCGTTCAAACAAGTGAGGGCTCTTGGCCGAATGTGTACTAAGATGATGGAAAATGACGATGGCGGAGCAAGGCTAGGTTCTAGAGGCTAACCATCTACGCGACGGGTATGTGGGGTCATAGTAGACATCGATAGTTATGGCGGAGGTCAACCTGAATATCAAGGCATGGTAGTTGTATGGCACACAACTGTTCTGTCATTGCGAAGGCGACTAGGCAACCTAGATGTCTTCTTCAGGTGAGGCTACGTGCAACACATGTCCTTCGGTGAGGTGGAGTTTGCCGTGGGGGCTTTAGGGCCTTTACCAGCTTGTGATGGCTGGAATGGACCTTGCCTGTTGTGGTGCGCTCTGGGCATGGTGAGGGTTTAGGGAGGTTCACTAGCATCGGCATTTCCAAGCAATGTGGGCTCAGCAAGGCCATGCTTGTGCTCGTGCGAGTGCACATTTGTGCGTGTTGTGTACCATGACAAAGAAAAGGCGATCCTTTCTCAGCCGGAGAAACCAGGACGGTGGCTATGGCAAGCGCATACCAGCGAGCGAGATAGACGTGGGGGCTCACTATGGGCTCTGGGTGGTGAGGTGAGGCTGTGGCCAGTCGACGCAGTGCAGGCAGACTAGTGTAGCTAATCGTCGTCCGTGTTCCCGATGACGTTGAGTGACTCGTATTATCTTATTGTGCGATCCGTTATTTTTAATACAAATTTGTTATTGTCCCATAGCAAACGCGGGCACGCTACCTAGTAAAGTATAATTACAAAACTAATTACAGAACCCCTGGACTAAATGCGAGACGAACCTAATGATAGTAAGTAATCCGTGATTAGTGGATGGTTACTGTAGCATCACTGTAGCAAACCATGGATTAATTAGGCTCATTAGATTCGTCTCGCAAATTAGCACCCAGCTGTCAAAAAAGTTTTGTAAACAGTATTTATTTAATACTCCTAAATGGTAAGATTCTTTTGTGCAATGATTGAGCTAAAGTTTAGCCCGCACGAACCAAATGGGGCCTTAATATGCGAATAAAGGAGAAACACTAGCTGCTCTTATTTATCCAAGCACTATGCGAATAAAGGAGAAACACTAGCTGCTCTTATTTATCCAAGCACTATGCTCCGAGCCAGTTACACGAAGGCAGGCTGTCGGCATCGCTCATCAACCACTAAACATAATGCATTGATTTGCCTTATCTGTCTCTAAAAAATATCATTCTAGACTTATTTTAAATCAAACTATTAAAAGCTTAACTAAATTTATACAAAAAATTTATTAATGTCTATAACACCAAATAAATATCATTACGTTTATATGAAATACATTTTCATAGTATATCTATTTGGTGATTTGATCAAATTTACAATAGTTTAACTTATAATAAATCTAGAGTTGCACTTTTTCAAAGATCAGAGGAAGTAGTTCATTTTAATTGGTGACTATTAATTGGTTGATGAACGGAAAGAGATGCCTTGACCAAAAATGTTGCAGCTCGGGGGACGCATGATTAATGGCTAACAGAAAAAATCATCCTAGTACTTGCTGCACTAGCTCGGTTAATGGGCAGCATGGCCCTTACGTGGTTTCCGGCCCAATGAAACGAGCTTCTTCTTGGCCCAAACGAAGAACATATCGGCCCTAGATAACCTGCATCGGAGAACAAGGTATCCTTTTTTTTTTGTTAAAAAGAACAAATTTCTATATTATCAAACTGCCCAACAACAAACAGCGACCACTCCTATAGAGATCTAATTGAAGCCACCTTCCCTAAAGCCCTGTGACCAAAATTGAAGCATCCGATCTACACTGTAAGGACGTCGGAGACCAAAAGTTACTTGAACATCTCATGGTTAATCTAGCAAAGTGGCACTCAACGCATGTAGTACCAGATGAGAATAATAGATATCCTTTTGCACCTTACCTCTATCATATCAACTCCACCACTCGATGTTTCATCAGTCGTGGATGCATAACAACACCCACTTTTGCGTGACTCGATCAAGGCCGGCCGGTCTTCTTCTTAAAAAAAAAAAGTAAAAGTAAAAATAAGGAAAAGTACTCCATTAGTGGTAGTCGAGTAGTCTGGCTAGAATTGAAGCATGCTCATTAGGGAATCTGCTCTTTATCTATGTCGACCATGGCCGAGCTCCATGTGCTGTCCAAAGCCATATCCTGAACCACAGATACCTAACCCGTCCAACCACAGCATAAAAGAGATTCCCATTAGACAGCATGATTCTACGTCATAATACTAGTAGGCTAGTAGCAACAGCACATGAATAATACTAGTAAAATATATCCTTGGCACCTTATCTTATCAGTTGGTTCTGCCACTAATAATAGAGTGCCCTTTGGAGGGGTGCACCTCCTCTTTGTTTCTAGAAAGATTCAGTGAGCCCAAATAAATTAGTTAGGCAACATTTTCACCAAAACTAATGCGGCCAAGTGGATCAACTTTATTCTAGTGTTATATAGGTCGTACGAATAGTTAGGCAGGTCAGTCTCCAGACATTTTTTTTTTATGGTCACCGAGGGGTCCAGACATCTTTTCTAGTGTGAAGCTCGATCGAAGCCAGGTCTTCATTTCAAAAGAAGATAAAGGAAAAAGAGAAGGATAAAATACTCCATTAGACCAGTCTCAATGGGAGTTTCATTAGAGTTTCATTTGCATTAAATAGTCTGCCACATATGCACTTGTGATGACATAGCAGTGTTTTAATGAAGAGAGAGAAGAAATGGGTGTCATGAGGATGAAACTCTCTTGGCACGAATACCAACTCTCTATGAGTCATGGAATTAAATGTCTATGAGAAACTCGACATTCACAGTGGGAGTTTCATCAGAGTTTCATTCCAATCTATATGACATGACAGTCTTGAAAACAGTGAAATGAAACTCACCACTGAGACTGGCCTTAGTGGTACTCAAGAAATCTGACTGGAAATAAATGAAGCATGCTCAGTAGGGGATCAACTCTTTATCATCGACGAGATCTAGCATATCTATGTCGGCCATGGCAAAGCTCCATGTGCTGTCCAAAGCCATATCCTGAAGCATAGATACCAAACCCAGCCGTCCAACGATGTATCCACAACATAAAAGAGATTCCCATTAGACAGCATGATACAAAGTTATAGTGCTATTGCCTCTTTTTTTTTTTTTTTTTACGTTTAGCTCTTTTAGTTCATTTTTGAACATGGGCTATCCTAAACGTCAATAAAAACAAAACACTGCACGGAGATCAACAGATTTAGATACGCGTGCACTGCACATCCTAGCTCCCACGATAGAACAAGATTTTTTTTTTTTTTTTTTTTTTTTTTTTTTGCTGACTAGTCCTTGTCTCCTAATGTCCTAATGTCGATCCATTAGCTTTTGGTGCATTCTCCCAGTCATCTTCTACTTTGGGTTTAGTCCCAATGCTTTTTTGAAGCAAGAGATTATTCTAGAAAATTTTAGGATTTAGTTCGAGTTTATACTAAATTCTATGGGTTTGTATCATAAATTATACTTTCCAAACAGGGCCATAAATAAGATTTCAAACTACTGTCTAGAAGTTGCCGGAGCTTGCGTATGTTTGAAGTGATGATCTGATGGAGCTTGCACATGCTAATCAATTTGTGTTTAGGACACAAACTTGGGTGGCCCAAGTGTTTCTTAAGGGCTGGCCATGGGCCCCGGCCCAAATCTTCTATGCAAAAGATAATTTGCTGAAATGGCTGATAACACAACCAAGATAGTATACTGACTTGGTTGATAAGATGTAAGAGATTCTACCGTGCTTTAATTATCTCATGAACTTAGTTATGTAGAATCAGTAATTTTTTTAATTGGTGAACAAAGCAATAGCTTGAATGGTTAGTAAAGATAATTTTACCTTTTTGCTTACCAAGGAGCAATGATCAGACCTCAAGTTTGACACATGTATGTCATATTAATGAACAAATTCTTTTCGTGGTAGACAATGTACCATCGACAGCTAGGCCTAGTCTCATGTAGGCGCTCATAAGGATAGGGTTCATATGCGAGGGTTCAAAGGGGTAGGTGTGCGTACACATATGTAATTATTTTCTATGTACTGTGTTTTGCCAAAAAAATGTATTTTTCTTTTTTATTCTAAAACTCTTAACACAGCTTTAATGTGTCATTAAAATTTTAACCAATCGGCATATGTCAGTTCAAATATTCTGGACAGTCCTACTTCCAACGCGTAATCCAGCCATAGCCAGTTAAAATGTCAGGAGTAGTGGGACTGGCGATTTGTTATGAGCTTGAATTTCAGAGTATAAAATCCGGGATATGTAAATAATTAAAAGTCGGCTACTTTGTTCTACAATTATAGTCTAGCTAGAGCCTATGAATCCACGCGAGATTTGTGCTTATCAGCTTCGTGGCATCTCTGTGGAATTTTGTTTTATGAATTACTATAGTATGAATTCTGAGCCTAATTTGTCGCGTACCATGCTATCGAGAGTCGAAATTGTGCCATTTCATGTAGGCCTGATTTCTGTGGGCTATTTATTTTCCAGGATTCGTTATTTCTCTTCCTCATGGATTCAAATATTTTACTTATTTCATATATTTTTAGAGTTACATATTGTATATATAGCAAGATATATTTATTTTAGCATGGTAAATTTGCATCTGTTTAGTTGGGAAATTTTATTTGATGAAAAAAGGTGACTTTGATTTTTATATATATAATACTTGTAAGAAGTGCTTGTCATTAAACTTTTAGCCAGTCTAGCTGGCCTGCAAATTGTAGTGCTAGCCAAGCTCTAAAAACTTACTGCTTGTATCAAGGATATGTCTTTGGCATAACTTGTAATACCACACTTGATTAGCCCTTGGATCGGATTGCCAATGCCATTTAACAAGGAATACAGGGAGATGTTCTACCCCTGTAGGCAAAAGCCACCACGTGGGTGCTCTAGATGGCCGCATATGTGAGCACAAAAGGACATTCCACCAGCCCAGGAGGAACAACATGAGCGTGGCGGAGGCGATTTCAAGACAGTAATAATTGAATATATATGCACATGCTTTCTTTATTTTTTTTCTTTTCATTTTCTTTATGTTAACCCTGTGCTTCGGCTTGTGATCTGCATTGATTTCAGCAGTTCAGCACCTCTAATGGCTTATCTTTTCTCCAAATACAGTCGTCCATGTGATGGCTTTTTACTCCCTCCATTTCAAAAAAGATGATACTCTAACTTTGTCCTAAGTCAAACTTTGTAACTTCGACCAATAGTTCTAGAAATCCGTAAAGTTTCACAACATATGAATTATATACTCCCTCCGTTTTTCAATAATTGACACTATTGACTTATATGTTTGTCACTTTGACCAAAAATAGTTTTCAAAATATATAGACATGCAAGTTGAAAATTGTATCTTTAGATTTACCATAAGAAATACTTTAAAATTATCATATAGTCAAAATAATGACATTATGTGCTTTTAAAAAGATGATGTCAAACCTAGATACTTGAAGTCAAAAAAGACAAATATTGAAAAATGGAGGGAGTATTATGAAAGTATTTCTCATGATGAATCTGAAAAATATGAATCTTATATTGTGAAACTTTACGGATTTCTAGAAACTATTGGTCAAGGATGCAAAAGTTTGACTTAGGACAAATCTAGAGTGTTATCTTTTTTGAAAATGGAGGGAGTAGAAAAGAATACTTCCCTCCATTTTTCAATACTTGACATATACATTATTGCTTTTTTTTCCTTTGGTAAACTTGGCATCAAAGTTGTACATTTTTAATTTCAGCCTTTGTGGGACGACCTATGTGAAAATTATCCTATAGGTACAAGTATGATTAGAAGTTTCTAGAATCTAGACTCTTTCTATATCATGATAAAGGTTATTTTGGTCATTTCAAATAAGACAAACAGTTGTATTGGTTTATGTGTTTCTATATATCATGACAAAGGTTATTTTGGTCATTTTGAATAAGACAAACAGTTGTATTGGTTTATGTGTTTTGGACAATGGCATCAAGTTAAAAAAAAGGAAGGGAAGTACCTCATTTGATTAACCTAAGTCAACATGCAACGGCCAGACTTGACGATTCCTGGGTGAAAAATACAAAAAAAATAGATCAAAGAGATCAAGCCCTGTTTGGCTACCACGGGCTAAAGTTTAGCCCTATCACATCAAAGAGAATCTTGCTATTTAGGAGTATTAAATAAATACTGTTTACAAACCTTTTTTGACTGATGGGTGCTAATTTGTGAGACGAATCTAATAAGCTAATTTAATCCATGATTTGCTACAGTGATGCTACATTAATCATTCGCTAATCATAGATTAATATACCTCATTAGATTCGTCTCGTGAATTAGCCAGGGGATCTGCAATTAATTTTGTAATTAGGCTTTATTTAATAATGATAAATAGCAAGATTCTCTTTGATGTGATAGGGCTAAAGTATGTAGTACTGGAATAATAATTGTAAAACATCCTTAGCACCTTATCATCAGTTGGCTCCGCCAGTTGTAGTATCCACTAGATTACTCGTATAGTCCTATCTCACTCGTCGTTGTTCCACAGAATCAATTCTAGCTTTCTAGAAAGAATAGAGTGCTCATTGTGGTGGGGTACACCTCCTTTGTTTTTTACAAAGATTCAGCGAAGCCTAACGTACGTTTTCACGAAAGCCAACGCGGCCAAGCGGATGAAATTTACATTATTGTTGGCACATGTTGTACGAAAGCTAGTTCAGGTCTTCACTTCAAAAGAAGATAAATAAAAAAAAAAAAAAGGAAAAGAGAAAGTACACTAGTTCTACCTGGGCAATCCGACTGGAAACGAAGCATGCTCATCATTAGGGATCGAATCTGCTCTTTATAACACATCTACGCAGGCCACGGCAGAGCACAATGTGCTAGGCCCCGTTTGGATTCTTTGGGGCTAAAATTAGCCCCAAAGAATCTTATTAATTAGGAGTATATTAAATAAAGTCTAATTGTAAAATCTTTTCACGGATGGGGGCTAATTCGCGAGACGAATCTAATGAGCCTAATTAATCCATGACTGCTACAGTAATGTTACAGTAAACATTCGCTAATCAAGGTAAAATTAGGCTCAGGCTCATTAGATTCGTCTCGCGAATTAGCCCAGGAGTTCTGCAATTAGTTTTATAGTTAGACTTTATTTAATACTCTTAAATGGCAAGATTCTCGTGGGTTAAAGTTTAGCCCTAGGGATCCAAACACCCCCCAAAGGCCATCCGTTGGAAAAAAGATACCAAACCCTTGGAATGATGAAACCCCAACATACAAACGATTCCCATTGATTATATTAGGCAGCATGATACTACGCACACTGCACGCACATCAACGGAATTAGACTGGCATGCGATGCATCATTGCCCCCACGATCGCAGAAGATGCCTGTTTGTTCCTTTTTTGCCGCACAGGTCATTTGTTTCCTAGTCTTGTTCCATCAGCTTCTGGAGCATGAACAAGCTGCGTTCTATAGGCCGCACACGCAAGAATTCAGGAGTGGTAAAGTGGACTTTTTCCAATACGACGGTCATGCATGGCCGCATGCACACCGTAAAGAGGGAGCCCAACGTAACGCAGGAAAGCCTCGACACGTTTGTACGTACGAAGCCCAGGCCAGCCCAGCAGCGCTTTATTAAAGTAGGACAGCGTGTAATGTTCATTCTGGTGTTCAGTACGATGATTATCTGCTCCAAGAAATTGGTTGGACCAAGCCCGGCAACAGCCTTCATGAAAAGAAAAGAAATCCGAGACCGAGCCATAGCTCGGATGGCAAGCACCGCCGGTTGCGATGCTGCCCGCCGGCGTTCGAGTCGTAGCTCGACCTGGTGCTCACCCGGGTTTTCTCCGAATAAAATTTCGTTGCCTCTCACGCGTGGAGCCACAAAGGAATGCGACGCGCCCGTCGCCTACGGAGCAACGGATGGATCCGGTGATCTTACGAAGGACACGACCTAGTGATCTGAGTCTGGTTGTAGGTTTGCTTGTGTACCTTGGTGTGAGTGTGGTGTGCGTGGGTAGCGTTGGTGTGAGTTGTACATGAGCAGATACTACAGCCGTACCCAGATGAGAGACGTAAAAAAAAACAGAAAAGAAATCCGAAAAATAGAGAAGCACACAGGAATGGCCGGCTCGCGCCAAAATGCTCTCTACTGGTGCTAGGCGGCACGGTTCGAATGGCTGTCCCGGAACGCGCGCGCCGCCGCCGGCAACCAAGATCGGCTCCACCCCCGTGTATGCATGGCACGGTAGGCTACAGGCGGAGGACGCGCGCGGGAGGGCCGGCCGGCAATCGCCCAACAACAAAGGACGACTGCTAGATAAAGGAGCATTAGTACCGGCTGCATGGCGCTGTTAGTACCGCTGCCGTAGCCGGTACAGCCTGGCCGGTACTAACATGCGGTCCGTTCCGACCGGTACTAAACGCGTAACCCAGAAAAAATAAAATATATTCTGAATCCCCGAGAGGCCCGCACACGCGCATTGTCATGTCACACGAATTTTTCCCGCGTAAATGCACATGTGCGGTCGCGAGGATTCGATCCCCACAACCTCAAGCCTCGCGTGTCTCCCTTACCATCTCAACTACGCATTACATGTGACTGGACAGGAGATGATTTCCTTTTAAAGTAACCCGTGGAGACCCATTTAGTACCAGGCCAAAACACCACCCGGTACTAATTGTCACCTTTTAGTACCGGCTGGTGCTTGGCCCGGTACTAAATGGCTAGTATCGGGTCAAGATGCCAACCGGTACTAAAAGGTGACAATTAGTACCAGGTGATGTTTTGGCCTAGTACTAAAATGGCACCTGGGGGCTTTCAAATTTGTACCCGGTACAAAAATGACTCTGTGGTAGCTTTAGTACTGGACCAATTAATTATGTCCGGTACTAACGTGCGGGACGAAAGGTCATTTTTTTAGTACGTGTCGGCGGTGTCGACATAAGTCCTGATGCTAGGCGCTGCCACCTCGATGGCGCAGCCGCCGGCGTCGGCTCACGATGGCAGCACGATCTCCTCCGTCCTCGTCACGGATGAAAACGGATCGGATACGGACGGATATCACTGATACCACATTCGTTTTTATATTTTTGTCTGAATTCGGATTTGAATACGGATAGTGTCAGACATGCTGGAGAGGATACGATTGGATATCGACATCATAAATATGCTATTTGAGTATTCGGATACGGATACAATATGGGATGTTGAATATCCGTACTCAAATATGGACGGATCTAAACCCCTCTAAACGAATTCGGTCTCGATTATGATCGTAAAATATCCATACCGTTTTCATCCCTAGTCTTCGCCACGCCCACGACCGCCAGCTCGAGCACACAGCGGATGACACGCATGCTACTCTCTCCATGGTGTCGGCGTGCCGCGGCCATCCCCGCATGCTGGGTCGTCGCCGCCAGTTGCCTTTTAATAGGCTTGCGCAAGGACAAGTATGCACACTCGTCGTCATCCCACTATGGTATCTTGTTGGCAAGGCGACAAAGCCCATGCATGAGATATCCACTGGTACACAAAACGTTTTTACAGGCGGTTGGAGACCGATTTTCACCGGCGTTTTCTCCAACCGCCAGTGGGAGAGCCCAGTGAAAATGGTCGATTTCCACGGGCGGTTGGTTGAAAACCGCCTGTGGAAATCGATTTATACAAAGCGGTTCTCTTAAGGAACCGCCTGTAGAAGTCGTGCATTTTTTCGTGTAAAATCGCACGCTACGCGGCCGTGGGGGTTCGAACCCGCGACCTCGGCTTCGCGCGTATCCCCCTCTACCACTCCACCCACACGTCACTTGTGTCTAGATACCATTTTTGTTCCCCACATATTATACAAACCGACGGTAAATTGAATATTTAAGGGTCTAAACGTTTTCAAATGAAAAAATGGTGAACTACAAAGTTCATAACTTTTCGAGATCTACAACTTTCATTCAGATTGTTTCTCCATCCGAGGTCATTTGCAAAATTTGAAATTCAAATTTCAAAATTTTGATCGTAGTTTTCTATAAAAAGATGACTTCAAATGAAAAAGTTATCAACTACAAAGTTTTATAACGTTTTGAGATCTACAACTTTTATTTTGGAAGTTTCTCCATCCGAGGAAGTTTGAAAAACTCAAAAAATTAATTTCAAATTATTTCTACCGGGCGGATTTCTACAGTACAAATAGTCGATTTCTACTGGCGTTTTTAAGAAAACCGTCAGTAGAAATCGTATTTCCATAGGCGGTTCCTTAAGAGAACCGCTTGTAGAAATAGGGTTGATTTCTACCGGCTATTTTAAAGGAAAACCGCCAGTATAAATAAAACGCTAGTGTCAGCACAAATGGTTTGTGTACTAGTGATCTTAACGGTCCATTCAACCCATTTTGGCCTAACCCAGCGCTTTAGACTCTACAGTAGTAGCGCTTTAGCTCCAACTTGGACAAGGCTGCTCGGCCTATTTCATGCATTTAATCTAACATTTGTTTGCTACTCCCTCTGTCCAAAAATATAGTGACTTGAAGTAATTTTAAGACCAAATAAGCTTCCTAACGAAACACATGTACCCCTATTTAATCATACCTTTTGTGGGGCTTTTGCATAACACCATGCATAGAGCCATGTGCATGGTCTAATTGTAACACACAAGTGACACTCTATTGGAGGAGTCAACATTCAACTCAAGGAGTCCATTAATTCTCACCAATAAAAATAGTCTTGATTTATGGGACACCTCCCCAAATCACTATATCTTTGGACAAATCGTTAAGGCTTCAAGTTACTATATTCTTGAACGGATGGAGTACAACATAGTCGAACATAGTTATAGAGATTAGATTACAGTCAATAGGCCGGGCCTTCCAGTACGAGGCGGGCGGGCCCCCAAACCCCAGGGGCCCGTATATGTTCAGGTATATCTAATGTATGGCCGTATGGGCCCTAGTACAGCAAACGATGCGAGAGAAGCAAGCGACGTGTTCAGACGTTCCTAGCTAATTCCCATTCGCCGTCCACGATCGTGGATTCGTCCGGCCGACTGCTGTTCCGCCCATCCCGTCTCGTCTGGTACGGCGAGGCAGCGAGTACGCCGATCCCCATCGGCGAGTGCAGCAAGAGGAGCGATGCCTGCGAGTCTGAGACTGTCAGTGCGTCGTGTCGTGCCCGCCCAAATCCGTCATCAGATCGGCGCCGCGGCGCGATGCGTAACTCGCAAGTGCAGCACAAAGTTGGTTTTGCAGGCCCATACGACGAAAGCGAAACAGTAACAAAGTTGCTTTGGCACTAAACCAAAGCAAGTCCACTACGAACGAATCAGTCCTCGCTCACAGGCCCATACGAAAAGACAACACTAGGGATCACGTTTGTTGATGGATGCATCATGCATGCATGTCCTACACTCCATATTCCCAAACCAAATAATTTCCAAAACAGAATTCAGTGTTCACAAAAATGTTTATCCCAACCCAGAGAACGAAAGACGGGGGCCCCACCTGCCAGGGAGAGTACCTGGCATTACCGCTAGCTCTCCAATTGCCACACCCTGCTTGATGGAGACAAGCGTCCAGCCGTATGGGTTCACTGCGGATGACTGCAGTGAGCCTTGCCTACAAGACGTGGCCGGGGCAGCTAGCGCCTCTCTCCTCACATCGCCACACTTCCGACCCATCCGGAGCCCATCGCACTCCCCTCGATCGGCCGCGTCGCACCGGAGGAGAAGGATGTCGGGGTTCGGCGGGCGCCGCCACAGCCAGCCGGCTCCGACGGCGGCATCGGGCCTGAACCAGGTGTTCAAGATCTTCTGTCGCGCCGGCGAGAACTACTGCCTCGCCGCCCGCGACGGCAACGTGGTGCTCGCCCCCGCCAACCCCAGGGACGAGCACCAGCACTGGTACAAGGACATGCGCTTCAGCACTGGCAGGATCAGCAAGGATGACGAGAGCACGCCGGCTTTCGCGCTTGTAAACAGGGCCACCGGCCTCGCCGTCAAGCCCTCCCTCGGCCAGTCCCACCCCGTAAAGTGTCCTGTTAATCTTCAAGCCCAGGATATTAATTTTGGCTGGTTTATTTGTGCCTGACTGCCTGTGTTGAACGCGCGTATATGTATGTATGGGTTTAGGTGCAGCTGGTGCCATTCAATCCGGAGCAGGAGGACGCATCGGTGCTATGGACGGAGAGCAAAGACGCTGGCCAGGGCTTCCGCTGCATCCGCATGGCCAGCATGGGCCACGGCGGCGTGCACGACGGCGCCACCGTCGTGCTCCGGGAGTGGGGCAATAGCCAGTACTGGAAGATCTTACCATGGGGCCCCGAGGCCGAGTCGCCTGCGGCGGGGCCTGACAACCCCTCCATCGGGGGCGTCCCCATGCACACCGTGCGCGTGTTCTGCAAGGCCGGCAAGGACTACAGCCTCACCGTGCGCAACGGCACCGTCTGCCTCGCTCCCACCAACCCAGGAGACGAGAATCAGGTACTCTACTTACTACCTTAATTTACACTTCTCTCTCTGTCCCATAAACATTTGATTTCTAGTTTTATCCTAAGCTAAACTATCCTAAGTTTGATCACACTTATAGAAAAGATGATCAATATTTATAATATAACACGAACTTAATATCGTTAGGTCCATCATAAAATATATTTTTCCATCATAAGTACTTATTTGATATTGTAGATATTAATAATTTCCTTTATAAAATTAAGTTTGAATTAGGATAACACTAAAAATCAAGTCTTCATGAAACGGAAAGAGTACCACTGGTGCTTGCTTTTTTCTTTGTTCCTTCCTCGGTACCGTAGTAATCTGTTTGACTTGCAGCACTGGATTAAGGACATGAGGCACAGCAACTGGATGAGGGACGCGGAAGGGTACCCTGCTTTTGCGCTGGTGAACAAGTCAACCAGCGAAGCCATCAAGCACTCCGCTGGCCAGGACTATCCTGTAATAAGCGAATTCTCGTCTCATCTTGATCCGACACGCCCTAGGCTGGCATGATCTCAAATTTACGCTAGCTGTTCTTGTGCCGTTCAGGTGAAGCTGGTGCCATACAGCCCGGACTACGTGGACGAATCTGTGATGTGGACGGAGAGCCGGGACGTCGGCGACGGCTTCCGCTGCATCCGCATGGTAAACAACATCTACCTCAACTTCGATGCCTTCCACGGCGACGAGGACCACGGCGGCGTATACGACGGCACCGAGATCAAGCTCTGGGAGTGGGCCAAGGGCGACAACCAGCGCTGGAAGATCCTCCCCTGGTGTACGGGTTCTTTCACACTAGCAGTATACCTGAATAGTAGCCGAATGTAAGTTTATTATTTTGTCATGTAAAAATCAAATTACCCCTGCATGATAGTTCCATTATATTAGCTATAGAAAAACATGTACGAAAATATGTTGCCCTTTGATTATGAACGACTAATACACACAAACTTCCCAATAAACTCTGCTCTGATTTCCTACCTCCACCTATCACCCTGTGAATAGAATAAGCACTGCCGACAAATACTTACACTGCTCTTAATAAGCCTTCCTGCTAAGCATCTCGATTGAAAGTAGGGAAACAAACATACTGATTCGCGGGCTCTCGGGCAAGACATCCGTGTGCAACACTGGATCCTCTTTTCTAAAATGTTGCACAAGTGTTCGATTCTTCTTTTCTGTGCACTCAGCTGTTTCAAATATTAGTCATCTCCTTTGCTGATGGATATTCAAGCAGGATTTTGTTGGGCCACTACTCACGAGACAACATGATACAATGGCTACTACTTGTCATTTAATTTGTGAAGCCTTTGATACCCATTGAGTGGCTTGAAAAATGTGATGGAAGATTAGATATATTGTTCTAGTGGCGATCCATACCCGTTCTATGTTTGTCCGTATCTACAATTCAAAGCTTGTTTCCTTTCAATCATTGAACAATCATCGACACAATGGTTACTCCAACATTAATGGCACATGACAATTTCGTAGCGTCGACAGCAGAGTTCAACCCTTCTGGTGACAAACAGCATCATACAACAAACTGCAATATTCAATACTAGTAACAAAAAACACCCAAAAACATACATGGGCGAACACTAGAACACTATAAACGAACACTAGAACAGCAGAAACGATACATGGTGTAAGTATTTTGCCTTTACCCCCTAAGGTATGGAGTTTTGATAATTGACGTCAACATGATCTTCGATGCTAATCTTTGTGATTGCAGGCTACCTACCATTCTTATATCTTCACATTGATTTGCTCTTGAGCTATCATGGATGATCTCGGACCCCGATTGAGCGTGAGATGATGTTCGGCTATGGGAAGATGGACAGAGCGAAAGGCTAGGGACATACTAGAATCGAGTGTCATCGCGTATGATGGAAGCTTGTGTTGTGTTAACTAGGATGAGTCTATAGGAAAGCTGGATTATCAAGGGGGGTCGAGAGTGTTTTTCTCTCTAGTCACACCGGTTAGAGATGTGTATGGATGCATGTGAGTGAAATCTCTGGAGGAGGGTGCAAGGAAGAAGACCCGAGAGGTGCTACACCGAGTGAAGGTGTTTGGAGAAGTGCTGGAAGGTAAGGAGAACGCACCGAAGTGGTGCAAGAGGCTCCCCTTCTGAGTGAGGCCATCGAACAGATAGGCTAGAGGCGCCAGACTGTCCGGTGGTATCCAGCGCCTATGGTAGTGGAGTCTAGAGAGCAACGGCTCTCTGGAAGTGGAGTTTGAGGCATCGGACTGTGCACCAATGTGTGCCGGACTGTCCAGCGACCATAGATGCCAGACTGTCCGACGTCTATTGGACTGTGACCACTGGGCGATGGTTATTTTGGGCTTTTGCCTATAGATAGCCAGGTTACCTTGGGTCATTTGAAGTTGGAGTGGGATTTCAGTGAGGAACATTTAGAAAGCCTCCAAGGGAGTAAAGAAGCACTTGGGCTTGATGTTTATCATTATTAGTGCTTGAGAGTGGCTTAGTGCCAAGTGAGAAGAGAGTAGCTAGTGTGCAGTCACACCTCTTTAGCTTGTGTGGCTAGTGTAGAGGCATTCTTAGACTTGTTACTCTTGGTGTCTGTTGACATCTAACCGGTTAGGCATTGGTGCATGAAACTCTGAAGGGTGTGTGAGGGCCACCACAAGTAGGCACCTCGTGGTCTGGGACCCCATCACGGGCGAGGAGCGGATGCTGCCCTTCCCGCCGCATTACACGTTCACGTTGGCCTGGAGCTGGACCGCGGCGGTTCTCTGCGCCGCCGCCGGTGCTGCCGGCGCCTGCGACCACCTTGATTGCCACCGCCGACCTTTCGTCGTGGTTTTTTTGGGCTCCATTTCCAAAGGCCCGGATGCAGGTGTGACCTTCATCTGCACCTACGCATCCGAAGCTGCTGTCTGGAGTGAGCCAATCTACACTGAGCAACCTGGATACCTCCAGTTTTCCATGGCAAGTGCGCTCGTGGGGAATACACTCTACTTTATGGAATTCTTGGGAAGCAGAGTTCTCAAGTACAATTTGGAATTGCGTGAAATATCATGGATTCTGCTACCATCTTTGTTACCCCACCGTCGGCGGTTTGTGCTCATAGTAACCGAGAACGGTGAACTGGGGCTCGCCACTAAACAGGGGTCCAAACTCTGCATCTGGTTGAGGAAGATAGGTGATGAATGGAGGAAACCAAGCAGAGCCATTAAGCTTAAGACCCTGCTCCCTGCTGATGCTGCACTGTCCAAGCTTGATGTGGTTGGCTCCGTGGAAGGTGTTGGTATTATTTTCATAAGGGCAGATGATGTGGTCTACGCTATTGATCTGAAGACATCTAATGTGAAGCAAGTATACAAAGGCAAAGTCAACGCCATTGTTCCATACATGAGCTTCTACACTCCAGGTACAGGTTTACCATTTACTTTAGTTTTGAGTATTGCAATATTCAGAACAAGCAAAAAGTTGGTTACTACTAACATGGCAGGATAGGCTCAAGAAAATAAGAAACTTCTGAAAGTGGAATATCACTGCCTAAATCTTTTTATTTTTATAGTAAACATATTTGGAGACATAAATATTGGTACTAATTTATATACACTTAGTCAAACATGGTAAAACTAATATTTTTTATGCTGTATTTATGATAAACAAAGAGATGCCCTGTAGGACTGGGAGCTGCAGTCTCAATGGTTGAGGGGCTAGGATCTGCTGGTGCTTCAAGCGAATGAAAAAAAACTCAAATTTCCGGTGCAAGGTCCTCTAAATCATGAAGTGATGAAAAAAAACTCAAATTTCCGGTGCAAGGTCCATCATGAAGTGTCCAGTGCAGATATAGCAGACGCCAGGTGCTGTACAAGTGTGTTTTGTGGTGGAAAATTAGTAACTTCCTAGTCAGTATAAAGCTTGGCTGGGCCTGGGCTTCCTACTTGTTGACAACCAAAATTGTCCATTTTATAAAGTTGTCAAAATGTTGATTTGATCTCACCATTGCGTTCCTCTCGTTGAGATGGTCAAAAATCATATATGGAATGCCCGATTTGGAGATCGGATGAAGAAGTTATGGCCCCGGGAAAATACTGTGGTGCTGACCGGAACTTCCGGTCCGAGACCGGAACTTCCGGTCCAACTTCCGGTCCGTGACCAGAAGTTCCGGCCTGCGCGCCCCCGGAGCTCCGGGAACCTCCGGTCTATGACCGGAAGTTCCGGTCCAAGACCGGAAGTTCTGGTCCGAGACCAGAAGTTCGACCGGAAGTTCCGGTAGACCTCGTTAGTCCGGATCTGGACTTTCCGGTTACGACCCAAACTCCTCCAAACTCGTAGGAAACTTGGAAAATAAGTATTGGAGCGGTTTCCTACTGGGATAAGACCACCCCCCTCTATATATATGAGAGGATCATGGCCGATTGAGTTCCCATCTATCCAATCGTCAAAAAACACATCTACAACGTAGGTTTTGGCGGTTTCACCTCTACCCTGCTGTTCGGCTCGATTCTCCACGAATTTAGCCGGCGTTCTAGGCGGCCTTGCTGGTCCTAGGGCAATCTCCACGTGCTTCCTCCTGACGGATCCTTCCGGAGGTGGTTCGGGAGCGTTTTCAGCCATCAACGAGCTCCACATCGGCTCCAACGATCTCTAGATCGGTTTTGCCGGTTACGCTACGTTGTTGCTGTGTTGCAGGTTGATCTACAACCTCTTTGGGCGTCCAAAGCCCTACCGGTGTGTTGGCGCGGACCGGATTCGTCGTCAACACTACTCTCTGTTTTAGAACTTGAGTTTGCGACCAAAGAATGAATTAGTATGATTCCGAGCGAGGAAACTGAGCAGACTGAAATTAAAAATCTGCAAATTATACTGTCATGCCATTTCAATGCGTCTGGTTCAACTTGTGCTGTTTGAATCTGGTTGGATATAACCATATCTGTCATAATTTACTTTACTACTAGCGGTTTCAGTTATGTGGTGGCATAATATTTGGCGAAGGTGAACTGAACTGTGTGTGCGCAGCATGCTGAATGTTCATCCTCGGTCCTCTGTCTTTTTTTGCAGCTTCCAGCTACTATACTCCCTCCAGTTTCATTTGGATACGTATTGATTGATGGTTCAGATTTCAGAAAGTAGGACTATTTTGGCAGTTGTTAGGCATGCCATCTGTTAGTTTCAAATTCCAAATTCCAAAAAAAAAAAAAAAAAACTCGACTGAAACAGACACTGATGCATGGATTAGTAGTTCACCAGGAACTTGAAGACAGAGTTACATATGAATCAAAATTCTGAGTGGGTTACTGTGCTGCTGAACATGAAGTACACATTGACATGGATTCTAGTGGCTACAGTAATGTCGAAACCAACATGGTATATACTAATTGACCATGGCTACGAACTTTACTAACTTGATCGTCCAGCTGATAAAAGCCAAATTACAGCCAGCTAGCTGGCACTTGGCATAATGACATGACGTGAACTGTATATGAGACTAGTAGGATGCCCCGCGCGTTGCTGCGGGTATGAAGTAAAAATGTAAAAAATTTATAATGGTCGAACTATGAATTAATAGATACATGTATATATATATGGAAGTAGTAGGTCAATTGCAGAGGGTGTATCCGTTGACATGGTATAGATTATTTGAACTGGATATCACTCAAATCTCATTTATACGCATATTTTAGAGGACCACATGCAATCCATGTATACAGTTTTGTTAGGTTTTTCTTACAAACGGGTCTTTTTAGAAATGGTTTAAATTTTTTTTGAAAAATTATTAAAATATATTCATGTGGGGTCTTGTTTTGAAGAGTTTATTGCGAGGAACACCATGGTGCAATTTGATTTTAATTACAATACTTGGTTTAGGTGCTACGACTTTTTTTATTGCAAAAAAATAGAAAGTGAAAAATAAATAGGCCTTAGTGGAATTAACTTCTCTGATGATGTCAGCTCACATCATGCTTAGGCTCTCAACCAATCAAAATCAAGAGAATAGGTTAGAGTGGGTTTAAACATATAGGAGTTATAGATATCCCGTTTATAGGTTTATACCTTGGGAACATATGCTATGTAAACTAGACTCTTGTGCAAACTATGCAAACTCTAATCAAGACCACAGGAATCTAATCCGATGGCTGGTAATTTTAGCACTTAAACCCCTCCACTCATCTCATCTGGCTGTTGCAAAACACCCCCATGAGTGGGAGGGTTTAAGTGCTAAATTACTAACCATTGGATTAGATTCATGTGATCTTGATTAGAGTTTGCATAGTTTGCACAGGAGTCTGGTTTGCATAGCATACGTTGCCTTATACCTTTACCATTTAATATTTAGAATTAGGATTAGATTTCCAATTTAAGTTACTCGGGATCTGAGTCAGAGCGATCTATTTTTGGTCATTGTTACTGTAAAAACTCTGAACTCAAACGAACACGACGACTCTGCTTGAGGTGCAGTTGGGCTGGGCTTGCACCCAGAATCAAGGCCATACAAATTCGGACGAAGGGCCCACTAGGAAGAGCCCAATTCTCCGAGTCCTCCTCCTCTGTCGTCTCCTGGCGGGGTCCTCCCCTCAAAACGAGCGCCGGAACCCTCACTCCGCCGCTTTGCCGCCGGGTTGGGAGCCCGACAGACCAAGCATATGCCGCCGCCGCCGCTGGTGGATGACCTCCTGGAGGAGGTGCTCCTACGCCGCCGCCGCCGAGGCGGCGAGCCTCTTCCACGCCCCAGCGCTCGTCAGTCGGCGCTGGCGCCGCCTCGTCACCGACGCCCGGCTTCCGCCGCCCGCTTCCGCGAAGTTCCACCGCAGCCCGCCAGTGCTGGGGATGCTCTGCGACTGCGCCGACACCCACGTCACCCGCTTCGTGCCCACAGCGGCCTTCTGCTCCCCGGAGGGCCGGGGCCGGGGGCTCGCGCTGGACGCGTGCCACGGCCGTGTCCTCTTCCACGGGAAGGGCGGCAGCAGCGACCTCGTTGTGCTGGGACCCCATCACGGACGAGGAGCGGGTGCTGCCCTTCCCGCCGCATTACACGTGCACGCTGGGCTGGAGCTGGACCGCGGCGGTTCTCTGCGCCACCAGTGCTACCGGCGGCGGCGCCTGCGACCACCTTGATTGCCACCGCCAGCACTTCACCGTGGTATTTTTGGGCTCAAACTCCCAAGGCCCAGATGCAGGCGTGACCTTCATCTGCACCTACCCATCTGAAGCTGCTGCCTGGAGTGAGCCAATCTACGCTGAGCGATTTGGATACCTCCTCGTTTCCACTGAAAGTGCACTCGTGGGGAATGCGCTCTGCTTCAAGGAATTTTTGGGAAGAAGAAGAGTTCTCAAGTACAACTTGGAATTGCATGAAATATCATGGATTCTGCTACCATCTTCATTACCCTATTCTGGTCTGCAGTCTATCCTCATAGCAACCGAGAACGGTGAATTGGGGCTTGCCACTGTACATGGCTCCAAACTCTGCATCTGGTTGAGGAAGCATTACACTTGTAATAAAGTAGCAGGTCATAAATGGAGAAAACCAAGCAGAGCCATTAAGCTTAAATCACTGCTCCCTGATAAATGTTGCCTTGTCCAATCTTGGTGTGATTGGCTCCGCGGAAGGTTTGGGTATCATTTTCCTCAAGGCAGGTGACGTGGTCTACACAATTGATGTGAAGACATATAAGGCCAAGCAAGTATACAAAGGCAAAGTCAACACCGTTGTTCCATACATGAGCTTCTACACTCCAGGTACAGGTTTACCGTTTATTTAGTTTTGGGTTTGCAGTATGTAGAACAAGCAAAAAGTTGATTAGAAACATGGCACGATAGGCTCAAGAAAATAAGAAATTTATTAAAGGGCAATATCACCATCCTAGGGTTTATCTGCAGGTACAGATTTACCGTTTACACTCATTCATTTTCCTAAAAGCTTCGTAAAGTCATCAGAAAACTTAAGCCTCTCCGAGAAAGGATGGAAGTTAACCGGCAGGGGAGATAATAAAAAAACCTAATTACTTCTACCCTTCAAATCCCCTCTATCTGTCTGTCTCTAATCCTGTCACTAGTACACAAACCATTTGTGTTGACACTAGCGTTTTATTTCTACTGGCAGTTTTTCTTTAGAACAGCCTGTAGAAATTGACCCTATTTCTACAGGCGGTTCTTAAGAGAACCGCCTAGAAATCGATTTCTACTGGCGGTTTCTTAAGAAATCCGCCCAAGTAGAAATAATTTGAAATTAATTTTTTGAGTTTTTCAAACTTCCTCGGATAGAGAAACTTCCAAAATAAAAGTTGTAGATCTCAAAAAGTTATGAAACTTTGTAGTTGACTATTTTTTCATTTGAAGTCATCTTTTTATAGAAAACTACGATCAAAATTTTGAAATTTAAAATTCAAATTTTGCAAATGACCTCGGATGGAGAAAAACTCTAAATAAAAGTTGTAGATCTCAAAAAGTTATGAAACTTTGTAGTTCACCACTTTTTCATTTGAAATCGTTTAGACCCTCAAATATTCAATTTACCGTCGGGTTTGTATAATATGTGGGGAACAAAAATGGTATCTAGACACAAGTGACGTGTGGGTGGAGCGGTAGAGGGGGGGGGATAGAGCCGAGGTCGTGGGTTCGAACCCCCACGGCCACGTAGCGCGCGATTTTACGCGAAAAAATGCGCGACTTGCGACTGAGATGGAGACGGGCGGGTGCCTCCCCTGGTTCAAAAAATATTTTTTGCCTTTTTTAAAAATATTTTTTGCAATTTTTTGGGTGTTTTCTGGGCAGCGATTTGTACAGGTGGTTCCTTAAGAGAACCGCTGTAGAAATCGATTTCCACTGGCGGTTTTCAACCAACCGCCAGTGGAAATCGATCATTTTCACTGGCCTCTTCCACTGGCGGTTGGAGAAAACACCAGTGAAAATAGCTGTCCAACCGCCTCTACTAATGTTTTGTGTACTAGTGTGTTCGTCATCCGTAGCCATCTGCTCCCAATCAATAGAGATATCGGTGCTAAACTTAGGGACATAAATTAGTGTTGTTTGGTTGGCGATAAGTAGGTACTCATAAAGGGAAATTTTGATTCCTCAATCAGCTGATACTAATATCAATTTTTTATAAAAAAAAATCTTGCAGGTGAGGGACCAAGTGTGGGTGGTTCAAGTGCTTGAAAGCTTAGGGTGCTAATGTCAGAGGTTATGGAAGGGAATACTAGGTGGTAGTAATGGTAAGTAACATGAGATCGATGGTCGGACAGCACGTTTTACATTAGTGTCCTTCAGCTTTTGTGTTGTTTATAAGCAGAGTTCTATCTCCAAAGTGCAATTCCCCTTTTTTCAATGAGTCAAACAATCTTAAATTTGGCTAAATTTATATAAAAAAATGCTAACATCTATAATACACAAATCAGTATTATTAAATCAGATCTGCGTTTTCTGTTGCAGGCTTAAACCATCTCGTCCTAAACAGTTGTCTGATGTGGTTTTTTAAACACTTTTAGACTTGTTTACTTTCTTCTTATAAAAAAATGTGCCATTTGCTAGCGTCTGTATCCGTGATTCCTTTCTCAGACAACTCTGCTTGGAGGTCCAGACGAAATTGGGCTTGGAGATGGGCCTGTTCCACCCAGAACCAGAGCCCATTCAGATCCGGACGCGGGGCCCACAAGGATAGGAAGAGCCCAACAACGCTCTCCTTTCCTCTCCTCCTCTGTCGTCGTCTTCCTGCGTGCGATGCGATTACCCCCAAAACGAGCAGCGAAACCCTCGCTCCGCCGCCACCCGCCGAGCAAAACCGCCATATGCCGCCACTGGTGGATCACCTCCTGGAGGAGGTGCTCCTCCGCCTGCCGCCGCCGCGAGCCCCGCGAACCTCTTCCGAGCCGCGCTCGTCAGCGGCGCTGGCGCCGCCTCGTCTCCGGCGCCCGGCTTCCGCCGCCGCTTCGCGAGTTCCACCGCCGACCCCCAATCCCTAGGGATGCTATGCAACCGCCAAGGCGTCCGCGTGGCTCGCCGTGCCCACGGCCGCCTTCGCTCCCGGAGGCCGACCGCGGGCACTGGCGCACGCTGGGCGCACGCCACGGCCGCGTCCTCCTCCTTCGGGGAGGGCGGCGGCGACCTGCGTGGTCTGGGACCCCATCACTGACGAGGAGCGGATGCTGCCCTCCCCCGCCGCAGTACACGTGCACGTTTAGCTGGACCGGCGGCGGTTCTCTGCGCCCGCCCGGCGCCGGCGCCTGTGACCATCTCGATTGCCACTGCCGACCCTTCACCGTGGTTTTGGCGGGCTCTGTGTTCAAGGGCCCTGATGCAGGTGCCACCTTCATCTGCACCTACGCATCCGGAGCTGCGGTCTGGAGTGAGCCAATCTACACTACTGAGCAACCTGGGTACCTCGTCACTCTAATGGGGGGTGCACTCGTGGGGAATGCGCTCTACTTCATGGAATTTTTGGGAAGAAGAGTTCTGAAGTACAATTTGGAATTGTGTGAAATTTCATGGATCCTGCTACCGTCTTCGTTACCCCGTCCTCGTGGTCGGGAGTCTGTGCTGATAGCAACAGAGAACGGTGAACTGGGGCTTGCCACTAAACAAGGATCCAATCTCTGTATCTGGTTGAGGAAGCAGGATGCTTGTGAAGTAGGTGATGAATGGAGGAAACCAAGCAGAGACATTAAGCTTAAGATGCTGCTCCCTGATGATATTGCCTTGTCCAAACTTGATGTGGTTGGCTCCGCGGAAGGTGTGGGTATCATTTTCCTGAAGGCAGATGATGCGGTTTATACAGTTGATCTGAAGACATATAAGGTGAAGAAGGTATACCGAGGAAAAATCAACGCCGTTATTCCATACATGAGCTTCTATACTCCAGGTACAGGTTTACTGTTTACTTAGCTTTGGGTTTTACAATATTTATTAGAATTTTAGAACAAGCAAAAAGTTGGTTACTACTAACATGGCAGGATATAGGCTCAAGAATAAGAAACTTATGAAAGCGCAATATCACTATCTTAGATTTTATCCTGCCTAAGTCTTTTTATTTTTTAGTAAACATATTTGGAGACATAAATATTGATACTATTTTCTATAAACTTAGTCAAACTTAGTAAATTTAACATTTTTTATGCTGTTATTTATGATAAACAAAGTGATGCCCTGTAGGACTGGGAGCTGCAGTCTCAATGGTTGAGGGGCTAGGATCTGTTGGTGCTTCAAGCGAATGAAAAAAAACTCAAATTTCTGGTGCAAGGTCCTCTAAATCATGAAGTGTCCAGTGCAGATATAGCAGATGCCAGGTGGTGTACAAGTGTGTTTTTGTGGTGGAAAGTTAATAACTTTCTAGTCAGTATAAAGCTTGGCTGGGCCTGGGTTTCTTAATCTCTGTTTTGGAACTTGAGTTAACCAAAGAATGAATTAATATGATTCCCAGGAAGATGAGCAGATGAAATTAAAACTCTGCAAATCATACACGTCATGCCACTTAAATACGTCTCGTTCAACTTTGTGCTGTTTGAATCTCATTGGATATAGCCATATACTGATATATTTACTTAACTCCTATATAGTAGTACAATATTTTTTTCCCAAAAAATAGTGCTACAATATTGGGCAATGGCGAACAGAGCTGTGTGTGCAGCATGCTGAATCTTGGTCGATCCTCTCTCATCTGTGTTTTTTTGCAGCTTCCTGCAGCAAACTATAATACTCCCTCCAGTTTCATCTGGATGAGTGTCGATTAATGGTCCAGATTTCAGAAAGTATACTATTTCGGCAATTGTTGGACATGCCATCTGTTAGTTCCAAGTTCCAAAAAATTACTTAGATTGAAAAAGACACTGATGCATGGATTCTTAGTTCACCAAGCATTTGAAGACAGAGTTACATATCAATCAAAATTCTGAGCATGTTACTGTGCTGCTGAACATGATATACACATTGACCATGATCCTAGACATGGATTCTAGTGGCTATGGTAATGTCGAAATCAACATGGTATATAATAATTGACCATGGCTACGAACTCCTTACCAATGTTTTCAGATCGACTGGTCGTCAAACCTGGTCGCCATGGGACCGACTAGGAGATTAATCGCGATTAATCATCGACACTATGCCAAATAATCGACTCTAATTGACCCTAGTCATCCGTCTAATTGTCCACTTATATGAGGATATATACCTCTATATATACTATATAGTATACACAATAAGGGAAGCATCAAGACTGTATTGTTGTTTAGCTTGGGCAACAAGATCTGGATGTAGTTTTGCTATGGCCCTCTCAATTAGAGAAGGAGTATCTACAGCATAAAACTTCAAGCCCATTAGCTCAGTTAGAACAGGCCGAAAACATAGGAGAAAGCTGGTCATCACTCTCATGGTCGGATGATTAATTGCGATTTATCGACAACTAATCAGACGGCCCGCTTTCTGGTTGAATTTATCGAGTCGGACCTCCTAATCGAATCTCATGGTCGAAGATTAATCGTAATTAATTGGACGACGTGAAAACATTGCTCCTTACTAATAAAAGCCAAATTATAGCTAGCTGGTGGCACTTGGCACAATGATTGTGAACTGTATGAGATATCCCATTTACTAGCTGGGATACAAAATTTTCCTCTACCGTCAGAAATTTTCATAATTTTAAAATATGTCCGTCAAAATAGACGTCAAAGCCTACCAAATACTAAAACCTTAATCCATATTTCATTTTCTCTCCTCTTCTCTTTTAGCTTAAAGTTGCCACCGTTAGAACATAATCCCTTCGTCCTAAATTATTTGTCGTTTTTGGTTTTCATGCCACAAGTTTGACTCGATTTATAAAAAAGTATGTGCAATATTTATATCTTCAAAATATAAAAAAAAACTAGATTTAAAGATCATTTTATGCTACTTATCGATGATACTTATTATTTATTATAAATATTTCCGGCTGTTGTTTCCCAAGAAATAAAAAGACATATATTTTTGGGACGGAGGGAGTACACTCACATGCTCTAGCCGTGTTGTTGTACTCCTTATTGAATAGGCAAATGATAATATGTTCTTTTTAGTTCTTGTGTTAAATGATTTAGAAATGATCTATGTGCTTCCCGAATAAAATGAGTCATTTTTGTCCAAATTTTTTCCTAAATTTTATTACTATAATCGATAAATTTCTGATATTTTTTTGGCCATTGAAATTTCTAAAATACTGGTATAGAAAGCATTTGTCTGGTGAGAGACGACGGAGGATCATGGTGACGACATCATCTATACACCAGGGTAGCGGCTGAGGATGTCCATAACTGTGCGCATGAGGTGTGCATAAAGTGGCCAGTTCCCTAAAATAGGGTCATTTTAAGTGTTTATGCCATAATTTTGATTTAATTTATAGAAAATACATATAATATTTAATTACATATTTCAAATAAATTTCTTAAAAAGACTAGATTTAAAGATCCTTTTAATGATACTAGTTGTGTAATATAAATATTAATATTTTTAATATAAAATCAGTCAAAGTTATTTTTAGGAAGCGAGAATACTTTTTTTTTAGAGACGGAGTGAGTATACAACATAGATTTCGATTAGGATTAGAATTCCAATTTAAGTTACTCAAGATCTGAGCTATCTATATTTGTATTAGGACTAGAAAATTCATAGTATACAGAGTAGCTCAAGGAATCAAGGCATATGTCATGCATCTACTATATCTATATCTATCTGACGAGATGGCGGACACGGAAAGAAACAGACACGGAAAGAAACACAGAGGCACCGTGAGTCTGATACGGAAACAACAGAAACGTCGGCAACTTCGGACCCATCCATCGCTGTCAAGTGGCCCGTTCAAACAAAACCGATCGACGAGACGACGACGAGTTGATGATGAGATCACATCGCCTCGCACCGCCACCGCGCGCCGCCATGGCTCCGCCGCCGCCGCTCGAGCTGATCGACGACGCCATCGCCGAGATCCTCCTCCGCCTCCCGCCCGACGACCCGGCGAGCCTCGTGCGCGCCTCCATGGTCTGCAAGCTCTGGCACTGTGTCCTGTCCGAGCCCACGTTCCCCGACCGCTACCGCGAGTTCCATGGAACGCCGCCCCTCCTCGGCTTCCTCTCTGGCTCGCACACCTGCGGATACGACATGTCAGGCCGCTTCTTCCCCACCACAGCAACACGCCGCATCCCCTTCCACCTGCCTGTGTTCGGATGCCGAGCTCTCGACTGCCGCCATGGCCATGTCCTCCTCGACGCGGTGGATGGCACGGGCACGATCAGGGAATGCCTCGTTGTGTGGGACCCCGTCACCGGCGACCACAAGGTGCTCGGCGATCCTGCTGGCCCGGCGGACGCATTTGGATGCTCCGGCGCGGTTCTTTGTGCGGCGGCCGGCTGCGACCACCACCGTGGCTGCCATGGCGGCGGCCCTTTCCAAGTGGTGTTTGTGAGCACCTCATACATTGGTCGCGGCGAAAAAGCTGCTAGGGCATGGGTGTACTCGTCGGAGACTGATGTCTGGAGCACGCGGGCTTCTGCAGAGATACAATATCGTGGCTTGGTCGAGAGGAAACGTGCGGCCATTGTTGGAGACCAAATCTACTTCTTGCTCAGCCCACGTGGTGGAATTCTAAGGTGTGATCTGGGAAGACGATGCTTGACTGTGGTTGGCGCGCCACGCGTGTACACGGACAACCAGCCTGGTATCCTCATGGCTATGGAGGATAATGGCTTGCTAGGGTTCGTCGGTGTTAATGATGATTCAACGATCCTCCACTTGTGGCGGGCGACAGAGGTGAATCCAAATAATGGATCTATGGGATGGGTACAGGATAGAGTCATCTTGCTTAACAATCTAGTTCCTACTATTCGGACCGTGGACGCATACGACAAAGTGATCGATGTTGCTGGATTCGCCGAGGGCGTTGATGTTGTATTGCTGGGTGTCGAAGATGGTAGAGGGTTCATGTTTGAGCTAAAATCAGGGCGGTTGAGGAAACTAAGCAAGCCTAAGTACTACTACTCTGATGTCTTCTTCCCCTACTTGGGTTTTTACATTCCAGGTACTAAACCACTGCCTTATACGATTTGCCCTTGATGTTATGCTATGTAGATATTTTATAGTTCAATGGAAAACTGAATATCTAACACTATGCTTCACATCTGATTTTTGTGTATATATTGGTGCGCTCCTGGTCGTAGTCCACACCATATGCATTCATGGTGGTCACATGTGCATCCTGGACCTATAGTTGATTTTGTTTCTATCAATTAGCCTGTCTAATTCTGAAGCACACGAAAGCTTTGGAACTTCAGTGACAAATCACTGGCCTATGGCCTTCTTGTTTGCACACCTTGTAAATATTTTACATTATTAGGCATGCATACTAGCTCTATTGTTCATCTTAGAAAGCTAAATAGGTGAGTAATTTGACAATTCTAATATCTATATGTCTGCTACTTTTCAGATTTTGCTGGCCACAATTAGCAATAGCAACTGCCAGCGGAGAGGAGATCGATAAAATAATAACGAGTGAGTTGCCACAAATAGTAGCTGTCAGCGGAGACAAAATAATAACGGGTGAGTTGTGGAATTACAGCACCTGCTGGACAATTCATTCAAGCTGTGTTTGCTGTACGTACGCTTCCTGCCTATTTTGGGGTCTGTTGTGCTTTGAAATGTGCAGTAGTACTGTGTAGGTAGTTCAATTTATGCAAGACACAGTGATCATTATGCTTTCTAATTGTCCAGTTCCTTGCATCTTGAGCTTAGCTTGCCGACGATCGGAGGTTGCTGCTCATCTCCAACATGTGTGCCATCAAAGTTGTAACCATTCTCGGACGCCATGTTCGTCCACTTCGTGCACTACGTGCTGGACGGACCACTGCGTTATCAGGTGTCACGATCACTAGCTCCTTGTCGCCGACGTTGAGACAGTGTGGTCATCAAGCGCGTCATCAAGGAGGCGAGCCGCTCACGCGTGGACAAACTATATTAGGTGCAAGCAGAGCAGCACCGGAGGATGTGGCGGTTTAATTTCCATGGGATACGTACGGCGGTTCTCCATCTCATGCTGCTTTGCAGTTGCAGCCTCTCACCCTAGAGTAGCTTGAGCGTGACCTACGCCCGTTGCCTTGCTCCATCGACCGTCGCAATGCAAAGAAAGAAATCACAAAATCAAGCACGGGGCACGGCAGTCCCGTGAGGTAGGTTGGCGGTCCTCCATCTCATGCGAGGGGCGCGACGGTTCCCAACCAGCATGACAGGGAGAGAACGCAGACGGGAGAGGAGCGTTGGGCAAGCACGCAAGCGCGAGTTTGTCGTCTACAAATACGAGTGAGCATCCCTTTACATTTTTTTTGAGCCAAACTACACACCTTTATTCATTAGATGAGTAGGAATTACATATCCCATCAGGTGGGTTCAAAAGCCACACATGTCGGCCGAAGCTTTCATGAATCGAGCTATGGGCGATGGTGTGGGCATCAACATCCCTTTACATGAGAGGAGTGGGCGAGTGGGATATTTCGGCCAGTGAATGGGCTAGATAAAAAAAAGGCCCGGACAAAAAAGAGTAGAAATTTTGCTGGTTTATTATTAGCTATAGATTAAAGAAAGATAAGTTTTGTTCTTAATAAAAACTAAGTTGGTCAGGTTTCTTGATGTTCACCCGGATTTTAAGTCCTCCAAGTGGTTTTTACATTGTATTTTTGTAGATTTAATCTAGTACTTAATGGTGTTGTGCTTTTAGTAGTGGGTGATGTCTCCATCAACAGTCAGACACCTATAGTGACTTCACCAATCTCGAAATCTACTGGCACAAAGAGGTAGAATTTACATGTTTATGAGGTAAATATGCACGTTGTAAGCGTTCTGGATAATATAATAAAAACTAAATTGATAATTTAGTGGCGAGAATATTTACTTATTATGAAAGAATCAACAGTGTTAGAACTATTATACCCTATTTATCAATTATTTTTCATGCTGATAAGAAACAAATAGAGGGAATGATCAAGGCTTTAAAGGCTTGTAATATTCTATCTATTATTTATTTTTGGCCTTAGTATAAGAAAACATAAGTACTCCATGAAAGAAAAAAAATAAAAAGATCACATATCAGAAACATCGGAGAGGGTGGGCCTAGAAAAGAAAGAAAACTCAGGAAAACGGGAGATACAGTGCTCAAAAAATGAAAAAAAGTGGAAAAAGTTCACACAACGAGAACATGGAGAGTGAGACTGAAAAGGAAAAAAAAAAGAAAAAGGAGAGAACAAAAAGGACAGAAGAAAGACGCGAGAAAACAATAGCGTCGTAGAACTAGACCTCGATCGTTTGCGACACGGAAACAACAGAAACGTCGGACCCGGTACCCGAGAGACGTACAGACAGAGGAAATAGATGATGAGATCGCATCGCCTCGCACCGCCGCCGCCGCCGCCAGAGCTGATCGACGACGCCATCGCCGAGGTCCTCCTCCGCCTCCCGCCGGACGACCCGACGTGCCTCGTGCGCGCCTCCCTGGTCTGCAAGCTCTGGCACCGCATCCTGTCCGAGCCCACGTTCCCCGACCGCTACCGTGAGTTCCATGGAACGCCGCCCCTCCTCGGCTTCGTATGTGACTACTCGTACACCAGCGGACACGGCGTGTCAGACCGCTTCTTCCCCGTCACAACACCACGCATCCCCTTCCGCCAGCCTGCCGCGTTCGGAGGCCAGGCTCTCGACTGCCGCCATGGCCGTGTCCTCCTCGACGCCGGCACCATCAGCGAGAGTCATCTCGCTGTGTGGGACCCCATCGCTGGCGAGCACAAGGTGCTCAGCGATCCTGACCCGGCATACGCATCTGGTGGCTACTCCGGCGCGGTTCTTTGTGCGGCGGCCGGCTGCGACCACCGTGGCTGCCACGGCGGCGGCCCTTTCCAAGTGGTGTTTGCGAGCACCTTATCCTCATATGATGACGACGAGGACGCCAACAATGCTGCTAGGGCATGGGTGTACTCGTCCGAGACTGCTGCGTGGAGCGTGCCGGCATATGTGCAGATACACTTTGACGGCTATCGTGCCATGGTCGAGAGGTCCCGGGCGGCCATTGTTGGAGACCAAATCTACTTCTTGCTCAACCCAGGTGCCGGAATTCTCAAGTATGATCTAGGAAAACAATGCTTGACTGTGGTTGCCTCGCCGTACGAGTTCATCCAGCATGGTATCCTCATGACTATGGAAGATGGCTCGCTAGGGTTGGTCGGCATTAACGATGATGAGTCAACGACCCTCTACATGTGGCGGGCGACAAAGGGGAATAATCCAAATGGATCTATGGGATGGGTACAGGATAGAGTCTTCTTGCTTGACAAACTGCTAGATCCTATTATTCAGACCACTGAGGACACATACAGCCAAGTGATCAGGGTTGTTGGATTCGCCGAGGGCGTGCATATTTTATTACTAGGTGAGTGTGAAGATGGTAGAGGGTTCATGCTTGAGCTAAAATCAGGGCGGATCAGGGAACTAAGCAAGCCTGATGAGTACTACTTACTGCTGCTATGATGTCTTCTTCCCCTACTTGAGTTTTTACATTCCAGGTAAATAAACTACGTACTGTCTTGCTGTTTACTACTTATATGATTCGTCACTTCTCAAATTCTATATATATATATATATATATATATATATATATATATATATATATACACATATGATGTTATGCTATGTACACATTTGAGTTCAATGGAAAACAGAATATCTAACAATGCAGATAGCATCACATCTCTGATTTTTGTCCATTGGTGGGCTCCGATCCTGCTCGTAGTAGGTACCATGCATTCGTTCATGGTAGTCACACATGTGCATCCTAGAATTTATAGTTGATTTTGTTTCTGTCGATTAGCCACAAGCTGTTGATCTAATATTTTATATATCAACTTTGGCCAGTCTAATTCCGAGGCACGAAACCTTTGGAACTTAAGTAACAAATCACTGGCTTATGGCATTTTTGTTTGCACTCCTTGTAAATATATGCTCTATTGTTCACCTTCTAGATAGCTAACTAGATAGGTGAGTAATTTAACAATTCTAATATCTATGCCTGCTACTTTTCAGATTTTGCTAGCCACAAATAGCAACTGCCAGCAGAGACAAAATAATAACGACTGAGTTGAAGAATTACAGGACCTGGACAATTTACAATTCATTTAAGTCGTGTTTGCTGTATACTGTCTGCTTTGAAACGTGCAGTGTTGTGTTGGTAGTTCAAATTATGCAAGACACCGATGAATAGTCTACTTGCTTGCAATTGTCCAGCAGACCATGTTTCAGATTTGCTGACAATCTTAACTCGATCTGTTGTTGCATTGATGTACGGTTAACAAGTCCAGACCGAAGATAAATTGCCATTGATTTCTTTTAAAAAATAATGAATATGAGTGTTTTGTTGCATATTCCAGGTGCTCATGCTCACCCCGTATGCTACACACTCCGGTTAGTTAGTTAGCTATTAGAGTTTGTTTCGAAGTCAGTTTCAGAGTCTTTCATTTTTAGTTACTTGAACTTCGGATAAGTGTTTGCACACACATCTTGTTGATCGTAAGAAGTAGGTGTCAACATCACTAGCTCCTTGTCACGGACGTTGAGACAGTGTGGTCATCAAGCGTGCATGCCGTCAAGGAGGCGAGTGGCTTTGTCTAATACCCGATGCTCACGTGGACGACCTAGTAGCTGGAGAGGGCCTTGTTCATTAAGGTCAACCTTAAGGTGGCTAGACTCCGGTACTCTGCCCAGACGGAAGTGATAGGCTTGCCATGGCAGTGATTCTGCACTCTGCCCAGCTGACTGATCAGAAGCGCATCGCACACTCAGCTTGAGGGAATTAGGGTGGTGCAAACCATGCGGATCGGGGACATGCCACGCTTGACCCCAAAAGGCGACATGCCAGTGCATCCGCTTGATTGAACTGGGGAAGGCTTCCATCAGGTTCCACGGACATCCATCAGGTTCCACGGACAGGTTGAAGTCAGAAAGCATGATTCGTGACCAGCATATATTTTATTTCGATCAAGTGCAAAAGCAGAAGTTCAGACGAGCCATTTAGATTATTTTATTTCATGATTCAATTGATTCTTTAAAAAACTAGTCTTTCTCCCCTCCTCTACAGAGGAAGGATAAAGATTATTTTAGAAAATGAGAATGAGATGTGTGTGTAATGTGAGCGGAGGTTGTTGCCCTTGCTGGTCAGACAGTCAGACCTGGTGGTGGCTGCATCCTTACTGAATGATTGCGCTTCTGCTTGTAATGTGAGCGGAGGTTGTTGCCGTAGTACTACTCCATGAGGAGGCATCAGACTTTGTTGGTCTCGATCGAAGCAGGTGCCAAAGTAGGCCAAGGATCTCGCGCACTTCCACCGAGTGGGAAAAAACAAAGTAAGCAAAGACTCATCTTGAAATGTTGGTAAATAGGAGCATGCCGTGAGTGCTTCTCTCCGGCGGCGCCTCCACATCTCATCTCTCAGATCGGGAGGCGAATCCCCTCCAACCTCAAACTCTCTCCGTGCTAGGCAAGAAAGGCCAAAAGGAGGCGGTCTCAGTTCCGTGTGCTCCCACCGGCGAGAACGTCGGTCCTCTCCGTTTTCGATGGCCGTCTCCGCGTTGGAAGTGAAGGGGATTGGTGCTTCTCTGCCGTGTGGTGTAATTTAGGCCCTAGTATATCTAGGTTTGAGTATCCGGTGACGGTGTTGTGGCATGGCAGCGGCGATGATGCCATGGACGCCATGGAATAAGTTCCTCTAAGTTCTTCCCATCTCGGTGGTGCTCCACTCCGGTGCTGTCAACAAGCTCGTGGAGATGGAGTCTAATTTCATCGGCTCATGTACAGGAGTCGGTGCCGGCAGACATCTCGTCATCTTGGTGCGGTGGTCATGTCGGTGGCGTTTCTTGTATGGCTACGGGTGAGGCAGCAAGAAGGAGAGTGGATCGAGCTCACGCTTCCCTCGGCGTGAGTCAACGTTGAGCTTCGATTCAAGTTCGGAGGAGCTTAGGACATGTCCCCGGCTAAAGCTTTTTCATCGATAGAATCGACCCGACTTTCGCATTGGGTGACTACCGCGGCTCGTTAAAGCTCCTATGCGATGGAGTTCCTCTAGATCTGTGGCGGCGTGTATTCCCCGTGCCAGAGATGGATCTCGTCGGCAATCATCGATGTGCACGGTTGCCATGGACCTTCTTGTGATTTTGTTTTCGTTAGGGGCTTCTGTGCATGTTTGTTAGGGCAGCGGTGTCTGCTTCCTGTCCTTCCGTATTTGTATGCGTATTTGTAAGCAATGTAGATACGGTTAATAAAAAAAAGGGAGCATGCAGTGGTGAGCCCAAGGCACTAGTACTCCTAAGTGGGAATGTACAGTGGCAGTGGCTAATAAGTGAGGGATCGGTGGGCAATCAGAAGCTAATAAGTGAGGGATCGATGCTAGAAAAAACATGTAGTAGTGGCTCTCTTATTCAAAAGATGGGATCTAATGCTTGCAACTTGGGCTTCATAGATGACAGTAGCAACGCCAGATCAGGGCAAGGTGGTAATTTCTTTCTCTAGCCTGAAATAAATTAAATGAGTGGAAAGGATTAAAGGATACACGGAAGACCGCACTTCCAGGAAGCTTTACATAAAGCATCAAGATAGCGTGCAGACACAAAACGATTTTCCCACTAATCCTTTCTATTTCCCTCTTTTTTCGGCCCATACTTTTTTGTAACCATCAAATACTTGGCAGGTCACAGGAAATGTTGTAGCAGAAACATAATCGAAGTAAAGTAACATAATGATGTCCATCGCAGCAAACAAGCCTGTAAACCGACCGCTTGATTCCGTCTTTTCGTTTTGCTTTCAATCTTTATCGCTCCTACCTTTCAATCTTTATCGCTCCCTACCTTTCAAATTATATATAAATCATTCTAAAAGTAATAGAGTTGGTTCAAAAGAAATATCATAGAGTCAAAAAAATCTTAAATTTCACTAAAATTATAGAGAGAAACATAAAGATTTATGACATCAAATAGGAATATCATAAAAGTATCATTAATAAAAAAATCTAATGATAATTAGTTAATATCATAAATATTATTATATTATTATAGAATTTTGATTAAATTTAAAAAATTGTACTCTCTGAGATTCTAGCAACGACTTATAATTTGGGACGAAAGGATCTGGGTTCTCTCTCAACAAGCCACGTTCAAGTGAGAGTGCGCTACCTCCTCTCTCGTCTCTCTCTCTTCTCTCGCTTGTGCTTTTTCTTTTTTTGTAAGAATCAGATGCATGGAAGCTCACAGACGGAAGTGTTGTAGAGTGTTGTAGCAGCCGAACCATTGAAATAAATGTAGATTCCCCACGATCGAGCCTGTAATTTGACAACTGTCTTACTTGGCATTTCCACACTTTCCTTTCGTCTTTACTTGTTCTCTGATTTTTCTCCCAACAAACCACAGGTGAGCAAGCACCTATTGCTACTCATCCCCAACAAAGTTCGCACGTTGCAGTTGCAGTCAGCACTTGATTGACATCAAAAGGATAATCAAACAAGACATCACCAAGCATCAGTGTTGTATTTGTTTGCTATTTTACAGTCTTATTACGTTGTTTTCTGTTATAAGGTTCATCTCTGCTACAGAGGTGAGGTCAGCGTGCCCCCGCTCCTGCTAACGAGTTATACTAAATCAGATCTGCCATTCATCGATCTCCAACACATTTTGCAGGCAACATTTGGTTGACATCATCAGGCACATAAAAAGGTAATCAAATACCAAGACGTAACCAAATAAGCATCAGTCATACATCCCGTCATGTTATATTTGTACGCAATTTTACAGTTGTTATTACCTAGCTTTCTGTTGAAGGTAGGAGCATATGCCCAACTGTTTCGCCAAGTATTATATGCTTCAACCTTTACACTACTCTGGTTGTTATTAATTTGTAGATCGGGTAGTTTGGATTCCTGAGGCGTATCCTGCTCTGGTTACATCTCAATACACTACTTTGGTTGTTATCATTAATGGCCTTGTTTAGATTCCAATTTTTTCACTCTCTCTCCATCACATCAAGTTTTTATCCATATGTATGGAGCATTAAATGTAAGTAAAAAATAACTAATTACACAGTTTAGTTGTACATCACGAGACGAATCTATTAAGCCTAGTTAGTCCACGATTGGACAATATTTGCCATATACAAACAAAACATGTTACAGTTGTAAAGTTAAAATTTTTCCACCTCTTTTCCCAATCTAAACAAGGCGTAGGAAAAGTATTTTCAGAGGACGGAAATGGATTCATCGCCTTCTGTCTTCTGTCAATCCCCTTTGTTGAAGCAGATCCTACTTGTGATCTGTCCCCTTTTCATATTTTCTGTCTATACATCTCAATGAGGGGTCAGTCCATCTCTCCCAAATTTTGTTTTCCCTTTTTGTTCTCTTGCAAGCAATTTCTCGTTGCGTACTCCTGCATTTTTCATGGTTGCTCACTTGCTCTGTTTTCATCCTATGGAGGATTTTAGAACTCTTATCAATAATCATTATACATCTGGACACTGCATATACTTTATTTATTTTCTTCCTGGTAACCCTGTGAATATATTTTTATATTATGACTGTAACACTTAAGAGTACATAGTATTTTTTAATTATCTTTAGCACAAAATGTCATTTATCTAGAAGTTGCCATTCATTCTCAACAAGAATTCTCTGTTATTCCCTTATTCATTTCGATATGCTTATATTGATTCGTACAAAACAGCTCATATCAATTTGCTAGCCCACAACAGTGCTTTGTTTCTTGTTCTGCTGTATGCGTTTGCCAGAAATTGTTTTGCAAGTTGGACCACCCACATTTTTTTTTCCTATAGAAACTGCTTGAGTAATCAGGAATGGGTACTGGAGCTACTGAAAGTGAAATATTGGAGGAAAAATTGGAGAAAAGGCTGCAGGATCCAAAAACAGAACCATTAGTATTTTTGCCACTACATTTTTTGGAAGACATCACAAGGGGTTTTTCCACTGAACGAGTACTTGGCATGGGTGGGTGTGGAGTCGTATACAAGGTATGTCCATTCTTCTTTCACTCCAATTTCCACCGATGCAACAGAAAGATAATGAATGGTTTACCTACATGATATGAAGGGAGTTCTCCGGAGCGGGAAAACTATTGCTGTAAAGAAGATTTTTGATAACCATCTGCTTGACAATGATAATCGAGTTGAGAATGAGATCATTTGTCTTGCGGAGGTCAGGCACCCAAATGTCGTACAACTTGTAGGTTACTGTGTCCAAACCAAATCGGAAGTGATGGAACATAGTGGGAAACATGTTATGGTTGAAAAACGTTCATGTTTGCTCTGCTTTGAATTTCTTTGTAATGGAAGCCTTAACAAGCATCTTTCTGGTATGTTGAAATACAATACTAAGATCTTCTTTATTTTTTTCCTTTTCAAAGTTTATTTGATTAGAAGTTTAGAAAACACATGCAACCATGTCATTATATCATCAACAGCCAAAAAGTGATAAGTTCAATTATATTTTCTGTTTGTCGATCTATCTCTACAGAGGACACCTTGGGCCTTGATTGGGACAAGAGATATATGATAATTAAGGGAGTTTGCAGAGGTTTGCATTATCTTCATGATAAATGTCGTATTGTTCACCGGGACCTCAAACCTCAAAATATACTGATGGATGACATGATGATGCCGAAAATTGCGGATTTTGGTTTGTCAAGGCTTTTCGGTGAACAAAAATCCACAACTGTAACCACAAACTGTGCAGGAACGCTGTAAGCTATGCCTCTTGCTAGGGCTTCATTTTTTTACCGTTTTCTCCAGCTGATTATGCAAAATTCTTTTGCAGTGGATACATGGCCAAAGAATACATAGAGAATGGAATTATCTCGTATAAGGCAGATATATTCAGTCTGGGTGTCATAATCATAGAGATAATCATAGGTCACAAGCCGGACTATCCCAGTATCAGTGATGAGAGAACTGAAATATCTGACAAGCACTATACAGAAAAAGTAAGATTATTCAGTACTACGTACCATATTTCCTACCTTGCTTATGCAAATGATTTTTTTTTGGATATTTACTTGCCAAATGTTTAGGTGGTTGGAAGTTGGAGAAACAGAGTAGAAATAACACCCATGCATATCCAACAAGTGGAACTATGCACCTCTATAGCCCTGGGGTGCCTGGAACCTGAGTCGAACAAAAGGCCTACTTCACTGCATATAGTTCAAAATCTAAATGAAGAAGAACCAAATAGTACCCCTCCTCAAAATTCCCCCATTACTGATGAGGAGGTATGATCTCTCAGTGCACACATGCGCCTCTCCACAATTCATTTCATAATAGTGCCAAGATTAATATGCATGTCTGAACAAAATAAACAATTATGCTTCATTTTTTTATCTTAATTAGCATCGATTATAGTTGTAGTGCAATTATCGGAGTATGAGGTATAGATGTGAAAATGGGCCACCAGTGCATGGCCAAGCTTGGGAGACACGGCTTGCCGCCCTGGCCATGCCAAGGAGGGCTTCAGGCACTTTGGTCGTGCTTCTTTTTAGGCTGGGCCAGCCCAAATAAGGACAGTGAGCTATTGTGTTTGAGCTAGGAGTAGGACCGTCATGCTCAACAGGGGCGGAGTATGAGGTATAGCTCAAACACAATATGTATATTTGATCCAAGTAAGAGTAAAAGCCTATGTATAAATATATATAGGGTATACAATATGTATATTTTTTTTTATATTTGATCCAAGTAAGAGTAAAAGCCTATGTTTTTGTCTCCTCAAAGCTCGTTATTGTCTTGTGTCTAGCTAGGCTGGCCTACTAGCTCAAAAGGACATACAAGTCACGGAGACACACCTGCTCGCTAGCACCACACACCAAATAAAATTCTTCAAAATTATTAGGCTCACACAATGTCACATTTATTGAGAAGCAATTTTTCATACATGTTGCTGATGAAAGACATCATCTCTCGATTAAAAAAGCCGTCTTGTCAGATAAAATTGTGTTGTTCCTTAATTATAATTAGTAGATAATTCAAACATGTACTGTATGGATTAAGTAATTATACTCTGTTGTGATTCTAATTTTTTATGGGCCTTTACCTTATATACATGTAACAATGGCTTTATTATGCATGTGTATGTCTGTTGTGGTGAGCTTTGTCTCCCTTTTTTTCTATTTCTTTATAATTTTGTATATGTAAAAACCTTTTATTTCTCTTTATTCATCTAATAAAAATCTAGCAAAACTTTTACCGTCTTTCTAAAAAAAAGTCTATACACCCAATTTTGAATTCCTGTGTCCGCCACTGGCCACGTGGTATCGCATCTGAGGGAAGGGAGGCAAGTAGCAGGGATAGAGGAAATCACGAACAGAAGAGACGGAGGAAGTTGTGAACTCAGGTGGCTGCGATGCCTAGGTCTGGTGCAGTTTACCAGGTCAAGCCATGCCTAGGCTGCGGCCCAGACATCGTATAAGAGTCAGACCATGCTTGGGCCAGGGCAAAAAAGAAAAACGTGCTTTGAGCCATGCTGTTAGATACTTCATCTGTTCTAAATTATAAGTCATTTTTAATTTTTTGGTACATCTATTTTGATATGTAACACATATCTAGATACATAGCAAAATAGATATAAAAAAAAGTCAAAGCTATTTATAATTTGGAACGGAGGGAGTATTTATGAGTGAGGATATGCGGAGTTTATGCACTCATCAATTGTATTATTTTTTTATGATAAAAAGAAAATATTTTTTCGCGAACGGGTTCGTACCCATATTTCATTAAGGAGAAGAGAATGTTACAACAACATTAGCCGGCCAACAAACGCCACCCTGGCAATCGGCCGGCCAACCACATACTAATTACATTGAGGTACTATACGGCCAGATGATCTGCGACTTGAGCAGCGGCTGTAGTGTCCGACAGCAAGGCGAGGAAGATTGCCATTTACTGTGTCTGCATTAATTATCGTATTTATACCTTTTACCAACATTAAAAATCTGAGCACATGTTATGATTCTCTGATGCTCAATTTAATACATCCATTGTTTGTACAGGACATGAAAAACAAAAATCTTCAGAGTCAAGTAACTACTAACATAATCAACATGCCAGAGACCAGCCTGAATGAGTGTGCCAATTTGTTCAAGTGGGTTATATCTGCCACATCATCTTTGAAATCCAAGTGGAGTGAAACACGACAGGAAAAACTACAAGGCGATGTATGGCAGCTGCAGAGTGACCTTCAATGCCTTAGTGATACCTTACTATTAATGTACAGACTCACTGATCGAGCAGAGTGGAGGATCCATGATCAAGTTGTGGCTGACCTCCTTTCAAAACTCAAAGATGTAGTGTATGATGCAGAAGACCTTCTAGATGAGTTTCGATGGTATGAGAAAAACGTTACAGTACAGGGTAATGCAATCTCAGTGGAACCAATCATTAACTTCTTTCACAGTGTCACTCATGGTAGCTTCAATAAGGTGACTGACATCCATAAGAGGCTCAATTATCTTTCCGGACAGCTTGAGAAAATAGGCTTACTTCAAGCAATTCCACGGTTTGACAAATCATTCAGGCCCGAAACCACTGCTTTCCCCATTGAGCCAAAGATTTTTGGTCGTAACGAGGAAAAGGAGAAGCTGATCAAAATGCTTGGTGTACCAACGTATAATAGCATGGGTCCTTCTGCACGCAAGAGGAAAAGAAATGGAGTTTATTCATCAGCAAGCAACCAAATTTGTGCGACCATTGATAATACTCAAGCAACAATAATGGGTGTTGTTCAAGTTTTACCAATTGTTGGAATTGGGGGTGTTGGAAAAACTACCTTGGCTCAAGATATTTGCAACAATTCAAAAGTGATACGCCACTTTAAATTGATAATTTGGATCTGTGTCTCAGATGATTTTGATGTCAAGAGGTTAACTAAAGAAGCCCTAGAACAATCTTGTAGGGAAGTGCCAAAAAATGATAATTTGAATTTTCTTCAGGGTGCTCTTTCAAATAGTCTGAACACTAGAAGATTCTTACTTATCCTTGACGACATGTGGAATGAAAATGAGCTAGATTGGAAGCGCTTCTGTGCACCTTTTAGGAATGTACTTCAGGGAAGCATGATGCTTGTCACCACTAGATCTCCAAAGGTTGCTGATATAGTGCGTACAATGGATCCTTTTCCCTTAAAGGGTTTGAAAGAAGATGTCTTTCGGAAGTTCTTTAAACAATGTGTGTTCAGATCTGATAACTCCAACAATGATCCTGCGTTGGAACGGATTGGTGAAAAAATACTTCCAAAGTTGAAAGGATCTCCATTAGCTGCAAAAACCCTTGGACGGCTATTAGGATTGAGCCTTGACCCAATACATTGGGATAGGATTCTTAAGAGTCATTTGTGGGAGCTTGAACAAAAGGAGACCGATATTTTGCCAGCTCTTCGGTTGAGCTACATGTATTTACCATTCTATTTAAAGAGATGCTTCTCGTTCTGTGCTATATATCCGAAAGATTACAATTTTGGAAAGGATGAATTAGCTGAAATCTGGGTGGCCGAAGGCTTTGTGCAACATCAACCTAATGTTTCACTTCAACATATTTGTTGTCAGTACATTGAAGAACTAGCACATCTATCATTTTTTCAGCAACATCCATGGATGAAGGAAAAATATGTAATACATGATTTGATGCATGACATGGCACAACTGGTTTTGAAAGATGAGTGTTGTGTAATAAAAGATAAAAAGGATTTTCGAAGGATCCCTAAGAATGTTCTCCATCTGTCCGTGCTCAGTGGCGGAGATGTTGAGTGTTCAGATTTATTGAATATATGCAAGCATAAAAAGCTGCGCACCCTATTTTGTGACTTACCTTTAGAAAGTAAAACTGGTAATACTGCAATGGAGAAATGGTGTACTGAACTTGTGTGCATGCGTGTCATGGTCTGTTCTTCTATCTCTAAGTGGGGCTTACCAGATAGTATTAGCAATATGAAGCTACTTCGGTACATTAAAATCCTCGATTCTAGCATGTGCAAGAGCCTTCCTTCAGCATTCTGGTGCCTATATAACATGCAGATATTTTACGCTGAGAAATGGGAGATTGATGACATTCCCAGCCGCTTTGGTATGTTGATCAATTTGCAGAAATTTGAATCAGTGAAATGTCAGTTTCATCCCATACATTCAATTGGTACTCTTAAAGGTGCAACTGACCAAGGGCAGAAGAATCGATTTGTGCTCAAAAACTATAATGGTGAATCTCTTCCAAGCTGGTTTCATCAACAAAACTCAGAGCAGATTCACAGTTATGACAGCACTAATAGCACTTTCTTGTCCCTGACTGATGTAGAAATTGCAGATTGCAGAAACTTACCAAACCTCGAGAAATTTCTACAACCAGCTTATGTGCCTATCATCAAGAACATACAAATTTCCAATTGCATAAGCTTAGAATCAGTACCAACTGAGAGGTTCGGAGATTTTCGTTTCCTTGAAGTACTGAGTGTGTCCCATTGTCCAAAGATCAAATCACGACACTTGTTTGCTCCATCCCTAAAGAAGAAGTATCTGAAAGACTCTGGGAATCTTGGATACAAGATTGAGTGTAGTTCTCTCACCATCTTGCATTTATCAAATTGCCCTCATGAATCCATTGAAATTCAAACGTGGAATCTCCCGTTACTGCAGGAGCTCGAGATCAGTTCTTGTCCCTCCCTGACAGTTATTAGAGATTCAGAACCAATATCCTCTGAGAATTTCCATGGTGAGGCCAGAAGCAGAACAATTGATAGCACTTTCTCTTCCCTGACTGATGTAGTCATTCGCAGTTGCCAAAACTTATCAAACCTCGAACAATTTATACCAGATTATGTGCCTATCATCAAGAAATTGGAAATTTCCAAGTGCAGAAGCTTAAAATCGGTACCAACTGAGAGGTTCAGAGATTTGCATTCCCTTGAAGTACTGAGTGTGTCCCATTGTCCAAATATCAAATCACGGCACCTGTTTGCTCCATCCCTAAAGAAGTTGTATCTGAAAGACTGGGAATCTTGGATACAAGATTGAGTGTAGTTCTCTCACCATCTTGCATTTATCAAAATACCCTCTTGAATCCATTCAACTGCAAATGTGCAATCCCTCGTTACTGCAGGAGCTCAAGATCAGTTCTTGTCTCTATCTGACAGTTACTAGAGTTTCAGAACCTATATCCTCTGACATTATACATGGTGAGGCCAGAAGCAGAATGGGAAAGTTTCCGTTTCTCACTCACCTAACCATTCAGGAGTGCAGCAATCTTGAAACTATCGATGACCTCCTACATCTCCCTGCCGTTGAGAGAATTTGTATTTCGAGATGTGAGTTGCTGTCCCTGCCAACTAATACATTAGGAAGCTTTCTTCTTCTGAAGGATTTGAACGTTTCAATGTGTCCAAGTCTTGATTGGCAAACTGGAATGTGGTTACCATCATCTCTCCAAAAGCTCACGTTATGGAGTTGTGGGGATTTCTCCGCCTGGTTTCCCAGTTGCCTGGAGAACCTTAGCTCCCTCGAGTCACTGGATATTTGTTTCTGTCATTGTGTAGTGTCCGTGCCTGGCCATCTGTGGGGCAGTAATCTAAAATCACTTCACAGATTGGAGTTTTGTTACTGTTCAAAGCTTATATCAATTGGTGGACTAGGCGCAATTTCACACATAAGAGATGCAAGTATTTATGGTTGCCCAGAGTTGAAGGAAATTGATCAACCACTTTTCATCAAAAAAAATTGATCAACCACTGATAAGGGGAGGCTCATTTTGCTAGGTATGCCACTTGTTCGATTCGCACTATAAATTTTGGTCACAGTTAACAGAACTATGTTATTAGGACATTTGTGAGTGTTTTCTATATGTCGTGTTTTCATGAGTTAGATCATATTTATGTCTTAGCCAGTTATTTTTACTCTTAAGCTGCTAATTGTTTCTGAAAGCTTGCAGTTACACTCATACTTTCTGGGCAATAACACGGTGGCTTATATTCATGCGTGCACGTGCATTTTCCATTAATAGAACAGTCTTTTTTTCCCCCTCCCCTCATCGTGTTGTCTTCTTGATGACAGCAGGTGGAAATTAAAGACGATCGAGATGGACCAAATATGTGCATTGCAGAGCTCGAAGACCCAACGAAAACAAACAGAACATCTCACTTCTCCCTGTATGGCTGAATCTGGTTGTTATGATCTTACGGCTGTGTTTGCTTCTCCTTGCTGCAAGATGAGACGAAAAACCATTCATATATATGCCTACCAGTGTGTTATTCCTATCCTTTTGCAGTTCCTAGTTTCCGTGTGAAATAAGCAAGGCAGAACATAATCATAACTGTACCCTCGGTTATGCTTTCTTTTATACCAAATCTGACTTAAAACGCACTCTATTACATCTGTATGACCTTTGCACGCTCAATTTATTTATTTCTCCTATGCCTGGGAATTCTGCGGGAGAAGGCACCACAGGATTTCAGATTGGGATGCCTATTTTGAATTACAAAATTGTAATGGATCCATAGTGTTTGGATGCAACGGTAGCGTGTAATTTTTTGAACATTTTGTACACAACAAAAAGGATTTGAGTTGCAGAATCAATGACAAGTGGGCCACGACCCAACAGAATTTTTTTCCTAATAATAACCAATCTCGTCCCTTGATGAATTCACTGACCTATGGGCCCAGAAAACAGAGGGCGCACTGTCAGTCTCACCTGTATGCACTGACGACGCTTTTCCCATCTCCCCTGCTTCTCCGGCCATCTGCTCTCCCCACCACTTCTTCCCCGGCGAGCTCCACGCAGACCCAGAGCCAGCACCGCTGCGGCGGAGGTCCAAGCCGAGCTCCGATTCCTCCCCGCTCCTAACCGCGCAACCCTGTCCATGGCGCGCGAGGTGCGGCGGCAAGCCCCGCCTGCATTGCCGCCGCCGGCGCGCGACCATTCCTGTCCGCCCGCCCCTCTCCCTCTCGTAAACCCACCCCACGCGTCCTCATGGGTCCGCCGGCCTACACCGCCTCCCTCTCGCACGGGTTCTGCTCTCCGCCCCCGCCGCAGGAGAAGCTCCGCCCCTCGGAGTCGTCGTCCCAGTCCCAGCTCCCGGAGCGGAAGGGGCACTGGAAGGCGGGGGAGTTCCCGGGGACCGCTACTGCCGATGGAGGTGGCGGCGGACGGATCGCACAACAAAAGAGTGTCATACTTGCTCAGCTCCGAATATGGTGCTGCACGGCGCAGGTGCGTTCAGGCATACTGGTCCGGCTTGGATGAGCTAGGCGAACAATGGCCCCTGTCAGAGCTGTATATACATAATATCTTTGTCGATTTGCTGGTGTCTAGGCTGGTTTTGGGGGATCATTTGTCTGGGCTGGGTTGCTAGCTACCAATGGGATGGATGGATCCAAGGCTTGCTACTCCAATATCTGCCTGTTGAATCAAGTCAAGGTGGTGATTTCTCTTGCCTCGGATGGAATAAACTACAAAAAGTGAAAATTAAAGTATGAAACCCACAGTTGATTACAGCACTTCCAGGAAGGCTTCATCATGTATGAAGCCTCCAGGTCTGAGAGAGTTCAGTGACAATCGATCTAGCCAGTGTAAAGCCCGTAGCTCGTTTCTCCTCTTCTCTATAGCACATAGACATTGCCAGTAAGCAGCAGGTGCATGCGTGCCACAGTTGCCACTCCAGAATATGCTGCTGTCTACGAGATAAAGATTCAAAATTCTGAAAAGTAGAACTGTGCAGCACATGGACGCACGTTTAGTGCTTCTAAATAAACAGACCATGTTGCTAATTATATATTGTCCCAATAAAGCACCTTTGAATGGTGTAGTGAATCTCACATGCTTGAAGAATATTGAAATGCGAATGAAGTACAGCTTCATCCCTAACTGTGGCCGATAAATGGTATTCCGTGTCAGTCAAACTTTTTTAAGTTTGACCAATTTTATACAAAAGAACATCAATATCTATGACATAAAATAAGTATCTTATGAAAATATATTATATGATACATTTAATGGTGCTAATTTGATACCATAAATCTTAGCATTTTTTTTCTAGAAGTTCGGTCAAAGTTTAAAAAAAATTGACTTAAAAGTTAGTTTTCAAGGACAGAGGGAGTATATTGGTGCTTGTGGAGCGACAGTGGTATACTTTTTAGTTAAATAAATTAATGAGCGGAAATTAAAGTATACATGGGAAGACTGCCACAGTTGACGACGGAAGACGACACTTCCAGGAAGATCACATTACAATTTACATGCATGAAGCCTACTAATCTGAGAGAACTTCAGAGACAGTCAGTCCAGCCAGTAAGCCCCTCTGCTTTCTGCTCTCCTCTTCTCTTCTCTCGCACATAGCCAGTATAATCAATCAGCAGATCTAGATCTGCTAGCTGTAAGTCTGTAACATGTCCATCTGCGCAATCGATTGAACCTGTAAGCCAAACTACTCTCTCGCTTCGGCATTTCCACTTTCCTTCAGTCATCTTTGCAAGTTATCTGAATGTTCCCCTATCAAATTAAATCACAGGTGGCACGCGCTTCTGGCAAGAAGTCAGATCTGCTAGCTGCTCATCGAGCACAGGTGACACTTCGCAGTCAGCACTTGGTTGAAATGCGCGAGGCACACAAAAAGGTAATCAAATACTAAGACATGATCAAGCATCAGTCATACATCCTGTTGTGTTGTATTAATTTGTTTGCTATTTTACAGTTGTTATTACATTGTTTTCAGTTAATGGTCGCCAAGTATTCTCTGCTTTAACCATTGCACTGCTCTAGTTGTTATTACCTTTTAGATGGGGATGTTTGGATTGCTGAGGCGTACTGCATTGGTTCCCTAATCATTACCAAAAGGGATTTTTTTTTTGTTTTTTATTTTTTGTGTGGACTGGAATGTATTCATCCCCTGCTGTCTTCTAGCATTCGGACATGTGACCTATCCTGTCTTCATATTTTCTATCTATACATCTCAATAAAGAGGTCAGTCCGTCTCCCATAAAATTTTATTTCCATTTTTGTTCACTAGCAAGCATGTCCCAGTTGCTGGCTCTTGCATTTTTCATGGTTGCTCACATGCTCTGTTTTCATCCTACTATGGGGAGTTTAGAACTGGACACTGCATAAGCTTTATTTTTTTTAGTGGTAACTGTGTGAATATACTTACACTTTTACATAGGATTTTTTTTTAAATTATCTTTAGCACAAAATGTGATTTACCTAGAAGTTGCTATTTTTATTCTCCACAAGAATTCACTGTTTGTTCCCTCATTTGTTTTTGATTCATTCAAAACAGCTCGTATCAATTAGCTATCCCACGAGAACGCTTGTTTCGTCTTCTGCTGTATGCATGCGATTATGGGAAATTGTTTTCGCAATTGGAGCACCCAGATTTGTTTTTTTTCCTATAGAAGTGCTTGAGTAATCAGGAATGGATCCTAGAGCTGCTGAACGTGAAATATTGGAGAAACAATTGGAGAAAAGGCTGCAGGATCCAGAAACAGAACCATTAATACCTTTGCCACTATATTTTTTGGAAGACATCACACACGGATTTTCCACTGGACGAGTACTTGGCGAGGGTGGGTATGGAGTCGTATACAAGGTATGGCCATTCTTCTTTGAAGAAATCACATGCCTTTTTTCCAAATTCAACCGATGGCAACATTAGATAACGAATGGTTCACCTACGTGCTATGAAGGGGGTTCTCCGAAGCGGCAAATATATTGCTGTAAAGAAGATTCATGATAAACATCTGCTGGGCAATCAAGTCGAGCAGGAGATCATTTGTCTTAAGGAGGTCAGGCACCAAAATGTTGTACAACTTGTAGGTTACTGTGTCGAAACCAAGTCGGAAGTGATGAAGCTACCGAGTGGGAAACATGTTATGGTTGATAAACGTGCATGCTTGCTGTGCTTTGAATTTCTTTGTACAAGCCTCGACAAACATCTTTCTGGTATGCTGAAATAAGATCTTCTGTCTTTTTATTTCCTTTGCAAAGTTTACCTAATTAGAAATTTCGATCACACACGCAAATGTGTCACTATATCAACAGCCACAGAGTGACGACAGATTCAATAATAGTTTCTCTATTTGTTGATCCATTTCTACAGATGACACCTCGAGCCTTGATTGGAATGAGAGATACAAGATAATTAGGGGAGTTTGCAGAGGTTTGCATTATCTTCATGATAAATGTCGAATTGTTCACCGGGACCTCAAACCTCAAAATATACTGATGGATGACACGATGATGCCGAAAATTGCGGATTTTGGTTTGTCGAGGCTTTTAGGTGAACAAAAATCCAAAACTGTCACCGCAAACTGTGCGGGAACGATGTAAGCTATGCCTCTTGCTCTAGGGCTTCATTTTTTTTTACCATTTTCTACAGCTGATTATGCAAAATTCTTCTACAGTGGATATATGGCCAAAGAAAGCATAGACAAGGGAATTATCTCCTATGAGACAGATATATTCAGTTTGGGTGTTGTAATCATAGAGATAATCACAGGTCGCAGGAACTATCCCAATATCAGCGAGACAACTGAAACATCTCTCAAGCACTATACAGACTAAGTAAGATTATTCAGTATTGTTATGTACCATAATTTTCTACCTTGTGCAAATGTTTTCTTTGAGAAATTACTTATGTAAATGTTTAGGTGGTTGGAAGTTGGAAGAACAGGTTTCTAGAAATAACACCCATGGATATCTCACTGGAAATGCGTATCCAACAAGTGGAACAATGCATCTCTATAGCCCTGAAGTGCTTGGAACCTGACTCGAAGAAAAGGCCTACTTCACTGGACATAGTTCAACGTCTAAATGCAGTAGAACCAAAATGTAGGTCTCCTGGAAAACCCCCCAGTGTTGCTGAGAAGGTATGATCTAGCTCAATGTGCACTGTGCTTCTCGAGACTTAACTTCATACAAGTGCCTAAATAAATATGGATTTCTGAACAAAGTAACCACTCATGCTTCTTTTTTCTGGTCATAATTAGCGTCCCTGTTATTGTTGTAGTGCAATTATCTATTTCTATTGTTAGAAATTAACCCTCACAATGACAAGCATTTCACTGATTTACATGTGTGAAACCGTTGATTGGATCTACTGAGATGAACACGCAAGATGTATCACATAGACATCAGAGGCTTGAGATTTGATGAGGTTTATCCAAAGGCTACATGCTCGAGGCATGACTACGGATGCTCCTGCCCAAAGCAACATTAGTCCCTTTAGGATCCTGGCTACACAACGCCTCCCTCCTACGAGCTTGTCTTTATGTCATCATAGTTACAACAACAACAACCTGCTCTTATCTTTATTATGAGGCTAGGTTACAAGAGTCTGACTCCAACTATAACCTATACTACCAAATATAATTCAAAGACCTAAATGTTAGACACATGTCTAATGACATATGTATAAGAAAGCAAGTGCACACTGCTCCAGGCCAGCATAACAGTAAACTTGAGTTGTATCTTACCTATGGTCCCTATTTGGGACACGTGGAATGCTTGCAATTTATTTCCCTACCTGAGATATCACCAAAAAATGGTTGTCCGTTGAAATTGTAGGGGTGAAGGTTTTCTCAATATGCTATGGGTCACCTCCCTGATAGTTTCTAATCTTGTTTCCCCAATCCCTTTAACTAGATACTCCCTCCGTCCCACAAATAAACACAATTCTTTGACTTTTTACAATTTCTATTTGACCATTTGTCTTATTTAAAAAATTTAATAAATATTATTTGTTTTATTATAACTTATTTTATCATTAAAGATACTTTCATAATAATTAATGTATTTTATTATTTGTATAAAAAATTTAAATAAAATGAATGGTCAAACAAAACAGTAAAAGTCAAAGAAATGTGTTTATTTGTGGGATGGAGGGAGTATAGGGCATTGAGTTTCTGAGTCTGGTGGAGTTGTTCTTAGAAATTACCCTACTTCACTGAGTTTTTTTTTTGAGGATATTCTCTAATTGAACTATTGCTCTTTCATGTGGAAACTTCATTTGCTATATTCATTATTGTCTCTTAATGTGGCAAGGAAATATTCATCTAAAAGCATTTCATGGGCAGCATTTTTTTTCTAGGATAAAAAAAATGTGACAAATACGTGCCACATTAAATGCCTTATTGTATTAAATGTGACCTTTTATACTTCTCTAATGTTCAATACATCAATTATTTGTTCAGGGCACAAGACAAAACAAAAATCTTCAGAACCGAGTTAATATGAACATAATCACAACACAGGACACCATTGCAGTCAACAGCGGCCTCAAAGAGTGTGCCAATTTATTTCAGTGGGCCATTTCATCTCTGAAATCCCTGTCCAATGAAACAGAAAAGGAAAAACTCCAAGGAGATATATGTCAGTTGCACAGTGACCTTCAATGCCTTACTGATACTCTACCTGAAATGTACCACCTCATTGATCGAGCGGAGTGGAGGATCCATGATCTTTATGTGGCTGACCGCCTTTCAGAACTCAAAGATGTTGTATATGATGCAGAAGATCTTGTAGATCTGTTCAGATGGTACCAGAAAAAGATTTCCGTAGAGGGCAATGCGATCTCAGTGGAAACAGTCATTGACTTCTTTCGCAGTGTCACTCAAGCTACCTCCAACAAGGTGACTGATATCCAGAAGAGGCTCGACCATCTTTCCGGACAGCTTGAGAAAATGGGCTTACTCCAAGCAGTTCCACGGTTTGACAAATCATTTAGGCCTGAGACCACCACTTTCCCCACTGAGGCAAAGATTTTTGGTCGTGATACGGAAAAGAAGAAGCTGGTCAGGTTGCTTGGTGTACCAACAAATAATATTGTGGGTCCTAGACGCAAGAGAAAAAGAAGTGGAGTTTGTTCAGCAAAAAGCAACCAAATTTGTGGTACCATTGATAGTAATGAAGCTACAATAACAAGTGTTCCAGTTTTGCCAATTGTTGGAATTGGGGGTGTTGGAAAAACCACCTTGGCTCAAGATATTTGCAACAATTCAGAAGTGAAAAAACACTTTGACCTGATAATTTGGATCTGTGTCTCGGATGATTTTGATGTCAAGAGGTTGACCAAAGAAGCCATAGAACAATCCTGCAGGAAAGTGCCAACAAATGATAATCTGAATTTTCTTCAGGGTGCTCTTGCAAATAGCCTGAAAACTAGAAGATTCTTACTTGTTCTTGATGACATTTGGAATGAAAAACTGCAGGAATGGAAGTGTTTCTATGCGCCTTTTAGAAATGTACTTCAGGGAAGCATGATGCTTATCACCACTAGGTCGCTGAAGGTTGCTGATGTAGTGCGTACAATGGATCCCTTTCCCTTAGATGGTTTAAACCAAGATGTCTTTCGGGAGTTCTTTAAATTGTGTGTGTTTGGATCTCATATCTCCAACATTGATCCTGAGTTGGACAAGATTGGTGAAAAAATACTCCTAAAATTGAAAGGCTCTCCTTTGGCTGCAAAAACCATTGGACGGTTGTTAGGAATGAGCCTTGACAGAGCACATTGGAATGGTATTCTCATGAGTCAATTGTGGGAGCTTCGACAGGAGGATACCGACATTTTGCCAGCTCTTCGGTTGAGCTACATGTATTTACCACCCTATTTAAAGAGGTGCTTCTTGTTCTGTGCTGTGTACCCAAAAGATTACAGTTTCAGGAAGAAAGATTTAGCTGAAATTTGGGTGGCAGAAGGTTTCATAGAACATCAACATACTGGTGGTCAGTACTTTGAAGAACTTGCACATCTGTCATTTTTTCAGAAATATCCACAGTCCCATGAGGAATATGTAATACATGATTTGATGCATGACATGGCACAACTGGTTTCAAAGGACGAATGCTTCATAGTAAAAGACATTAAGGATCTTGAGAAGATCCCTCAGAATGTCCGCCATCTGTTGGTGCACAAAGGCGGAGATGTTAAGTGTGATGACTTGTTGAATCTATCTAAGTATAGGAAGCTACGAACCCTACTTTGTGACCTGTCTTTAAAGAGTAAAACTGGTAATACTGTGATGGAGAAATGGTGCACTGAACTTTTGTGCATGCGTGTCATGGTCTGTTCTTCTATTTCTAAGTGGGGCTTCCCAGCTAGTATCTGCAATTTGAAGCATCTTCGGTACCTTAAAATCCTGGACTCCTACCACTGCAAGAGCCTTCCTGCAGAATTCTGTTGCCTCTATAACATGCAGATATTTTGTGTTGTGAAATGGGAGATTGGTGACATTCCTAGCGGCTTTGGTATGCTGATCAGTCTGCAGAAATTTGAATCAATGAAGTATCAATTTTATCGGAAACATTCAGCGGGTATTCATAAAGGTGCAAGTGCAACTGACCAAGGGCAGAAGAGTCGATTTGTGTTAAAAAACTACAAGGGTGAATCTCTTCCATGCTGCTTTCACCCACAAAACTCAGAGCAGATTCACAGTTACAACAGCACTAATTGGACTTTCTTGTCCCTGACTGATGTAGAAATTACAGATTGCGGAAACTTATCAAGCCTCGAACAATTTCTACAACCAGCTCATGTGCCTATCATCAAGAAAATAGAAATTTGTCATTGTCCAATTTTAGAATCGGTACCAACTGAGAGGTTTGGAGATTTGAATTACCTTGTAGTTCTGCGTGTGACCCATTGTCCGAAGATCAAATCACACCTCCTGTTTGCCCCATCCCTAGAGGAGCTTTATCTGTACAACTCTGGGAATCTCGGATACTACATTGACTGTAGTTCTCTCACCATTTTGCATTTATCAGGCTACCCTCTTCAATCCATCGAACTGCAAATGTGGAAACTTCCAAAACTGCAGGGTCTCGAGATCACTTCTTGTCCCTATCTGACAATTATTAGAGGTTCAGACCCTATATCCTCTGTCAATTTCCATGGTCAGGCCAAAAGTAGAACAGTTGATAGCATTTTGTCGTCCTTGACTGATGTACTCATTCGCAATTGCCAAAACTTATCAAGCCTTGAACAATTTCTACAGCCAGGTTATGTTCCTGTCATCAAGAAAATAGAAATTTCAGAATGTGGAAGTTTAGAATCAGTACTAGCTGAGAGATTTGGAGATTTGCACTTCCTTGAAGTACTGAGGGTGTCCAGGTGTCCACGGACCAAATCACGATGCTTATTTGCCCCATCCCTGAAGATGTTGTCTCTGTACGAATTTGGGAATCTTGAAGGTAACATTGAGTGTAGTTCACTCACCATCTTGAATTTATTACACTGCGCTCTAGAATCCATCGAACTACAAATGTGGAATCTTCCATTACTACAGGAGATCCAGATCTGTTATTGTGACTCTCTGACAATTATTAGAGATTCAGAGCCTTTATCCACTGATCATTTCCATGACGACGCTAGAAGCAGAATGGGGAAGTTCCCGAAACTCACAAAGCTGACAATTCTGTCCTGCGATAAGCTTGAAACTATCGATGACCTGCTACATCTCCCTGCCATTGAGAGAATTTGCATTGCACAGTGTAACTTGCTGTCCCTGCCAGCTAATAGATTGGGAAGTTTACCTCGCCTGAAGGAATTAGACATTTCATATTGTCAAAGTCTCAACTGTCAAAATGGAACGCTGTTACCATCGTCTCTCCAAAACCTTAGGCTACAGAAATGTGGGGATTTCTCTGTCTGGTTTCCCAGTTGCCTGGAGAAGCTCACCTCCCTCGAGGAACTGCATATTTGTGGCTGTGAATGCATAGTGTCTGTTCCTGGCCACCTGTGGAGCAGTAATCTCAAATCACTTCAGAGATTGCAAATTTTTGATTGTTCAAAGCTTAAATCAGTTGGTGGACCAGGCGCAATAGCACACATAAATGATTTATTAATTCATTACTGCCCAGAGTTGAAGGAAATTGACCAGCCACTGATGAAAGGCAAAGGACGGTGGGCTTTCGGCGATGCTCGGTTCAGGTATACATATGCCTCTTGTTTTTGCAAAGGACACGTTATGTTACGTTTTCATGAGTAGGATCATATTTATGTCTTAGCCGGTTATTGTTACTCAGTGAGTTAGGTTCATGAGTGTGCGTACATTTTCATTATAGAAGAAGAGTTTTTTTCCCCTCATCGTGTTTTCTTCTTGATGACCGCAGCTTCTGGTAGAAATAAGATGGCTGAGATGGATCAAATATGTGCAGTGCAGTGTGCAGGGCTCCAAGACCCAACGAGGACAAACAAAACATCTCACTCTTGTCCCTGAATGGTTGAATCCGGAAGTTATGCTCTTACGGCTGTGTTTTCTTCCCTTCGCTGCAAGATGACACGAAAAACCATTCATAGATCGTGTTTTTGTCATGTGCCTTAGTGTGATTCCTCTCCTTTTGGAATCCCTGTTTTCTGTGTGAAATAAGTGGGGCAGAACACAAACATAATTGTACCCTGCTTGGTTAGTTCTGTTGGGTGTGTTTGATTTACTAATAATATTTCCGTGTGAAATAAGTGGGGCACAAGTGCAGAACACAAACATAATTCATGTCAAACGTGACTTAATGCACTATATTGCAAGTTTGCAGTTATATTCGTGCGATTGCAACATGAGAAGGTTTGCGACCTCCATCAGTTTTGTTGAGTATGTTTGGTCAGAACTAATGTATCCTCTGCATCTCCTACGTCTGGAAACTCTGGTGGAGGAGGCTCGTCCGATGAGCAGAAACTTGTTTTTGATGACCAAAGAGAACACAGATGCGAGCTTTCACATCAAGCAGGCCTAGATTTGTCCCTAGCATATCTGGGAAAGGCTATGCAGAAGAAGGGCTACTAGCTATCTCGGTCTAGTTTCTCCGTCCCAAAATAAATATTGTTTTCGCTTCAAAAAAAAAAATAATTTCTGATATTTTTTATAAATAATAAATATTATCGATTAATATTATAATTAGTATAGTTGGAAAAATCTTTGAATCTAATTTTTTAACAAATTTATTTGAATATATAAATATTACACGTATTTTTTATAAAAACAAATCAAACTTGTGACACGAAAAACCTAAAAACGACACTTATTTTGAGATGAAGGAAATACATCAGTAGTAAGTGCCTTGGTGGAACCAACCTCCCAGAATGGACAGGAGTGTGTCGTTACATGAGTAAATTTCATCAGAGATTATTAAACTTGTCCCATATTCTCATATAGATTATTGTACTCTCAAAATATCTTTTTATTCTAATTGTGCTCATTATGCTATATAAGGTCAAAATAAGCATATTTTGCACTAAATTGCCCATGTGGCATATGCTAGCTATGTGACGACATGACTGACCCAAACACATAGGACTAATGAATAAATTTTACTAGTGGTCCTTAAATCTGGGTTGCATTTTCATCAACATTTTAGTACTCTCAACATATATTTTGGCACCCTAAACTTTCTAAGTGTTCTACATATAATATTTAATATCCGTATAACCACTTGCGTGGCATCTTACACCGGGAATCTAGATAGCAAATAGTCAGAGATTTACTATTGTTCTCTGTGTAATAATTTACTTAGCCCCTATTTATTTGGTGTGTTGGTTTGTGAAAAAAGTATGGATGATGTAGGTAAGTGAAAATTGGGCATCTTTGATCTCCAACAACTCCTCAAATTAACTTGCCATCCCTTGATTTTTTGGCAAAACATGATTTTGCACTCTCCAACAGTTTGGTAAAACAGGTTGCTATCTTTGGCAAGTTGCCATCCGGAGGCATCGCGCGTGCATATTTCCGCGCGCGGATGGACTTGCCATCGCGTGAGAAACGATGGGAGGAGGGATGAGATACTGACCTGATTGATGGGAGGAGGAGCTCTACCCGCCTTGCTGCAGCTCTCACCGGCTTCACTTGTAGATGATCGCGGCGTCTGGAGGTTTCAAGTCGCGGCGGAGGAAGCAGCGTCGAGGAGGATAGGTCGTGGTGGCGGGGCGTCCTTCACGCCCGCGACCAGGACGATCGTCGCGGCACGAGGAGGCCACAAGTCGCGGCGTGGGGAGACCACGATAGTTGGAATTGGTACTAGGTGGGCCTATTTTTTTTAATTTTTACCAAGTTGGAATAGCAAACTATTGGAGAGAGGTCTTTTTTTCACTTGCCAAATAAATTAGCAACTTGCTAAAACTCAAGATTTGGCAAGTAATTTTTACCAAACTCTTGGAAATGCTATATGCGCTGAAATTTGGCATGGTAGCCATCCACTTCAGCGACCTGAATTCATTAGATGGCCCAAAGTTGGCCAAGATGAGAACCACCAATTTGCTGGTCAATATTTGGTCATGCTAAATTTTGCCTTGGCTATTTGGGGTCATGTTTGAATGAAACTACATAAATGAGTTGTGTGATCTTTTGACTGTAGAACGTTAGAACTACATATATATATGACTATATATGTTGAGTAGCCGTCTTTTACAGTCGTTTGTATCAGGTACGTTGAATGTATGTATGGAACTAAATATTTGGATTCAGTGATCTGACTGTAGCAATGCGGGCAATCATTTATGACGGCTTTGGAATGTGGAAATTTACTGTTTCCTAAGTCTTCTGTATAAAAATAAACTGATTTCATATCTGTACAATTCTTGTGAATTTTTCATGTATTCCAAAGTGGCTAATAGGGGATAATAATAATAATAATAATTAAAGCCCAAAGACGTTTGGATGCAACGGTGGCACGTAATTTTCTTAACCTTTCGTGTACAACTAATAAAGTTTGAGTTACGAATTCAAAAAAAAAGTTTGAATTACAGCTCAATGACAAGTGGGCCACGACCCAACAGAATTTTCATAACCAACCAATCTTGTCCCTAGAATTCACTGACCTGTGGGCCCAAAAAACAGAGGACGCCCTGTCAGTCTCACATATGCACTGACCCGTGTCCCCTCACCTTCTCCGGCCATCTCTCTGCGCCCGCTCTTCCTTGGCGAGCTCCACGCAGACCCAGAGCCGGCACCGCTGCGGCGGAAATCGAAGCCGAGCTCCGATTCCTCCCCGCTCCCAACCGCACAACCCCTGTCCATGGCGCCCGCGGTGCAGCGGCGACGAGCCCCTCCCTGCATTCCAGCCGCCGGCGCGCGACCCTTCCTGTCCGCCCGCCCCCTCTCCCTCTCTTAAATCCACCCGCTCGACGCGTCCTCATGGGCCCGCCGGCCTAGATTGCCTCCCCCTCTGCACGGGGTCTTCTCTCTTCTCCAACTCCCGAATGCCGCCGGCGATACCGCGTCTTCTTCTCCGGCGGGGCTCGGGGGCGCCGTCGGCCGCGGGGAGGTACGGCGGCCGCGTAGCAGCGTCGCACCACAGACGCCGCCCCGGTCCGCCACAGGAGAAGCGCCACCCCTCAGGAGTCGTCCGCGTCCCAGTCTCAGCTCCCGGAAAGGAAAGCGGCACTGGATTGAAACGGCTGCGGATGGGGGTGGCGGCCGACGGCTCACAGCAAAGAGAGTCTCATTCCTGGTCAAGTCCGAAATATTATACAGGTCTTCAGAGAGAACCACATTACCAACCATTTTCTGGAGCTGGAATTAATGATTGCGCCGCTTATGTCTGGCTCCATGACAAAAGATGGCGTCCTAACCAAACAAAAGCAACCTGCTAGCTACTATTGCAGTGGAACAGGTAACAGTGTGAGCCGATTGATTACATTACTGTCACCATCCCAAAAGTTAAACCAAAACGCACTAGATGAGAGAGAGGGGAAGACCACCACAGTTGACTATGGCACTTCCCGGAAGATTACATACCTGAAGCCACTTGATCTGAGAGAGTTCAGAGACAGCAAGCCACTGTGCTCTGCTCTCATTCTCTTTGCTGGAAGATTTTTCTACTATCTTGCCATGTGAGTTGGAAATGATTTTAGGAAGGAAAATTCAAAAGGGGTGGAGGGATTGCTACGGATTTGTGCACTCCAACGCAGAAGGAACCCAAATCCGAAAACCAACTCAAGAGCAACATAGGAACCCAAGCACACTCCTGCAAATAAATCTACATGCATGCGACAATCGTTGTAGAACTTCCCTCCGTTCGACCTCAGTTTAACCTAGTAACTACATGATTCACATGATTGCAAGAAAAATTTTAAAAAGTTCAGATTTTTGGTGTTCTGAAAACGCGGGATGTTACAGACTACCCCTTACGAGAATCTCGTCCCCCGAGATTTGGGTGTTGTCTAGGGTTGACGGTTCTTACCGGATGTTCCACTTGCATCAATGCACCAAGTTTCACGAAAGAACTTTTTTTTTAAAAAAAAAGAAGTTTAGAAGGTAGGGCTTTTGGAGAAAGCATTTCGCAAGCAACTTTTGAATGGAGGGAGCCATCTCAAAGAGGACGCGAAAAAAATACTTTTGTTTGCCCAAAATTTGTTTTTTTTTTTAAATCAAGAATCTTTTAATCTTTCAAAACTCAAGTTCAAATATCTTGTGAAAAGCTTTTCACAAACTAGATTTTTGGGAAGCGGTGTTGAAAATGAGGTGAATATATTTTTCGTGCGCCAAGATTTTGCAACAAGTTGGAAGCCATTTGAAAACTTCTTCAAAGCAGAAGCAACACAAATAGAGTATCATCTTTCTAGAAAAGCCTTTATCTTGAAAGCGAAATCCTTTTGAAGAAACTTCTTTTGAAATAAACTCATTATTTTTGAACCATTTTGGAATCGGATTTTAAAATTGAACTCAAAATCTTTTATCATTTTTGCAAAATCTTTTGAAAAGCTTTTGAAACCAGGTTTTAAGTAAATCCTTTTTCGGCAAACACCATTTGAAAGAAGGTGCTAGGGTTTTGAAATTGCTTTTCAAACAACATCTTGAAATTTGGAAATTTAATCATTTTTCTGTTTTGTAAACATCTTAAAGGACGTTTTGAAATAGGTCTTCATAAACCCTTTGGTGGGAAATCATTTTAAAGAAAAAGAACTTTTTGAAACACATTTGAAATTGGTTCAAAATTTTGAAACTTGTGTCGGAAGTAGGTGTTTCGAAATTAGGGAGTTTTTTTTCTTCCGAACAAAAACATTTCTCAAAATCGATTTTACGTAAAAGATAGATCCTTGGAGAGACAGGGTCCGCCCCTAGCAAAACCTTTGGATTTTTGAAATCTCTTTGGAGCGTTAAGAAGGGAATTTGTAAAACTTCAAAAATAATTTGAAAAGAAAACGAGTTTGTGGGCACAAAGTTTCTTTCAAAGGATTTTGTTTTAAAATCGATTTTCAAAAATGGAGGAAGAGCTCGAGAATCGGGTGGTATGTGGTACCGACTAGGGCGATCACAATCACTTTCCTTGCTACCGCTGCAGACGCTCGGCAAACAAGCCATGTGGAGGCCTCACACATGGGGCCCCAAGTTTCGTAGTGGCACCATAGCTCAAGATCGTGGCTCATCCCAAATAAGCTACCAACAATGTCCCAATGTCCCAAACTCATGGGAGAGGAAGGGGGTTTAGAGGGGGAAAAAGTCTTTTGTAAACTGTTTTGAAGACATTTTTTAAAAGCGAGTTTTTTTTTTTGTCAAACTAGAGCAAACCCCTAAGGAGCTTTCGAAAAGCTTTGAATAAGTTTCCATTTGTTAAACAAATCAAAATTCTAGGGAAAACCCTCACTTTTTCAAACCTCTTTAGTAGAGGAAAGGGTTTAGGATTCAAATCATTTTGAAAACTTGTGTACCGGCTTTTTAGAATAAAAGAGGTTTTGAAAGACGCCAAGCACGCTAAGTTTTAAAACAAGTTTTTTGATGGAAGAAGCTTTATAAACAAAGAATTTTCTAAAACTTTTGAGAATGGATAGTTTTTGAAAACTCCATTGAAACAAGGCGGAGAGTTGTCTAGAGCATTTTTGAAATCCCATTTAAAAGTAATAAGCGCCCTTTTTGAAGCGAGGTTGAAATCAAAGATTTGGGAAACTCAAATCTTTTGAAAATTCTTGTTTTGGTAAAAACTCTTTCTAAAAGGAGTTCAAGCCAAAGATTTTGAAGTTTTTATTCATTTTCAAAACAAATCGTTGCTCCTTTTTTTTTGTTTGAATAAAACAAGGCAAGTTTTGAAATTGGTTTAAAATTATTTTTCAAATCAAAAGGCAAAAGCTTTCGCAAAAGAAACTTGATTTTTTTTTTTTGATTTCAGCACACTAACTGAAATCAGATTTGAAAAGTGCATTTTGATGTGTAAAAGTAATTTTTAAACATTGGCTACAAAAAGCTTTTCGAAGAAATTTTGTTTTCTAAATTCCATTGTAAAACACATATGAAATCACGGATGTTAGCTTTAGAAAGGGGTATTTGGCTCACTAGGTGAAGTCAAGGCTTTTTTAAAACAAACTCTAGTCAAAAGATCTTTGATTTTGAAAACATTTTGTTGATTGGAAAACAAGGCCTTGCTCTTGAAAGTGAGTCTAGGGCACGTTTTTGAAAACGAGGCCGATTTTTCCACTGTTTGAAGACAACTTTTGAAATCAAAAGGGGTTTTGAGATAGAAGTTGAAACCATTTTCTTTCAAAAAAAAAAATGTTTCTAAAACTTTTTTGAAACTATTTTGTTTTGAAATAAAATCACTCATTTTTAAATAAGGGCTTTTGAAGGTAAAGGGGGCGGTTTGGAAGAGAAGTTTGGTTCGAAAGACTAGAACCATTTTGAAGAGAGGTTGATAAAAATTGATGCATTGACTTTCTATTTTCAGGTCATAGGTTAGGCTTAGGTTTAGAGGGCGAGGTTACCTGGGCTTCTAGAGTCACATATACAAAATAAACTCTATAGTCTACACTCAGGCAATAAGAAGCATGAAAGGCATAACAACACGAGAATCCGGGCAATCAGCAAAGATTACAATTTCTATATTCATAGTGTTGACTTGAGGCGACTCTTAAGCCTTCGGGGTCTTACACATCTACCGATCTAGCGTGGGCGTAGTGGGGGGTATATTCCTACTGGTCATCTCTCCATATCATGGTGGTCAAACAGCAACAGAATTCAAGGCGGAGAGAGGACAAGTGTTTTCACTACTAGCACCTAAAACAGACAGGATTGTTGGTTTCTATACTAGTGTTTAGGTCCTAAGGTCTCGTCCTACAGTCAAGCATGGCTCTGATACCAACTGAAACGACCCATGATTTCCTCGAAGGGAAATCCACAGAGTACATCATTTACAGTTGATACCACAGTTCATACATCGCAAAAAGGTACAAGTTACAAGGTTTTACAACACTTAGAGACACACCTAACTATAACGTATCCTAGCGATATATGCTTACAAGTCAACATCAGAGTAGGCATAGCGCTATAGTGGGTGAAGGCTCCTCCTTCACGAGCGGTCATCAGAGTTGGGGTAGAGTATCAGCGGGCGTAGACTTGATCTCCTTAACCAAACTTGAGTGTAGGGACGAGACCGCCTAATTCTTCCAGCTCCATTGTCGTCGTAGTCATCCTTGGGTCCCAAACCTACTCAACTCTATCAGTACGATTTGTACTGGCCACGGGCTCCCACCCTATGCTTTGCTTTGCTATGTGGTAAGTGGAATGCAAGGGTAGAGAAAAAGGCCTACATTTGGCTGTAGTTTTCCTATGCCAATTCATAATGTAAATATAATATAGTTCATCAAGTTTTTAACCCATCTCATCCACACATCCATCCATCCCATCCACATCCACATCCATGTCCACACATCTCACCACACTCTCACTCTCTAGTCGGCAAGGAAGACTCCCGCTCCTCCTTGCCTCAACGGCCTAAGCCGGAATCCAACAACACCCAGGGGGAAAGAAGAGAAAAGGACACCTCTCTCTATAACGAATGAGGGGTACCCATAGGGAATGTCCGTACCGAGGACACGGCTATACGTATAGATTTAGTAACTCGCAGAGCTTGTACACTGGAAACACAAGATCACCATCATCGACGATGTCTCGTCTAGGCCGATACCAAGCCGCCGCCTAATCGGCCCAATGCCACTCTACCACTCGGCCAGGGCACCCTGAGAGATCCACCCAAGACGCCGAGAGGCGTGAGACGTGGTACCAAATCCCGATGGATACCACGCTGTCTCGGGAGGGTGTGGGTCTCGCACCGCATACCTCCCTACACTATCATCTATCAACCTAGTAGTAGTAGCATGGGGCCAGCTAGTCGTCAAGTCGGACCCCGCCCATTCAGAGACGAGTGGTGTGCACGAAAAAGTCCCATGAGCCGCATACTCGCCCAATCAGTCCTTAGAGGCACTGGACAGGATATCTTCACAAGGGGGCTCGACGCCCTGTGCCTCGACGACACCTCCATTTCGAGGATTCGTCCCACAAAGGAACTCCTCCCCGGAATCTACTCACATCACATGTACCTGCCACAGGTACTCTCTCACATAGGAAGTGCCCAGATCACACTCCTCCGGCAAGACTTGTCCCCTGACTCGTCGTAGATCCTGCCCAGTCGACACAACCCTCACCACACACCCAAGACACACACCACGGTGTCTCCCATGTTATCCCCAGTTATCCAGTTCACGGCACCACGTGCCTTAGCCACACACAAGCATGTATGAGTAAAGTGTAAGTGTGTAGCAAGTATCATGAAGTAGGCGAGCGTCTATCCTAGCAGCGGGTGTGCAGGGGAAAGGTTGCGTCAAGATATTGGCTTATCAAGCAATCTACCATGCATCCTATCACAGTTCCTTTGTATAGAGTAAAGCACTAGCAACTACACATTGCATGCCTAATAGGATTCTACGACGTTGGGTGGGACGTGGCACCTGTTCATAGCAATCCATAATCATCCACATCTTGGTTGCTCTTTGCATCTCCTCCTCCCAGTGGATCTCCGGTCTATCCATCATCACCGCGATGCAACTACCACGATATAGCGACAAACAAGATGAAGAGCAATCAATCCCTAACCAAAATCCAATACTCCCGAAAAGGGCAACAAGATACAAAAAGGAGCCAGATAACTCAGAATAAACACTGAAAGGACTTAGCCCTCGCGGAGGGTGTCTAATCCTCAGGCTCAAATAAATAGAAGTGGTTGTCTGCTAAGCACAAGCCCAGATCATGACCATGGTATAGCCAGTACTTCCTGGGTCGATCGTGTCGACCTGTACGGCTTTAAAAGAAGAGGCCTTGATCCTAACTTAACTTAACCAAACACCACGGTTGCGACCTTCCGATCCGAACGTCATGGAAATTGGCGAGGACCGGAGGATCACAAGCAGGAGAAAAGTGGAAATAGGAATAGCAGGGTTTGGCCCTTGCGACCTTTAACCCGCAAGTCACAATTACTATATAGGATTCGAGTAAGAATGATTAACACAAAATAGAGGAATTGTGACTTGGTTTCGAGCCTCTTTGGCTTACCCCACATGGTAGCGACGGTAGCAAAAGAGATTGGAACACGAACAACAGAGGAGCGGCTACCGGTCCCCTCGATCCGCACGACACAACAACATCGGGAGCCAAGATGAGAGTAGCACAATAGGGGAAGAGAGAAAGAGAGTTAGCTAGGCATGTCCATGTCACGGTCTCGGTCACATCCTCGACGGGGATGGTTTTCCAACGGTCGATCGGGTCGACTCACGGTCCGAGAACGAGACATAGACCATAGCTTCGCTAATTAGAAGAGATACGCTGGTCTTTGATCCAATCGTCATGGCTAAGACAGGATCGAACAGAACGGGCTAGCGGAGAAAAATAAAGGGTAGAAAAGAGAGGGGGCGGTGGTCTACCCCTTTCAATGCACATGCCACGGTAAAAGGCTAGGCATCGGAGAGGAGCGATGCATGAGAGACCAAGGTGCCTAAACCACTTGTAGGGTACCTCGACCAAGGTGCACCAAATGCACTAAGACGTTCCTAGAGTTCCTCGCAGTGCGGTTGTCACCGCGGGAACTTGGGAATGTCATGGCATAATCTAGGTACAAACATACAAGGGCCTAAGCACAAAAGAGCCGAAATGAGGGTAAGGCGTGATTCACCTCCCTTTGATCCACTCGCCATTGGGATCGGCGAAAATCAAAGGAATAGAACATAAGGCAAATAAGAACAGACATAAATGAGCGAGAAAAAGAAACCCTTGGTCCCATGGCACTTCGATCCACATGACATGGTAATAGTCATCGATCGAAGAGGCCGAACCAGGGACTCGATCCACGCCTTACTAGGTTAGCAAGAATCGAAAGAGTGCAAAAAGAAGAATGGTCCCACACTCTTCTCGACCTACCCGTCATGGCAAAAGACGGTGGTCGGAAGAAGAGACGAAGGTCTTACACGGTTCCGCGGTCCACGCCAACTCGTAGGGCACCACGACCTCCGTGCAACCAAAGAGGCAAAAGCTATTCCTCGGTTCGTAGCGATGCGATTGTCATCATGAGAACCGGGGAATGCTTCGGTCTAGGTGGTGCAAGCATACGAGGTGGTGGGGAAAATAGCACAAGAAAAGAAAGGAAAGGAAAGAGGTAAAGCCCGATGGTCATGGCGAGATGACCCGCGGCCATAAGCTTTACCTACACGAGTTGGCTCTCGTCATATCACAACTGTCGCTTCCTATTTCGTCTCCCATCGGACTAGGTCACGAAGGTCTCGCCGGTACGGGTAAGATCTGCATCGGTAACAAGTTCGAGTACATCATGACCACATCCTAGGGTCGAAGGTAGAAGCTAACCTTCGGGGTACAATGAAGACAACTAAAGCGCAAGAGGGAATGAGTTATGCTCGGTGTTGCGGCCACGGTGGGATGAACCCACGACCGAACGTCCGAGCGAGGAACGATCCCTTAACCGGCTCGAAGGCACAGCTCACAGACAATGACGCACAAACACACGAATCACATAAGACGACGACCACATGGAAAGCACATATCCATAACACGAGAGGGAATAGACTGGTGCGAAGGCACGGCACAGGCAGGCATGTATATTGATGGAGTGCAACATTGGGAGTATGAACGAAAAGGACATGAGCTTTGCCGACGTCGAGGTTGGCGTCGGCGGGTTTTCAAGTTGGACCTTTGGCGGGAAAGTAGGCGAGGCTGGCAGAGGTTCCACGGGGCACCGCTGGAGGTGGAAGGAGGGCTGTGGCCAACCGGGCTTGGCCCTGGCTCGCTGTAGCTTGTCGTAGCCACCTGTGGCCAACTCTGGCCGGCTGCAGCCAGCTGAATCCGGCTCTGGCCAGCCGCGGCTGGCCGGGAGTGGCCGCAGCCTGGCCAGAGTAGGCTGTGGCTGGCTGGCGGAAGCTGGATGCGACCAGGGGATGGCCGGCCCTAGCTGCTGCTAGCTGCAGCCTTCCTGCAAGGAGTAGGATCACGACACGAAGGCCGGAGTCAATCGAGGCGCCACGGCGGCGCAAAAAGGTGGAAGCTTGGACTTTGGGGCGGCTCACCGATGTGGAGAGGAAACTCCGGCGAGCTGTGGTGTGGCTCCGTAGAAGAAGAGGAGGCCGGCGGTACTGCCCTGCTGTTGGACGAAGAAGGAGGACACCGTGGTTGCAAGGGAGACGAGGTTTGACGCTGCAGGGCCGGAGTTGCGGCGACGGTCACGCGCCACGCCCCCGCGGCGGCCGTGGTGGGCGAGGCCCGCGTGGCGGCGCTCCGTGGTCGGGTACGCACGACCATCGCGCGGGCGCGGGCGAGTCGAGGGAGAGGGGGCCGGAACGCGATGTCGGGCGGAGACTGGGCGCCGGCGCCATGGACGGCGGTGGTGGAGCGCGAATGGCATGGCACGGCGGAGCGCCGAGGTGGAGGTGCTCGTGCCCTTCTCGGCAGGCGGCGGGCGGGTAGGTGGCTGGCCTTGTCGCGACGCTAACCTGGCCAGACCGGAGGGAGACGGCATGACGGCGCGCGCACGGTGGCAGCGGAGCGGCAGCGGCTCGCGGAGCGGCGGCCGTATGGTGAGGTCGACGCGCTAGCGTGGCAGCGCCCCTGGCCGGCGCTGTAGTGCCGCGCCGCAGCCGCCGAGGCGATTCACTGGGCGCGCTGCGCGCTGGCGCGTGGCGCGCCATGTCGAGCCGAGGGCGGAATGGCGCCGCCGGAGCGCGGCGCCGGCTGGTTGCGTGCAGTGCCGGTCGGTTGCCAGTTAGTGCGCGCCAGCCAAGGCTCGCTGGCGACACGGAGAGCGAGGTGACATAGGCGGAGGTGGAGCAGGGGCGCGACGGCCGGAGGAAGAGAGGGAGGAAGCACGGCGGCGGCGGCGGCACGCGAGGGCTTTATATAGCTGCGCCTAGGGCTCCAAGTGGCGTGGACGGGCGATGCACCTCGACGTCCGTACCCGGGGGCGCGTGGCGGGCGCGATCGGGAGGGGGCGGAGCGCGGGCGTGGAGCGGGAGGAGAGCGCCGAGGTGGCCACTCACGGGAAGTGCTCGCCCCGCTCTAGGGTTCTAGGGGCTTGGCGACTGGGCCACTTGGACCTCGTGGCTTGAGTGGGCCGTCTTGGGCAAGGATGAGCAGCCGAAAGGAGAAGGCGAGGAGGCTGGCTGCGCAAGCTGGGCCGCAGGGGAAAAGGAGGCGGCCGGCTGTGGCCTTTAGGCCCATGGAGGGGAAGGAAAGCTTTTTCCTTTTCCTATAATTGATGCTAATTTCTCCATTTTGATGTTTGAAGGGATTTGGATAAGAATTCAAAGGAGTATTTTGGGAGGGAAGTCATGGATGATTGAGGGGAATTTAAGAGGGGGAAAGAGGATCTTTCTCCATCTTATGACTTGGATTTAAGAGGGATTTCAAGAGACGGCTTGAGAGCGAATGAGAAAGGTCAGAGGAATGATTGAGCAAAATTTAGGAGAAGATTTAGATGGAGTTGAGGGAAGGTTTCTTTGGAAGATTTTTCTACTATCTTGCCATGTGAGTTGGAAATGATTTTAGGAAGGAAAATTCAAAGGGGGTGGAGGGATTGCTACGGATTTGTGCACTCCAACTCAGCAGGAATCCAAATCCGAAAACCAACTCAAGAGCAACATAGGAACCCAAGCACACTCCTGCAAACAAATCTACATGCACGCGACAATCGTTGTAGAACTTCCCTCCGTTCGACCTCGGTTTAACCTAGTAACTACATAATTCACATGATTGCGGGGAAAAATTTTAAAAAGTTCAGATTTTTGGTGTTACGAAAACACGGGATGTTACACCGCGGCCGCCGTTGTCGCCCGACGCCGAGCCCGCCTCGCGCCGCGGCTTCTGCCCGGCCGAGCGCCAGCCGCACTCCACGTCGAGCAGCCGGCCGCCACTAGCCCCTTGCTTTCGGTCGGCGCGCGGCCGTCCGCGATGCCGAAGCCCACCCTCAGCGCCATCGCGCCGCGCGCTTGCCCCTCGTGCATGCTATCGCCACGCCAAGGCAGCGTTTCGCCACATCGCCCGCGTGGAGGGCCGTGGCAAGCGCAGCACCGGAGCCACCTCGACTCCGGCCGCCTAGAGCCCATGGCGCCCCGCGATGTGCCCTCGTGCTCGCCAAGCACGAGCTACGCCCGACACCGGCCTTCTCTCCTCGCTCCCGAACATCACCGGCGACCCGGAGCAGCAGCGACCGTGCCCCGGACGGCCCCCCTCCGCATCAAGCACCACTCCGGCCAGCGGCTGCCCTCGTCGGCCACCTCAGGGCCGCCTCCGGTCAGCCACGGCTAGCAGCAGCCCGCCCGCAGCCAGCTGCCGCCGGCCAGCAGCTGGCCACAGCTGGCCAGAGCTGCCTGCAGGCTGGCCAGGGTTGGCCATCACTAGTTGGAACAGGCCAGGGGCAGCTGCCGCTGTTTCCCGATGCCCCGCCACCTCGCCGAGAGTTTTCCCACCACCGCCGGTGAGCCTATGAAGTCAGGCCATCCCCTTTTTCCATGTCTCGCCGGCATCCTTATCTAAAACCGGCCTTCGTGTTGCTGTTCTTCACCTCCGCAGGGAAGCCGGCCACCCTCCGCCGCCTTGCTGCTCGTCCTGGCCAGGCCTTCTCTGGCCAGTCACAGCCACCGCTGGCCAGGCTGCAGCCAGGCGCAGCCAGCCACGGCCAGCCGCTTTGGCCAGCAGCAAGCCACAGCTGGCCAGAGCTGGCCAGACGTGGCTACAGCAAGCCGCTGCTGGCCACCAGCCTCCTACCACCTCCGGCGATGCTCCACTGCCGGCCTCGCCACTCCATCGACAAGGTCGAGCTTTTAGAACCTTCGCCGACATCATCCTTGACGTCGGCAAAGCCCATGCCTTTAATTCCTTTTCGCCCTTGCTATTTATCTATGCCTGTGCCGTGCCTTCGCGCCGGTTTGTCTCATGCTATGGATATGTGTACTCCGTCTATGGGAGTCATGTCGATTTAGTTCTTGTGTCGTGAGGATTGCGTCTTTTGTGTTATGTGGTGATTGCCTGTGGACCGAGCCTTCGAACCGGTTAAGAGGGACGTGTTCGGACGTGCGATCGCGAGTTCGCCCGCCATGATCGTGATGCGAGCACGATCTCTCCCTTTTTGTATTTTAGTTAGCTCCATCGCACTATGGTCGTTAAATCCTATTCGGCCTTAGGACGTGATCGCTAAGGACTCAAAACGATGCGGATATTACCCGTATACGATGAGTCCCCGTGTGACCTAGTCCGGTGGGAGACGAACTAGGAAACGACGATCGTGGGGGCGACGAGAGCCAACTCGCTAGGTGAAGCTCATGGACACGAGATGCCTCGCCATGACCATCGGGCTCCACCTCCTTTCTTTCCTTTCTTTTCTTTTCTTGTGCTATTTTCCCCACCACCTCGTATGCTTGCACCACCTAGACCAGAGCATCCCTCGGTTCTTGTGATGACAACCGCATCGCTACGAGCCCGAGGAATAGTTTTTGCCGCTTTAGTCGCACGGAGGTCATGATGCCCTACGAGGTGGCGTGGATCATGGAATCGTGGAAGACCTCCGTCTCTTCTTTCGACCACCGTCCTTCAACATGACGGGTAGGTCGAGAATAGTGCAGGACCATTTTTCCTTTGCTCTCCTTCAGATCTCGCTAATCCAGTAAGGCGTGGATCGAGTCTCTTATTCCAAACTTCGATTCATGTCTTTCCCCCATGACATGTGGATCGAAGTGCTGCGGGGCCAAGGGCCCCTTTTCTCGCTTATCTGTGTTTGTTAGTGTTCTTTATTTGCCTCTTGTTTCCATTCCTTTGATTCTCATCAATCGCAATGGTGAGTGGGTCAAAGGGAGGTGAACCTCGCATTTTTCCTCTCCTAGTTCTTCCATGCTTAAGCCTTTGTATGCTTGTACCTGTTGAGGCCGTAGCATCTCTTGGGTTCTCTCGGCGACAACCGCACCGCTGAGAACTCTAAGAATGCCTTAGTGCATATAGTGCACCTTGGTCGAGGTATCCTACAAGTGGTTTAGGGACTTGTGATCCATCGTGCGTCACTCCTCTCCGATGCCTCGCCTTTTGCCATGGCATGTGCATTGGAAGGAGTAGACCATCGCCACCTCTTCTCTACCTTATATTCTTCCCCACTAGCCATTCTGTTTGATCCCGTTCGACCATGATGATTGGATCAAAGACTGGGCTATCTCTCCTAGTTAGCGAAGCTATGGTCTATGTCCCGTTCTTGGGCCCGGGCGAGTCGACCCGATCGACCATTGGAAAACCATCCTCACCAAGGATGTGACCGAGGCCGCGACATGGACATGCTCAGCTAACTCTCCTCTCTTCCCCTGTTGTGCTACTCTCTCCCTGGCCCCCGGCATTGTTGTGTCATGCGGATCGAGAGGACCTGTAGCCTCTCCTCTGTTGTTTGTGTTCCAATCTCTTTTGCTACCATCGGCTACCATGACGGGTAAGCCAAAGAGCCTCAGAACCAAGTCACAAATCCTTTATTTTGTGCTAATCGTTCTTACTCAAACCCTATATAGTAGTTGTGACTTGCGGGTTAAAGGCCACAAGGGCCAAACCCAGCTGTTCCTATTTCCCTTTCTCTCCTGCTTGCGATCCTCTGGTCCCCGCCAATTTCCATGATGTTCGGATTGTGAGGCCACAAGCCATGGTGTTTGTTTAAGTTAAGTTAGGATCAAGGCCTCTTCTCTTGGAGCTGTACAGGTCGACATGGTTGACCCGGGACGTACTGGCTATTTCGAGGCCTCGATCCGAGCTTATACTTAACAAACAACCACTTCTGTTTGTTTGGAGCCCGAGGATTGGACATTCTCCACGAGGGCTAAGTCTTTTCAGTGTTTAATCAGAGTTATCTGGTTCCTTTTGTATCTTATTGCCTTTTGGGGAGTGCTGGATTTTGGTTAGGGATTGATTGCTCTTTTGCATTGTTTGTCACTATATCGAGGTAATTGCATCTCGGTGATGATGGATAGACCGGAGAACCGTTGGAGGGAGGAGACACGAAGGTCAACCAGATGTGGATGACTATGGATTGCTATAAACAGTTGCCACGTCCCACCCAACCTCGTAGAATCCTATTAGACATACAATGTGTAGCTGCTAGTGCTTTACTTTATACGAATGAACTGTGATAGGATGCATGGTAGATTGCCTGATAAGCCAATACCTTGACGCAACCTTTCCCCTGCACACCCGCTGCTAGGATAGATGCTCGCCTACTTCATGATACTTGCTACACACTTACACTCTACTTATACATGCTTGTGTGTGGCTAAGGCACGTGGTGCTGTAAATTAGATAACTGGGATAACATGGGAGAGATCTTGGCGTGTGTCTTGGGTGTGTGGTGAGGGTTGTGTCAATTGGGCAGGATCTACGACGAGTCAGGGGACAAGTCTTGCCAGGGGAGTGTGATCTGGGCACTCCCTATATGAGAAGAGTACCGGTGGCGGGTACATGTGATGTGAGTAGATTCCAGGGAGGAGTGTCTTCGTGGGACGAATCCCTGGAATGGAGATGCCGTCGAGGCACGGGGCGTCGAGCCCCTAGTGAAGATATCTGTCGGTCCGCTAAGGACCGATTGGGCGAAAGGTGCGGTTCATGGGACCTTTTCGTACACACCACTCGTTCGGTTGGGCGGGGAAACGACTTGACGGCTAGGCGGCCCCCCCGCCATTACTACTAGGTTGGTTGGTGATAGTGTAGGGAGGTATGGGTGCCGAGACCCACACCCTCCCGAGACAACGTGGAACCCTCGGGGATCCGGTACCACGTCTCACGTCTCGGCGTCTTAGGTGGATCTCCGGGGTGCCCCCAGCCGAGTGGTAGGGTGGCATCGGGCCGATTAGGCGGCGGCTTGGTATCGAGGCTAGATGAGGCATCGTCGATAATGGTGATCTTGTGGTTCGGTGTACAAGCTCTGCAGAGTTACTAAATCTATACGTATAGCCGTGTCCCCGTGCACGGACATTCCCATGAGTTACCATATGTTCGTTATAGTGAGAGGTGTCCTTTTCTTCTCTTCCCCAGGTGTTGTTGGATTCCGGCTTAGGCCGTTGAGGCAAGGAGGAGCGGGAGTCTTCCTTGCCGACTAGAGAGTGAGAGTGTGGTGAGATGTATGGATGTGGATGTGGATGGGATGGATGGACGTGTGGATGAGATGGGTTAAAACCTGATGAACTATATTATATTTATATTATGAATTGGCATAGGAAAACTACAGCCAAATATAGGCCTTTTCTCTACCCTTGCATTCCACTTACCACATAGCAAAGCAAAGCATAGGGTGGGAGCCAGTGGCCAGTACAAATTATACTGATAGAGTTGAGCAGGTTCGGTACCCGAGGATAACTACGACGATAATGGAGCTGGAAGGACTAGGTGGTCTCGTCCCTACACTCAAGTTTGGTTAAGGAGATGAAGTCTACACCCGCTGATACTCTACCCCAACTCTGATGACCATCCGTGAAGGAGCCTTCACTCGTAATGGCGCTATATCTACTCTGATGTTGACCCGTGAGCGTTAATCGCTAGGATACGATGTATCTAGGCGTGTTGCAAGTGTTGTAATAGTGTGTAATTTGTACCTTTCACGATGTATGAACTGTGGTATCAACTGTCATTGATGTACTCTCTGGATTTCTCTTCGAAGAAATCGCGGGTCATTTCACTGGAGAACCTGACCTGCCTCAAGTCACTGCAGATTTCTAACTGTGAATTCAGATTCTCCGTTCCTGGCCACCTGTGGAGCAGTAATCTTAAATCACTTCAGACTTTGCAGTTTGTTAGTTGTTCAAAGCTTGAATCAATAGGTGGACCAGACGCAATTGCACACACAAAAAACTTATTTATTGATTCTGCCCAGAGTTGAAGGAAATTGACCAGCCACTGAGCAAAGGCACAATTTTGTGCCCTTTCTAGATTGCTTGCATGAGGAAGTGGGCTTGAATGACATAATTTTGAAAAGAAATGGAATTCTTCTCCCTTGCAGGTTATTGACTCGGTTATACATTGGCTTGGTACATGAGCTATCCTATAAAAGCCAGAATCATAGGATTTGATTGCAGTAGTGTCGGGGACCAAAATAAGGGCCCTCCAAACAGTTAGGCCCAACAAATGCAAAGCTAGGCCACATGGTAACTAAGCATGGCCTGCCAGGGCCCAGCACGCTGCCAGCAGTCTCGACCAAGCCCCCTTAGCTTGGGCCCACGGCAGACGCTAACTTTCCGCCCCGTCCGAGCCCCCTTACGCTGAGGCCTCGGACGGGCGCTTGCCTTCCGTCCCGTCCCGAGCCCCCTACGGCGAGGCCTCGGGGACGGGCGCTTTGCCTTCCGTCCCGCCCGAGCCCCTACGCCGAGGCCTCGGACGGTCGCTTGCCTACCGTCCCGTCCGAGGCCCCCTGGCTGAGGCCTCGGACGGGGCGCTAACGTTCCGTCTTGCCCGAACCCTCTACAGGAACGCCTTGGGACGAGCTCCGCCTCCCGTCCCGTCCGAGCCCCTGTGCTAGGGCCTCGGATGGGACGCGCCGCATTCTCCCTCCCGGTCAAGCGACCACAGACTTGGCGTATATCTACCGACCGCCTTTCCCACGGTGCACTCGGTGGCGCCCGACGCGGGGATGGGAGCCGCCCCGTCACAACCCTACGCCCGCGTTCATGATTACGCTACCCCTACGGTGGCGGCCATGCACATCCATGTAGGGCGCCATGATGACTAACCTCTATGACAGGTCCCGTCGGGAAGTCACGATCTGTCACGCCCGCGCGCCCGAGCGGCGCCGACGGCGCCCGACCTTATGGAGGCCGGGTCTTCGAACCCCCGCCACTGTACCGGGTATCGAGCACGGGAAGGCGGAGATGGCTTCCATGCGGTGTATCTCCCAAGGCCACGCCACGCCCGTATCGACAACGACGCCCACGGCCCTCGGAGCCGGACCGGGGAAGAGTCAAAAACTCTGAGTAGCCACGGCGCCGGGACACGTTCACCTTGATTTCCCCCTCCATTGCCGGGATCGAGGAGCCGACTCCACGTAACGGCGCCCGCAATCGGCAAAGACGGGCGCCGTGCAAGACAAGGCCGCCGCCCACACCGGGGCCTCGAAACAAGGCAGAGGAGAAGCTCCGAGGCCTCGGCCGGGAAGAGGCGGCGCCCACCACCGTTTCACCTATTCAGACACTGTACTAAAAGCCCGTTCCTCCCCTTGCGGCTATAAAAGGGGAGGACGGGGGTCCTTCCAAGGGCAAGTGAATAAGTCTATAGGAAAACCGGTTGGTCTAGACACAGGTCAATCGGACTACGTGCGAGTCTAGCAATCTCCTTAGCACACGGGCTCATACACTCATATTCACGAGACTTGGGACCAGCTCCCTCTCTCCACCTGCTTGTACACCCCTACCTACAAGCACCTTGGTGCAAGATAATACAAGACTCCCTTGTGTCCATCTCGCACACCATCCGGGGTTGGGAGCACGCACGCAAATTTACTCGTTGGTACTAGGACCACCAGTTTTAGCACCGACAAGTAGCATCTCAACGATTGAGGCAGGTGGCCATGGAGTTTTCCTTTCGCCCACATCAAGGCAAAAACTCAGTATATAAAGTCTACCGGACAAGATTCATTCAATCAACCATAAAGCAGGGAGGCATATGAGTTAGACGAGGCACGATCGTGAGTTAAAGAAAGAGCATTGACCCTACCTACGTATGGATTGTGTTGTCAGTGACTTTTTGCTTTAAAATATTTGTAAGGTTGTGTGCATCATGGTTATACAGAGGCCGAGAGAGTTTCAAGATTTTTGTGCATCACGATGTAGTGATCTTAAGATTAATGAAGATTTTCTTATCGGTAAAAAAACGTATGCCACTTGCTTGCAGTTTAAACTATGGTTACAGTTACAGAACTATGTTAGGACACCTGTAAGTGCTTTTATATATCATGTTTTCATGAGTTAGATCATATATATGTCTTTGCTGGTTTTTGTTACTCAACGGCAGTGTAAACTGTGGTTACAGTTAAAGAACGATGTTAGGTCACCTGTGAGCGCTTTTATATGACATGTTTTCATGAGTTAGATTTTCATATATGTCTTTGCCGGTTATTGTTACTCAACGATTTAGTTTCAGGAACGTCATACCTTTTCTGTTATAGAAAAATCCTTTTTTTCTTCCATTCATAGTGATGTCTTCTTGGTGGCAGAAGGTGGACATTCATAGTGATGTCTTCTTGACGGCCGCAGGTGGACATTAAATACAGTTGAGATGGAGCAAATATGTGCAGTGCATAGCTCAAATACCCAACGGGCACAAACAAAACATCTCAAAGTTGTCCCTGAATGGCTGAATCCAGAGGTTATACTCTTACGGCTGTGTTTTTCTTCCCTTCGCTGCAAGATGACACGAAAAACCATTCATATTAGCAAACTGTTTGGCAGTACAACAAAATGAACAATTAGCAAAATGGGATCAGTATAGCAAATATTGCTGTCGGCCATGAATGAATAATCAGAAACACGAAACAACGTTTTTTATTCATCATTTACCTCAAGATCATACTCAGCCATGTAATATGCAGAAAGCACATAAGCATGCAAATGCATCCACGCATTCCTACCATGTAGGAGTAGCAATCATCTACCATCCAGGTAAAAAAAGAAATCGTGCAGCTTATACAAGCTACATACCGAATCACACGCAGCCAGCAATCGACAGGCCTGTGTAAGACGGAAAAAACATATACAAACTAAGACACATTGGCATAAATATATACACACAACAAGTAACAGAGGTCAATTTTACAGAAAAGAGGTCACATCAAAAACACTGTATGCTTTGCAATGGCCCTCTAGAAACCAACCTGCACCTATACTTGTGTTGCCCTTTTGCTAAGGCGGTCTCTGTGACCAAATCGCCTCTTGGAGAACCTCTATGAGCTGCGGTCACAGACTCAGCCGGACCCTATCCATATCAAAACTTGGTGGGAAGAGACAGTAAGGAAGGTACCAGCTTCAAAGAAAAGACGGCTCAATGGGATGGTGATCTGCACCTTCTGGAACATCTAGATGGAGCGCAACAGGAGAATTTTCAACAACACCTTCGAGACGGTGCTGCAGGTGGCTGCAAGAATTAAGGACGACATTGAACAAAGAAAGAGAGGTTTCGCTCATGCTTAGCATTTTGAGGGTGTTTCTCTGTGTTCGTTCTACAACCGTGGCATGAAACCCACACTTTTTTCTTGTCTTTCTTTGCTTGTACATAAATTCTTTTGCTCTCATACTTGATTGAAAGACAGAGCTCCTATCATTGCGTTAAAAAAAAATTACTGCATGCTTTTACAACTACCTGATCCCCTCATACGAGTATAGAGGCATCAGAATACACGATCAGAAGGGAAGCACCTGCTTCATTGTACAACTGAAAGAAAATCATCGAGTTCTTGCCCTGATGAGTCTGCTGCCGTTGCCGTACTCTCCTCAATCTCCTCGCAGTGACCATCTCTGGAGCTCGCCGCCGGCATCCACGCCGCATCCCCTGTTGTGAGTGGAGGGCCATCTCGGCACCTGCGACAGTCCTCAGCAACTACCACGCCGGAATTTCCTCCAGCAGAGGACGGGAGCCCGCGGCCATCGTCGCAGCGGCCAATAAGGCGGCTTGTGCGGTGGTGGTGGCGAAACTTTCTGCTCATCCCAGCGACTTTCCCGCATGGGCCAAGCGTTCCCGAAGTGAGTACGGGACCACACAGAGTTGAGCCTTTTTCTCTCATGCCATTAAAAAAGATGGTAATCTCACTCAAAGCATTCAAAAGTTCGATCTACCAGCAGTGTCCAAGGTCAGAGAATTTTTCTCTCTCGCACCATTTCGTCTCTTTGCGGCGCTAACGGTGTGAAACGTGGGTATAAAAAGACTTAAATGCCCGTAGTGTCACACGGCGAAGTAAAAAAATTATCTCTTGTGCCACTCGCAGACCAAACGGAGACGGCCATGTCGTCCAGCAAGCAGCTGCATGCTCCTCGTCTCGTTTCTTATCTAGTGTTTGTTCCCTTTCCATCCCGTACTGCGCCTTTGTTCGCTTCCTCCTCCCTCGTCCGTTCCTCGTCTCTGCACGCAGCCACCCTTCGCCAGGAACGCGCTGTGTCGGGAGCTACTGCAGTCCATGGCCGTCACGCTCGCCGACGCGGCCGAGCTCGCGGCGCGCTGCCGGGAGCCGCCTGCGGACGGGAAGCTCAGGACGCAGAGCGCCATCGACGCGCTCTCCGGGAGGCTCGACCTCGGACTCCGGGACTACGCGCTGCTCGTCAAGACCGGCGTGCTGTCCGACGCCGCCGGCCCGTCCCCGTCCCAGCCGGCGTCGGAAGCAGTGGCAGCGGCAACGGCGGCCCCATCCGCGGACGTCTGGGAGCTGCTCGCGAGGCTGCAGATCGGGCACGCGCGCCGGCGGCGCGACCTGCGCCGCCCCACACCCGCGCCGCGCCCGCCCGCAAGCTGCACGCCCGCGCCGCACGCGCGCCCCACTACGCAGAGGAGATGGGAGTGGGGAGAAGACGGCCGCCGCAGCTGCGTCCGCGCTGCCGCGCCTCCGTCCGCGCCCGCCCGCGCCGCCGCCCGGCTGTGTCCGCGCGCCGCCGCAGCATTGTCCGCGCGCGGTGCCCGCCCGAGCGCCGCAGCGCCTGCGTCCGCGCGCTGCGTTCGCGTCCTCGGGCCGCCGCAGCAGCGCGCTGTGCCCGCTCGCGAGCTCCCGCGAGGTCTGCGGCTACGAGGTGGTCGGCCCTGTGCAAGTTGGAGACGCCGTCCGGGATAAGGGAGAGAGGATAAGGATAAGGGGAGGGTATTTTGGACATTTTAATTGTCCGGTCCCACTCGTCAGGACTCCTAAACGGCGAAAAATGAACGGAAGGTGGACGGAATGGCGCGGGAGAGAAAAATTCTCCGACCTTGGACACTGCTGATAAATCGAACTTTTAAATGCCTTGAGTGAGATTACCATCTTTTTTAATGGCATGAGAGAAAAATGCTCCATAGAGTTTGTTTTACAGTAAAACTCTCTCACTAAAGCTACTTAACAATTACTGTATCAAATAGACTTTTAAACGATTTTTTTATATGAAAGCGCTCAATTTCTATTTTCTTGCAACAGTAACAAGCTCGCGATACAGGGGATTCCGCCCCGGCCGGCGTCGAGCTAGCCGGGTCCGGCGACCTCCCGGCGGCGCCGGAGAGAGCGGGGACCTCGGATCTCGTTGTCCGATGAACATACTAGGCTGCTAGTAGCTCCTACTAGTTTAGGACTAGCTCCCCCCTGGCTGGGGAGTTGTTCTGCTCCGAGATCCCTCGCCATCCCACCTGCCGGTGATGTGTTTCTCGGCGTGCTTTACGGTGCGGAAATGTTCTACGTCTACGGGATCGGGCATCGGCGCGGCGTGGGTCCTGGACTGGAGACGACCGCGGCGGCAGCAACGACGTTCGTCGGTGTTTCCGTCAGATTCGACGTCAACCTCGGAGGTGGGAAGGTTTGTTTATTTCTCTACCTACTACCTATTTGAGAATCGCGCGCAGATTTGGTTATTCCCTTTGATGAGTAAAAAATTGTTTCTGCGTCATTTCTAATGGGCAATGATGGGTTGACAGCAGCAACGTCAGATCAGGACAAGGTGGTAAATTGATTTTTTTTTTTCTCTAGCCTGAAATTAATTACTTAAATGAATGGAAATGGAAAGGATACAGGCGAAGACCAAAAGTTGACTAGCCACTTCCAGGAAGCTTTGAATAAAGCCTCCACATAGAAGGGTTCAGACACAAAACGATGTAGATAGCCACTAAGCTGGCCTCTATCTGTTTTCCTCTTCTTTCGGCTTATAGTTTCTGTAAGCATCAGATACTTCTTTTGGAAACTCACAGGAAACGTCGTAGCATGTCCATCACCACAATCGAGCCCCTAAGCCGGCAACTCTTTCTGTTCGGACTCTTCACTTTGCTTTCCTCTTTACTAGACTAGGGTTTTTCTCCCAACAAACCAGGTACAGGTGAACGTGTGCTGGCTCCTCTCTCATCTCTTTCTTCCTTCTCTCGCTTATGCTTTTCTTTTTGTAAGAAGCAGATGCATGGAAGCTATGGAAGCTCACATACAGGAAGTGTTGTAGCAGAACCATTGAAGTAGCATGTAGATACATCCCCGTGATCGAACCTGTAAGCTGACAACTCTCTTGCTTTTGAATTTCCACTTTCCCTTTCGCCTTTACTAGTTCTCTGATTTCCACCCCCAACAAATTAAAATACAGGTGAGCATGCCCTCCTAGTAAGTCATGAATCAGGTCTGCTACTCATCGAGCACAGTTGGCCCTTTGCAGTCAGCACTTGATTGACACCAAGCACACAAAAAGGTAATCAAACAAGACATCACCAAACACCAGTTCTGTATTTTTTTTTGCTATTTTGAAGTTTCAATACTTTGTTTTCTGTTATAAGGTGCATCTCTGCTTTCCTTTTGTCTGATATTTTTTTTTTCTCCCAACAAACCACTACAGAGGTGAGGTAAGCGTGCCCTCGCTCTTGCTCGAGTCATACTAAATCAAATCTCCAACAAAGTTCGCAGGCAGCACTTGGCTGACATCATCAGGCACATGAAAAGGTAATCAAATACTAAGACTTGACCAAATAAGCATCAGTCATACATCTTACCTAGCTTTCTGTTGAAGGTAGGTGCATGCACAACTGTTTCGCCAAGTATTCTCTGCTTTAAGCTGTACACTGCTCTGGTTGCTCACTTGCTCTGTTTTCGGGCCAAGGGGCCATGGGGGAGTTTAGAACTCTTATCAATAATTATTATACATCTGAACACTGCATAAATTTTATTTTTTTCTATCTGGTAACCGCGTGGATACTTTTTTCACTATATTGTGTTTTGTTATATGCCTAGTGTGTTATCCCTATCCGTTTGCAGTTCCTTTTGCTTGTGAACACATGCATTGGGCCCGTGATACCTCAAGTACCAGATATTGTCTTCGTGTGATCACGAGTTCAGTGGCCTTTTGCTTCTGGGGCCAACATATAATAATGTCAGGATGAGCCCACTGCATTGCAATTCGAGATATGTGCAAACTTTAATTTGTTTAGAGCGGCCTTCTTAATATTTTCTGTCTATACATCCCAATAAGAGGTCAGTTCATCTCTTCTAAAATTTGATTTCCATTTTTGTTCAGTTGCTTGCTCTTGCATTTTTCATGCTTGCTCACTTGCTCTGTTTTCTTGTATTTATTCATTCAAACATGTCGTGTTAATTTGCTAGTCCACAAGAGCACTTGTTTCTTGTTCTGCAGTATGCGTTTGTGAGAAATTGTTTTGCAGGTTGGAGCTTCCACATTTGTTTTTCCTATAAAAAGTGCTTGAGTAATCAGGAATGGGTAGGGGAGCTAGTGAATGTGATACACTGGAGAACAAACTGGAGAAAAGGCTGCAGGATCCAAAAACAGAACCATTAATATCTTTGCCACTATATTTTTTGGAACACATCACATGCGGGTTTTCCATTGAACTTGGCAGGGGTGGGTATGGAGTCGTATACAAGGTATGACCATTCCTCTTCCACTCCAATTTTCAACTGATGGCAACAGAAATATAATGAATGGTTTACCTACATGCTATGAAGGGAGTTCTCCGGAGCGGCAAAGCTATTGCTGTAAAGAAGATTTACGATACACATCTGCTGGGCAATGATAATCAGGTCAAGAATGAGATCATTTGTCTTGCGAAGGTCAGGCACCAAAATGTTGTACACCTTGTAGGTTACTGTATTGAAACCAAGTCGGAATTGGTGGTACATAGTGGGGAACTTGTTATGGCTGAAAAATGTGCATGTTTGCTGTGCTTTGAATTTCTTTGTAAGGGAAGCCTCGACAAGCATCTTTCTGGTAACTTGAAATAACATCTTCTGTCTTTTTCTTTTCCTTTGCAAAGTTTACTTGAATAGAAGTTTAGAACACACACGCAACTGTGTCATTATATCAATAGCTACAGTGATAAATTCAATAACATTTTCTGTGTTTGTTGATCTATCTCTACAGATGACACCTCGGTCCTTGATTGGAACAAGAGATATAATATAATTAGGGGAGTTTGCAGAGGTTTGCATTATCTTCATGATAAACATCGTATTGTTCACCGGGACCTCAAACCTCAAAATATACTGATGGATGACGACATGATGATGCCGAAAATTGGGGATTTTAATTTGTCAAGGATTTTGGGTCAAGAAAAATCTAGAACTGTCACTGCAAACTTTGCTGGAACGCTGTAAGCTATGCCTATTGCTAGAGCTTCAACTTTTTTTAACTATTTTCTACCGCTGATTATGCTAAGTTCTTCTGCAGTGGATATGTGGCACCAGAATGCATAGACCAGAAATCTATCTCCTTTGAGGCAGATATATTCAGTTTGGGTGTCATAATCATAGAGATAATCACAGGTCACAGGGACTATCCCAGTATCAGTGAGAGAACTGAAACTTCTCTCAAGCACTATACAGACAAAGTAAGATTATTGAGTATTATGTATAATTTTTTTACCTTACTTATGCAAATGCCCTTCTTATGATCAATTACTTATGCAAATGTTTAGGTGGTTGGAAGTTGGAGGAACAGAACACCCATACATATGTCACCAGAAATGCATATCCAACAAGTGGAAAAATGCATCTCTTTAGCCCTGATGTGCCTAGAACCAGAATCAAAGAAAAGGCCTACTTCACTGGACATAGTCGAACTTCTAGATGCACTAGAACCAGAATCTGGTTCTCCTGGAAGCTCCCCTAGTGATCCTGAGGAGGTATGATTTCTCAATGTGCTATTGCGCCTCTCCACACTTAATTTTGTAATAGTGTCAAAATTAATAAGCATGGCTGAACAAAATAACCAATCATGCTTCATTTGTCTGATGTTAATTATTGTCTGTCTGATATTAATTATTGTCCTGTTATTGTATATAGTTGTAGTGCAATTATCCTTATTGGTCGTTAGAAATTAGCCCTCGTAATGGCAAGCTGTTCACTAATCTGTCCACATGTGGAGGTGTATATTACATTTACTTAGATGAACATGTAAGATCACATATGACACTAGAAAGAAACTACTTGTGCAAATGTTTAGGTGGTTGGAAGTTGGAGAAAGAAACTAGAAAGGGCACCCATGCATATGTCATTGGAAATGTGTATCTGACAAGTGGAACGATGCAGCCCTGAAGTGCCTCGAACTAGACTCGAATAAAAGGCCTACATCACTGGACATACTTCAAAGTCTAAATGCAGTACAAAATGTAGGTCTCTTGGAAAACCCCCTAGTGATGCTGAGAAGGTATGAATGTATGATCTCTCAATGTGCACACCGTCTGTCCACACATAATTTCATGGGAGTGTCCAAATTAATATGCATGTCTTAACAAAACTAGTATATTGTCCGTACTAACGCTACGGTGACATGAAAAAATAAACATAGATTTTATGTGTAAAAAACATCAGCCAGGACAAAAACTTTAACAAATAGGAAATTAAAATAGGCAACAAGTTATGTCAAAACACATGTAACTGAACCTGTGTAATGCTACTGTAATACAAAAAATATCTCATCATAGCCCAAGTGATCCGAGAAGATATTAGCAGTGAAAAAATTTTGGTTATGAGACTAAAATGCAAATAATAAATCTGCATCAGTTTATCATTAGCGGTGACAAGTACATGAACCTAGTAAAATATATGCTGTAAAAAATCCATATCAGTTCATAGCTTCTTTTCTCCCATTTTGTAGAGATGTGAGGGGATTGAATTTACCTTGCAGTGCATCATCATAAACTTAATAAACAAAATATGTTGCAAGTGTGCTTCTCCAGCGACATGACAAGCACTTGCTCTCTCCTCAACTTTATAGATCTTTTCTCTCTGCTAAAAGTTGATAGGGGGAAATCTATGAAGAAATAAATGGATATTAAGCTCCATAAGCATAAGATTAAGTCACATTATATTACAAATACAAACTGATAAGGGAACAAACATGGCACCTTCTCAAGGCCATTAAATAGAACACCTTAAAAGCAATCAAACTGGATTATAACATCTTAAAAGCCGTCAAGCAGGATTAGCCTAGCAATGTGCAGCCAGCATGGAGCGTTCAGTGGCCAATGCGGGGCTAAGATTGCAAGGGACTGGATCACTACCTTCTTCTTCATGGGAACTCCTCGGACAGGGTTGAGCGTGGCGAGCCGCCGAGCTCTCGACGGACCTCGTCGGACAGCCGCTCGCCGCGGCGACCACCCTACCACCGACTACTCGACGACCGAGCATGGCGCGGGAGTCACCGACGATGTTGGCCACCTGCAGCGTGTCCACACAGCTAGCCTTGAGCAGGTAGGAGCCAACGACAGCCAACCGCGGTCGCTTTGTCTCTGACGAGCATCTCCATTGCCGGTTAACCTTCTCTATCTTCTCCTTCAGTTTCCAAGCGTCGGTCGTAGATCCCGTGGGCACCCAGCCCTGCTGCCGCCCTTTGGTCACGTCGCCGCCTCGGGCCATGGCCCTGCACCCTCGCTTCGTTGCCCCGTGACCCCGCCTGCCCTGGGTTCGGCACTGATGCACAGAGCAGCCACACCGCCGCCACTACCTGCCCCCGTGCCCTACGCCGCCACCCTGCCCTCAATATCGACCGCCTCCACCTTTGCCACGACGCAGAGGCCTCAGACCCGGCGTCCGGCGATGAGGTTGCGGTGCAGCGGTGGCTGCGTGCTAGTGGCCTCGACGAGCGGGTGCGCAGTCGCGGCAGGGGAAGCTGGCAGCGAGGCCTGGGGAGCGCGAGCTCTAGGGGGTCCTAGGCCTACAGTGATGGAGGAGTACTCGTGGGGTAGCGAGGTCTGGAAACCTTGAGCATGAGCGGGATCAGGGGCGAGGGCTGGAGGAAGGCACACTACTACAAATAGTCACAAAGGAGACGCGAGAATCACAGACGGTAACTCAGACGCCATCACAGATAATGTGATACAGACGGGAGAAATAGAACCGTCTCTCATATTGTAGTGGCCCGTCTGTGGAACATCAAAATTTCAGACGGTTATCACTGTTACCCGTCTGAAATATATTACAGACGGTTAACTATATGAACCGTCTGTCCTAGGTGACATATTACAGACGGTGATATTTATGGAGATGCGTGAATTTAGTAGTCGTGTCGGTGACAGGGTTTTCCTTCTAATTTTCTATATTTTACCCCGATCGACCGGCCGCATCGGCCAGGTCTCCTCGACACAATCTGCTACTTCCTCGATGCCTATGGTCAGAGACGACGGTGACACGTAGCATGCGTGATTACGTGAATTGCAGATGTCAGCCGGATGTGACGCAGATGGGTTGCCTTGCGTGATGGAAACCGCAGTGGGCCGAGAAGGACCATAGACGCCATCCTGATCATCAGATTTGAGTAAGGAGAGAGAAGGTTAACAAGTAATCTAGATGGTTGATTTGTATAGAGTTGTTTTTCTAGGTATTTTTTTAGGGTGTGTGGAGGGAGGCTTATATAGTGTAGACTTAGCGATGATTATGATGGTGCATTAGTAGGATAGATAACCACTTATCTTCATTTTTAATCTTAATTAGTGTCCCTATTATAGTTGTAGTCCAATTATCTGCTTTGTTGGACAAGCGTCATTATAGGGCTCTTGGGCTAGCCACATGGGCCTCTAGGCATATATAGAATATGAGTTTACTTATTAGGCAAGGATCTCTTGATTGGGTATATTCTATAACCCCTTTTCTAATCCTTGTCTATATATGATGTAACTCATGTATTCAATCAATACAATCTTTGCCTTGCAAATACGTCTATCATGGTATCAGCTCCCTCTCCTAGGACCTCCCTTCCGCTGCCCTAGCTCGCCCGCGCACTAGTTCTCACTGCGCTGCACTGTCAGCCCTCGCTATGTCTGATACCCCTCCCTCCACCCCCACAGCTCAGTCCTCTGCCTCTGCCCTCACCAGCGCCAAGGAAGAGGAGATCGCCCAGCGCCTGGCCAAGGAGAAGGCCAACACGGACGCAGTGGCTGCTCAGCGCCTCGCTCGCGAACACCAGGAGGCTCGTGATGCTGCCCTGGCATGCGCCCTGCATGCCGAGGACGAAGCTGCGACCACTGCCAAGGAGCCCGATGCCGCTGCTCACTGCGCCAGCAAGGCTCTGGCCCACACTGCCAAGGAACGCACGGCTGCTACTGCTACAGCCGATGCCCTGGAGCCCTCCGGTCCTCATTCAGCAGCGCCCACCGACCTCACCTCCGCCCTGCTGCTCCATGAGGCCGCGACTCCTCTAGCTACACGCCTAGGCGATCGCCGTTAACAGCATCTGGCAACACGTCACCATCGTCCTCGATGTTGACTCTAGGAACTTCATTCGCTGGCACGATCAGTTCCTATTGAACTTCATTCGATGGCACGACCAGTTCGTACTGACTGTCGGGAAGTTCATCCAGGACCATGTCACCTAGGCTCCCCCGATCCCTGTTCAAGCTGATAGTGGGCCGAGATCCAAACCAAACCCGCACCAATCCAAAGCATATATATTTAAAAGTCAAATCCAAACCAAACTAGACCGTGACTTCAATCATCCACACCAAACCAAACCACTTGTACGTTCAACCCATTAAAATACATTTCCAACCCATCAATTCACTGGCACCTCATGCTATTGTTTATATTTAGCCACAAGCAAAAGCAAAAAATAAATAGATAGAATAAAAACTCATTATTAACTCTATTATTGACAGTCAAACCAAATGAGTCCACTTTAATAGGGCCCAAACCAAACCAGCCCAATAGACTTCTTAGCTTGTTTCGCCCCAAACCAATACAACCCAAAAGCAAAACTAAACCAAAAAACCGGGCTTAACCCAAACTATTGTCAGGTTGAATCCCTGTCTCTCTGGACTGAGCTCGAATGGATTGCGTCGTCAAGTCCTAGATCACCGGCACGCTCACCAACGACCTCGCCGAGATCATCTCCTCCCAGGGCTCTACTGCTCTGCATGCCTGGCTCGCTGTTGAGTCCTAGTTCCTCGGCAACCGGGAGGCACGATTGATCCATCTTGAGACGCGGTTTCGTAACTTCGTCCAAGGTGATCTTTCAGTCACCGAGTATCGCCGCCGCCTTGTGTTAGACAGGCGTCATTATAGGGCTCTTGGGCTAGCCGCATGGGCCTCTAGGCATATATAATGAATGAGTTTACCTATTAGGCAAGGATTTCTTGATTGGATATATTCTATAAACCCTTTCCTAATACTTGCCTATATATGATGCACCTCCTGTAATCAATCAATACAATCTACTATTGCCTTGCCAATACGTCTATCATGCATCTGTTGTTAGAAAGCAGGCCTCACAGCGACAATGCTATTCACTACGCTCTAAAGTGTGGAGGCATCAATTGGATTTATTTGTAAGATCACATCGGACACTAGAGGCTTGATATTTGTTGACCAGATTTACCTTAAGCCTATGTTCCCGAAGCATGACTGTGGATGCTCCTTCCCAATAGCACAGTGGGTGGGATTACAAATACATGTAGTTGGTAATGCTGCTGCTCCTATATGTGTTGTACTGTCCGACAAGATTGTTGTGTTGTAGTGGTGATTATCTTTAGCAGTGATTCTCCTGCGCCGTCTGGTCGGCCTAACTTCACTTGTTTTGCATCTATAGCAGGCGTTAGCTTGTATTTTGGTTTGACCTCTGTCGCTTGATATGGTCCGAGGGGATAGCTAGGACTTCACCTATCATGCTAGCTTGGCGGGACAGTAACCACATATACCAGTGGCAGAGTCATGGGTTTATGCACTCATCAATCATATTATTTTTCTATGACAAAAAGTTCACATATTTGCCATATTAATTGCATTTAATTATCGTATCTATACCCTTTACCAACATTAAAATCAGACCACAAGATATACTTTTCTAATGCTCAATACATCCACTATTTGTCCAGGACAGGAGAAATCAAAATCTTCAGAGTCAAGTAAATACGAATGTAATCAACATACCAAAGACCATCAGTGCCATTAACGTCCTAAATGAGTGCGCCAATTTGTTCCAGTGGGTTATATCTGCCATATCATCTTTGAAATCCATGTGGAGTGGAACACAACAGGAAAAACTTCAAGGTGATGTACGACAGTTGCAGGGTGACCTTCAATGCCTTAGTGATACTCTACCAGCAAAGTACAACCTCATTGATCGAGCAGAGTGGAGAATCCATGATCATTATGTGGCTGACCTGCTTTCAAAACTCAAAGATGCAGTGTATGATGCGGAAGACCTTCTAGATGAGTTCAGATGGTACGACAAAAAGGTTTCCGCAGAGGGCAATGCAATCTTAGTGGAACCAATCATTGATTTCTTTCAAAGTGTCACTCAGGGTAACTTCAACAAGGTGACTGATATCCAGAAGAGGCTCAATCATCTTTCTAGACAACTTGAGAAAATGGGCTTACTTCAAGTAATTCCACGGTTTGACAAATCATTCAGGCCCGAGACCACGGCTTTCCCCATTGAGCCAGTGATTTTTGGTCGTGATTACGAAAAGGAGGAGCTGATAAGAATACTTGGTGTATCAACAGATAATAACACAACTCCTTCTGGATGCAAGAGGAAAAGAAATGGAGTTTGTTCATCAGCAAGCAACCAAATTTGTGCCGCCATTGATAATAGTAATGAAGCAACAATAACGAGTGTTCAAGTTTTGCCAATTGTTGGAATTGGGGGTGTTGGAAAAACCACCTTGGCTCAAGATATTTGCAATAATTCCAAAGTGAAACGTCACTTTGACCTGAGAATTTGGATTTGTGTCTCGGATGATTTTGATGTCAAGAGGTTGACTAAAGAAGCCATAGAACAAACTTCTGGAGAAGTGCTAGAAAATGATAATCTCAATTGTCTTCAGCGTGCTCTTGCAGATAGCTTGAATACCAAAAGATTCTTACTTGTCCTTGATGACATGTGGGATGAGAATGAGGTAGATTGGAAGCGCTTCTGTGCACCTTTTAGGAATGTACTTCAGGGAAGCATGATGCTTGTCACCACTAGATCACCGAAGGTTGCTGATGTAGTGCGTCACGATGCATCCCTTTCACTTAGAGGGATTGGACAAAGATGTCTTTTGGGAATTCTTTAAGCTCTGTGTGTTTGGATTTAATAGTTCCAACATTTATCCTGAGTTGGAGCAGATTGGTGAGAAAATACTTCCAAAGTTGAGAGGTTCTCCTTTAGCTGCGAAAACCATTGGACGTCTGTTAAGAAGGAAACTTGACCCATTACATTGGGAAGGGATTCTTAACAGTCAGCTGTGGGAGCTTAGACAAGAGGGGACAGACATTTTGCCAGCTCTTCGGTTGAGCTACATGTATTTGCCATTATGTTTAAAGAGATGCTTCTCACTGTGTGCTTTATACCCTAAAGATTACAACTTCAGAAAGGAAGAATTAGCTGAAATCTGGGTGGCAGAAGGTTTTGTGGAACATCAACCTAACGATTCACTTCAACATACTGGTGGTCAGTACTTTGATGAACTTGCAAATCTATCATTTTTTCAGAAACATCCATGGGCTTATGACATATATGTAATACATGATTTGATGCATGACATGGCGCAGCTAGTTTCAAAAGATGAGTGCTGGGCAATTAAAGATACAAAGGATTTTCCAAGGATCCCTCAGAATGTCCGCCATCTGTGGGTACTCAAAGGCGGAGATGTTAAGTGTTCTGACTTATTGAATCTATCCAAGCATAGAAAGCTGTGCACCCTAGTTTGTGATCTGTCTTTAAGGAATTGTACTGATAATACTGTGATGGAGAAATGGTGTACTGAACTCTTGTGCATGCGAGTCTTGGTCTGCTCCTCTATCTCTAAGTGGGGGTTGCCAGGTACTATCAGCAATATGAAGCATCTTCGGTACCTCAAGATCTTGGACTCATGCCTTTGCAAGAGCCTTCCTGCAGGATTCTGTTGCCTTTATAATATGCAGATATTGTATGCTAAGAAATGGGAGATTGATGATATGCCTAGTGGCTTTGGTATGCTGATGAATCTGCAGAAATTTGAATCAGTGAAGTATCAATTTCATCATATACATTCAGTGAATATTCGTGAAGGTGCAACTTACAGAGGGAAATTTAGGATCCAAAACTATGATGGTGAATCTCTTCCAAGCTGGTTTCATCCACAAAACTCAGAGAAGATTCACATTTATGACAACACTGGTAGCACTTTCTTGTTCCTGACCTGTCTAGTAATTTACAGTTGCCAAAACTTATCAAGTCTTGAACAATTTCTACAACCAGCTTATGTGCCTCTCATGAAGAAAATAAAAATTCTTCATTGTAGTATATTAAAATGGGTACCAACTGAGAGGTTTGGATATTTTCATTTCCTTGAAGTACTGTGTGTGTCCCATTGTCCAATGATCAAATCACAACGGCTGATTGCCCCATCCCTAAAGGAGCTGTATCTGACGGAATCTGGAAATCTTGGATATGGATACAAGATTGAGTGTAGTTCGCTGACCATCTTTCATTTATCAAACTACCCTCTTGAATCCATTGAACTGCCAATGTGGAATCTTCCGTTACTGCAGGAGCTCGAGATCAGTTCTTGTCCCTCTCTGACAATCACTATAGATTCAGAACATATATCCTGTGACATTTTCCATGGTAAGGACAGAAGTAGAACCATCGATAGCACTTTCTCGTGCCTCACTGATGTAACCATTCACTGTTGCCAAAACTTATCAACCCTGGAACAATTTCTACAACCAGCTTATGTGCCTGTCGTCAAGAAAATAAATATTTCCCACTGCGGAGGTTTAGAATCAGTGCCAGCTGAGAGGTTTGGAGATTTGCGTTTCCTTGAAGTACTGAGTGTGTTGCATTGTCCAAAGATCAAATCACGACGATTGTTTGCCCCTTCCCTAGAGAAGCTGCATCTAAGAAACTCTGGGAATCTTGGAGGCAACATTGAGTGTAGTTCTCTCACTGTCTTGCATTTATCAAACTACCCTCTAGAATCCATTGAACTGCAAGTGTGGAATCTTCCATTCCTACAAGAGCTCCACATCAGTTATTGTTCTTCTCTGAGAATTATTAGAAATTCAGAAACTATATCCACTGACCTTTCCCATGGCGAGGCCAGAAGCATAATGGGAAAGTTACTGAAACTCACTCAACTAACCATTATGAACTGCAATAAGCTTGAAACTATTGATGACCTCCTACATCTCCCTGCCATTGAGAGTATTATGATTTGGGCCTGTGGCTTGCTGTCCCTACCAGCAAATAGATTAGGAGGTTTCCCTTGCCTGAAGCATTTGGACATTTCAATGTGTCCAAGACTTGACTGGCAAAGCGGAATGTCTTTACCATCATCTCTCCAAAAGCTAGGGTTGTCGAGTTGTGGGGATTTTTCTGCTTGGTTTCCCAATTGCCTGGAGAACCTCACCTCCCTCGAGTCACTGCAGATTCGTGGCTGTGAATGCATAGTGTCGGTTTCTGGCCACCTATGGAGCCATAATCTCAAATCACTTCAGAGATTGGAGTTTTGTCAATGTCCACAGCTTATATCAATTGGTGGACCAAAGGCAACTGCAAACATAAGACATGTAATTATTGAAGGCTGCCCAAAGTTTCAGAGACAAGCAGGCTCAGGCTCTTGTTCTATGGTACGTATGCCACTTCTTTGCTGTGTAAATTATGGTCACAATTATGTTAGGCCACTTGAGTGTGTGCATGTTGCGTAGTTTTAATAAGAAGTTTGATCCCGCTTACATTTTTCATTATAGAAGAAATGTCCTTTCCCCCTCATCGTGTTGTCTTCTCGATGACAGTTTAAACTTACAAATTAAAGACAGTTGAGACGGAGCAAATAGCTGTATGGCTTCAAGAGTCAAGACCCACTGAGAAAACAAAACATATCACTTCTCCAGAATGGCCGAATCTGGTCCTTATGTTCTTACGGCTGTACTCTTCCCACTGATGAAGCTCACACGAAAAACCATTTCACAGACTGGTTTCTGTTATATGCCTAATGTGTTGTATCTGTGATCTATCTATTTGCAATTCCTGGTTCTATGCAAAATAAGTGGAGGCACAACACAACACTTACATTATATTACATAACTTGTTACTGGAGAGGGGCAAGAGCTGGAGTAGCCCCCTCCTTTGTGTGCTTTTGGTTTATGGGGAAAAAAATATGTGCAAGGTAGCCAAGCCAAAATTTGGCTTGGACCGTTTCGCCGTCATTTGGTTATGCGCTAAAATTTGGCATGGTGGCCAAAGTTGGCAAGTTGCTAAGATTTCGCCATGCAAAAATTTGGCTGTGCTATTTGGGGCATGTTTGTATAATTAAATGAGTTGAGTGATCTGTTGAGTGTAGATCATTTGTATCATTTATGCTGTTTATAGGGAACTAAATATATGGATTGATTTATCTTTGACCATAGGAACGCCCATCCGCGTAACTACATACACTCCCTCTGTCCAGGAATCATAGCTGTACTAGTAGAAAGGCGCTTCTGCAAGCACGCCAGTAAAAATGGCAAGAAAATATATTTTGTATTTTATACAATGATTAACATGAACATATGATAAGATATCAGCAGAGGCAACATTGAGAAAGCTTAAATCGGTATGTTTAAGATTTTTTTTAAAAAATTGTTACTATTACAACAAGAGAGGATTATTTTAAAAAGAATTGTTACTATTACAACAAGAGCCCCGAAACACATTACATTCTTCATAAAGTAAGTACATGAGACACTTTGTAGAGGTAGATCACCAAAAGTTGTGGAACGAACAAAATTTAATATGTTGGTAGAATAAACTGGATAAATGCATAATATAATCAAACAATTATCTAAAAAATGCTGCACAGGACTTGCTCGAAAAACTGATAATCGTTGCTCTTACCCCCTCCATTTGCTCCGCTGCACATGACCATACATGATTAATAAATAAAAAGGTGATCAGTAGCTTGACCACATGAATGAACTGCATAGTTAAAAAGCTGATCATATAACCATTAAGTGACCTTATGTTTACTTCTGAGGAAAAAAAGAACAATTGAAGTACTTCATTGGAGCTGGATCAGTGTCCCCAATAATCGAGACAGGTATAATAAACCTGCCATGTAGGATCAGTTGCTATCGTACATGGTTGATACAAGCCGCTATTTTCGATCAAGCTTAATGAAAGCCCAAGATCCGATACTGGGGACCCAGTTTAACAGAACTGCATAAGGAAAGTCTACTCGCTGCACAGCAGGTAACAAAAGAACTTTACTAAAACAAACAGGAACCTGAAAATACTCTAGCAAAAGATCAGCTGATCCAAACGTTTTCAGAGCAGTTACATAATTCCATTCTATCTCTATTAGACAATTACGATGCACTTGCAGGGATACAGTGATAAAGCTTCATTCGCCGAGGGCCTTAGCGACATTTGCAACAGCTGCATCCATGTATAATAGGCCACTTTTAGCCACCTTAAATGGTTATTAGCCTTGTTAAAGCTATCAGACTGAAAGAATGCATGCATGGGAGGGCTAGAAGTACAATTAGACCAAAAGTGAAAATAACGTATTAATTTTGGAGAATATCCAATCAAGTATAGGTTCTAGTTTTTATAACCTCTTCTGAACCTGTACAATTAGACCAAATGTTGCTTGGTACATGAAACCTGAGTTACCAGAAGCGAATCTTAGATGCTGAAAACTTTGGCAGGAGTTCTACCTTTTAATTAAGAAGGGGACTGCCTCAGTAATCAGTTCCTATGAACAGTAAGAAGGTGTCCTAGCATACTTTGGCAATAGAATTTAATTAGGTATTGCCCAATGCGTATTTAAGGAAAATGGATGTAAAGACCAAAATCCAATCTACCATGTGCAGTTAATACAAAATGGACACTGCTGACAAGCTCGCAATTTTTAAACATCTATCACGAACAATCTGTCAACTGGAACTGCAAAATAGCAGACAACACAGGGAGGTAGACATTCCTAACATTGCTATGAGGATCCAACATGCATGCATGTGACTCTGAATGTTTTTGCATATTATGGTAAAAAAGAATCAAACAGGAACACAAATACATCTAAGAGAGTACTTCTTATAGACTTGTCCTAGGCATGTTTCATTTAAAAACATGCATAAGATATATGGTGGCTTTGAGCGGTGTAGATGAATTTCTCATTATATGTAAATATAATAGGTTAACATGTAGAAGGAGTTACCTGGGCTTTAGATTGACAATGCCTGATAGGACCCTTTTCTGTCAGTGAACGGATAGGGCACCCTATGTACAAAAAACATCAGCAAGGCACCATATATCAAAGCAAACACAAAAAACGATGAGGCATACCAAGGCCAACGAACTGAAGATGAGATAGATATCTTAGATTCTATAATCATGCACACCATGAATATATAACCTGAAACCTGCATGAAGAAATCAATATCATAATATGGAAATACTGATGGAGTGAACACAGGAAGTTATTTCAAGGACGTTAATGGTGTGTACCTCCTATGTGTCCTGCTGACATATATAATTGTCTTATCACTTTGTCATTTGGTCCTTGCCCTATGATTCTTCTAGTCAATCCCAATTACGGACGATCATCAGAAAGCACTGGCTGAGGAAACCATTTTCAAAACGTGGGGCATCAGTATATACCATGAAAACAGGACAAAAGGTAAGTAGTGTAAGCATGCGACAACAGCTAATTAATAAGCACAAGCGCAGAGACCAATATGTAATTGGCAAATGTTGGAACAAATTTCAGAACAAAAAATGGAAGGCAGCTTGTAGGGCAATTTCTTGTCCTCTGTCGGCTGCTCCAGAAATTGAGTATCATGCTCCAGCCCTTTTTTGAGGTATAATCATATATCAAATTTACAAAATTGTGAGGCATATATAGGAGCTGTAGTCTGAACAAAATTCAATTGAAGAAAAATAAAGGAAAAAAAGGGGGGAATCACCATCTGTTTAGAGAAAAGAATTTGATTAAAAAAACATTAGAATCACAAGCAGACACAGGCCACATTTAATCACAGCCAGTGGCAACTAAAAAAAATGTGGAGGTTCATCACAAACAAGGGCAATGGAAAAGGAAAAAGCACAACACAAAGATGTTTTCACTATGCAGCTGCAACATGATATGTGAACTACTATCACAGGCATAGAAGATTGCAATGACAAAGGCCTCTAGATCATAGCCAAAGGAGATTACAAAAGAAATCCTTAACAATTTTAGAGACCTCAGAAATATAACAATAATCATTTGATCAAGATCCTGGAGTATCAAGTACTTAGATTTCTCACAAGATCTTGACTATCGACCTATACTATAAATCACAAATTGGTATGAACTGCAATGCAAATATAAAATCAAATGGATTGGTAGCAGCACGTCAGTTTAGATATTTATGGAAATTGTATGAGGATCTAGATACCAACAGTATGGTTGTATATCCTCACTTACTCTATATATAAGATGCAATACAGTTACTTGATTGATTAAGACACAAGGCAATCATCTATGGAACACAAGGCAATAATCTATGGATGAGAGGCTGAACCTTAATCAGTTTGTGGACTGAGAGTCTAGTAGTCCCTTTTTTCCCTTATCACAGATGCTTACAATGCAGGACACACTTAGATTGATGGCAACAAAGCTTTAAAAACACAAGCGGGCAGTTCTTAGTATAAAGTGAAGATTTAGAACTTAAAAGTTGATTTTAAAACTGTTTGACTATCCAGCATGAACACCAACAAAGGCGTGTGACATCCCACATGCTGTTTAGCACAAGGGAAATAGTAGGAAGGTGTATATATTAATTGGCCCATATTGATAAGAAACCTTGAAATCTTCAAAGTTAAGGACTGGGATTTTATTTGGGTCTTTGGCAGTATGAGCATCATATGTGTTATCAGGGGAAGTGCTTGCAGAATATGGTTAAAAATTAGTCCTAGCTGTAACAACCAGAAAAATAAGATCATAAAAAGAGAGGCCATAAAAAGGGCCTATGAACACAAAGAAGCACTTATAGGTATAAAAGAGGCAAGGGCCCAAGCAATAGCTAGTAGGTGAAAGCAAAAGGCTCCATGAAGACCCTAAATTGATTTTTGAGATGTACAATTCAAAAACCACATGAAAGATAAATGTTAGCTAAATATATGAGCACAACAAAAAGGTGATCGAAAAGAAAGAACCAAGCCCAAGCAGCCATGGCAAAAGAACAGTATATCTGAAATTGCGAATAAGAAACAGTAGGTCAAAAAAATAAGGACCTCACAGAAATGGGAGACTGTCTCTAAAAACTGGTTGCTGAGTGAATCGCTAACAAATACCACCTATTAACTACACTTGAAGGAGCAAAGAAATTACTGGCAAAATTAGTTGAATACGAACATTGCAACTAAAATTGTGCTAGCATTGTGTAAGGACCTATAATTTTGATCATGAAGCCAACAAACTAACAAACAATCACTGCAATACATAGGAAATATTAGTAAGACAGGCAACATATTTATGTGCAGGTTTATCAACCAATATGCAGGCCATTTAGAGCAGGTAATTATCAACCGTGCTGACAGTTACAGTAGGTAAAAATCGAATAATGCACTTAGCAGGCACCTGTTCCAAGGCATAAATCAACCACATTGGCACCTGCTCGAAGCCATAAGTTAATCCAATTGATCTTCATATGCATAGAATCCAAAGACACAGTTAGCACGCAGCTGCTCCAAGTGACTGCGAGGCCACTGCTCCCGCGCTGAGCTCTGCTGTGTCCCTTCACCGTATTGATTCAGGTTGCTACACTAACTCCCTGGTAAGTAAGGACAGGAAACAATAACCTATATAGGAGCGAACATGGCAAGAGAGTACCTGAGAGAGGGTGCCGAGGACAGTGATTACCACGGGAAAGGAACTTTTGGTGGTTCTATATATCTTGGAAGAACCAAGCAAGAAACCTAATACATCAAGCACTATGTAAAGCACTATGTAGAAGTTAAAATATATACTCCCAGATTATAGCTGTAATTTAAATCTTTGTGAACTGCAGGATGCAGAATGTATCCGTACGAGAAAGAAATAATGAACTAAATAGGAGGATGCACAGTTGCATTTTTGTGCATCATTGTTGGCTGCTGCTACAAAAAATAAAATCTAAAGCTTAGATCAAATATTCAGATCACTCTGCAAAAGGCAAAGGAATCTAAGCATGCATAAATTTCTTGTAGCCCATAGTAGCAATGTCACAAACATTGGGTGTGGTGCAGAATAAGCCAAACCAGAGGGGAAAATTAAAAACATAATAGCTTACCACAACGAAACTGGTAGGACATGTATTGGTTCGGCAGCCTGCCCAGGCAGGTCCTTGCTGGTAGCCATATCCATCACAACATAGAAATTAGAGATAAAATAAAGCAGACAACCTCATCTGTAGGGAAGAAAATAAAGATAGAAATCATTAGTTAACTCATCAAAGGTCATATAAGTGAGATTCAATGAAAATAAAAATTCCATTGCACATAGTACCTGTTTATTCTGAGAACAGCAGGCACTACTAATAAATCTAAGCAAAGATCTGCAGGCAAGGAGGATGAAAAGATAGGAACAGAGGAAACCGAACCCTAGGGTTTCGTGGAGCCTAGGCGAAGCGGGAGAAGGCAGCGCTGGGGCAAAGCCGCTCCTGTAGCCATCGGCAGGGGCCGTTCGGCCGCATCGTGGCCGCTAGGGGACGGCAGCCGTTGGGGCCCCCGCGACCCGGTGGCGGCGACCCGCATCACTGGCGCAGCAAGCGGTTCAGGCCACCGGCCAGCGCCGCCGTTGCGGCGTGAGGAGGGAGGAGCGTGGAGGAGGAGGAGGATGGCGGCCGCCCGCCGAGGGGGCCGGCCTTCGACGAGGTCGCCTCGCGCCGCTGCCTTGCTCGCGTTGGGAGAGACGGGGGGAGAGAGAAGGAGGGAGCGGAGGGAGAGAGAGAGAGGGAGGGGAGGAGAAGAGATTGCCGGACTAACCTGCGTGGGGAGGAAGGGGGGAGGGGGGGCGCCGTCGCCGCCCACCCGGCGTCGGCGTCGTCGCCCCTTCGCCTCCCGTCGGGAGAGTCCGAGAGGGAGAGGATGAGAGAGCCGGACCTTTTTTTTCTTTTTTTTAGAGGAAGGAGAAGCTGAAGCGCGGCATATATATTTGGTGATCCGGATTCGACGAGAAGCTGTGAGAAGCACGGGAAGCCGCTTCTGGCTGAATCGGCAGCTTCTGCAATTAAATTAGCTTCTTAAAAAATCACAGGAGCCAAATCTCAGCCGTGGAAGCCGCTAATCAGAGGGCCCACGTAATTGTAAATGGCGTGGCCATTGGTTCGTTTTAGGAGCTTGTTCAGGTTTAATATCTTAAATTTTGCAATGGAAGGTTACATTTTTATTTCCTAACAATCAGCCAGATTAAATTCAATTTAACAGGTCCTAAAATTTGCATAAAAAGATTTGTATTCAAAGTGTGTAAGATGATATCGATTTTTTTGAGCAGCTAACAATGCATATAGTAAGAAAAAGGCGGAATAGCTAATTTGGCCCCTCAATTATTGTGCCAGGCTCAATTTGACCTCCGAACTATCAAAATGTCCACTTTGGCTCCTGATCTTTTGATTTTAGGCTCAATCTCGTCCATTCATCACAATTGCTCGCCATATGGATAGAGAGCATGCAAAAAAGTCGAATTTACCCCTCCCTATTTTCTTTACCTCAATCTCGTCCATTCACCACAATTGCTCGCCATATGTATAGAGAGCATGCAAAAAAGTCGATTTTACCCCTCCCTATTTTCTTTCCCTCGTGACCGCTCACAGCGTTTGCCTTATTTCCGTTTCTCTCCGTCTCATCCTATCGATCTCTGTCCCCATACACCCGTGGAGCAGTGCCCATAGAGGTGTGCTGGTGGAGCGGTCATGGAGCCACGCCCATGAACGGAGAGAAACACCGTGAGCGGCCAATAGGAAAGGAAATTAGAGAGGGGCAATATCGACTTTTCGCGTGTTTATCTGTCCATGTGTCCAGCAAAATAGGCAAATAGATGAGATTGAGTCGAAAATTATAAGATTAAGGGCCAAAGTGGCCGTTTTGATAGTTCAGGGGCCAATTTGAGCCTTCAGCGATAGTTAAGGGGCTAAAGCGACTATTCCGCCTAAGAAAAATAAATAGTTAAATCAACCTTCGAGGACTTCCTTTTCTAGGCAAAATACAATTATTACTCGTAATTTGGTGGCATGTGATTGTCCAAATAGTTACTACACATATGGTTTGGGTTACATCATGTTCCCTATTTGCATGCTACTCTGTATTGTATTAAGGACATGTTTGATACCAGAGCTGATGGGGACGTGATTCCCGATCTTCCGTCAGGTTCAAGATAACTATCGATTTGGTCGGAGAGCAACACACCGATCCGGCTTCAGATCACAAAGACCCGAACCCTGCAACCTTAGCACCACGTCTCCTCTGGTTATCAACCGTGTTACAATCCGATTGACCTCGCCAAGAAGGCTAATCCCTGCTACGAATCGAAGAACACAAGCAAGAACAAGATAATACGCAACTCAAGTGAAGTGACAATTGCAGATATATGATTAAGATCTCAACGTGGGGTTTCACAAACCGATAATGGCAACTGTTCGATGACAGATTGATCTAAAGCAAAACCCAAACCCTAACATAGGTGGCGGCTACTGATTATATGGTCTAAGGGACGTGCAAGCACACTCATTCACGTCCGCCTCATGGGCCTATACGTTACATGGCCCGACGGCCCAAAAGATAGCAATGCAATGCCCAAATAGATTCTGGACGCTCACTTGTTTCGACGATTTCCGTTGACTCCGATGGAATTTGGACCTCAAACTAAAGCCATTAGTTAACTTATGAAATTATCTTTCCATCCATATGTGGATCATCGAAAACGGAGTTCGGATGTGTCCTGGGCGTCTGATTTATCGCTCGCTGGTCCTAAAGGCCGAGACTGACGCGAACTCGAGTTGGACTGGGCCTCTGGCTTGGCTTGGACGCCCTTGCTGGCCCCCTAAGGTGGTGGCCAAGGAGGAGGACGTCCAAGGGTTCCTTGGTGTGTTTTTCATCTTCTCGGAACGTGCTCTAACTTGGGCCAGGGTCTCAAGTGTGAATAACAAGCCCATGACGATGATGTAGCTCCCGACAAAGAGCAAATGACATGAATGTATTGATGATTTGGAGGCCTTGTCAATGTGATATTGAGATGGGACTTGATTTATTTGAACCATCAAGTACTCATTGACCTCAATCGCACCCCGGATGGTTGAGTTACGGCCTTCCCAACAAGGTACTATCGGGTCACCGATAAATCTTGATTGCCCTGCACTTTGAGAAATATTTGTACCTACAAGCAAATAGGAATATGTACATGTGGAAACAAGTGAGTTGCACCAAAAATCACTAAACAAGCTCACCTTATAATCAATGATTATATCTGAATGTGTCATGTCCTCATCATCCTCCCCTTCTTGACAACAAACCGTCCTCGGTTTGAGGTTAGGTGCGGGACAGATTATGCGTATTAGCCGACATAGCTCCTCTTCTTGAAATTTAACTTGTTTCTTTGTAACAAAACTAGAACCACTTGACATGATAAAATTATAGCTATTGCAGCCCTCTCGTTGATCATATTTTTGTATAGTAAAAGGAGATTTCAGATTTGAACAAATATAGACACGATGCACCATACACTCTCCTTTGCAATTATATTTATCAACAAAGTGATATATACATCTAGATAACCATGGCAATTCAACATATTTAAATTTCTCTTCCAAAACATTAAGAGCACATAGAGTATCAAACTCAATATAACCCAAAGTATTTAAAGAAGATAATAATTTTAGCTCATCCTTTTCAGTAGTAATGGGAAGAAAATATTTATTTGCAACAACAGTACTTTATTCTAAAACCATAGGAATCAATTTTTTTCATAAGTGGTGGCATAGGAATAACAAAAGTGCTATCATGCAACTTCTCTTCATCACAAATATCAGTAGAATCATCATTTGGTAAAGGTAAATCAAGAGAAGGTTCTAGTATTGCATTAATAGCATCTTTGGTGGATAAATTCAGCATCTCAAGAGAGCTCTTACCCGAGACAGTTACCTGTTCTTTCTCTATTATCTTGTCCTCTTTCTTGGATATATGCTGCAAACTATTAGTTTCAACAAGAGACAAAGCAATATCTTTATTTTGTAAAAATTTAGATTTAGATGAAGATATCTTAACATCTGAAATAACCCATTCTTTTCTAAAAAGCTCATTCTTTCTTCTCTCCACTCTCATAAGATCTTCTCTTAAAATTTCAGCAGCGGTCATAGGTATGAGAGTAATGTTTCTACCATTGTATTTGAATGAATATTTATTAGCAATCATATTGTGTATAACCTTATTTTCACATATCCATGGTTTACCAAATAGCAATTGACAATATTGCATCGATGCGATATCAAATTCTGCACTATCCTTATAAGTACCAATGGAAAACTTAATGCGTGCAATTTCAGTTACCTTTATCTTATCCCAAGAATTCACCCATTTAATGTAGTATGGATATGGATGTGGTCTTGTGGTCAAGCCAAGCTTCTCGACCAACTCTAAGCTTGCAAGGTTGTTGCATGTCTTGCCATCTATCATAACACGACAACGTCGATCCTTCACAACAAAGTATGTTTGGAACACGTTGTTGAACTGGTTTTGCTCCGCCTTCTCCATTTGAGAACTGAGTACTTGTTGTGCAAGTTTCATATTACGTGTGGGAGTTGGCGATGAAGATGTCCCCACTTTTGCAATTATTTCATCTATCCTTATGGAGAACTTGTCCTTAAATTTCTGCAAGTCAAACTTAAAAAGAATTTCGTTGTTTGACATTGTTAGCAATAAAAATAATTCCCTATCAGCTATTTATGGATCGGTGGAATCACACTCTAACACGCCTTACCAAATTCTTACAAGTGTTCTTACCAAAGCAAGACAGTGGACGGTACAACCGGTGGCTGGTTCGTGAAACCTGTGAGGATGTGGCACCAAAATTGCAAGGGTCTTTTTCTATACTGATCTGAAGTATATATATGGAACTTAGGAGGCTTCAATATAGTAGCAAGGAATAACAATAATTTAATTTAAAAATTGCAAGATTGAAAAGTAGTCCCAAGATAGTCTATATCGTCGGCCTAAGCTCGTCCTAAACCTAGCACAAGCAAACAACAATACAATTGAGCACAAGGACTCAAAAGGATGCAAGCACTTCTGATTTTTTCTTCTTTTTTTTCTCTCTTTTTTTCCCTTCTTCTCAGTTCTTTTCTTTTTTTTTGGTGCGGTTCTTTTTTTTTTTTGCACCTCTTTACCTTTTTCTATTTGTCTTTTTTTTAACCAGAAAGTGCCGCAAAGTATAAGCTTCAAATATATTCTGTAATCCAATCCAATCAGACGTAAGTATTCAAGTTACTCAAGTTCTAAAGATCAAAGGACAATATGTGTCAGCCTTCCAACAGTAGCTATCCAAATATCAACCGTGTATGTCAAGGAATAAACCAAATTGAATTTGCTTTCTATTATGTTAGGAAGTATGCAAAACTTCCTATTCCTTCTATCCTTCACGAGAGCTACTGAACCCTCTTTTAATGGGCAAGGAGACAAACTATCACCAAACTGGCACCCTCTAATTTTGTCACATACACAAAACACTAGATCAACTGACAAGGGTAAGGACAAGACTAAACACGATGAACACAATGACACACGAGGGACGACTGTTCAACAAAGCAAACTGAAATTAAAAGAATTGTAATGGCACAATGGGTTATAGGATATAGAACACAAATATTTTTAGGGTAATTTTCTAGATTTATGGGACGAAGTCAAACACTCAAACTAAACTAGGATAAAGGTGAATCGACGGTAATACCTGAAGCTCTGATTACCATTTGATGGGGACGTGATTCCCGATCTTCCGTCAGGTTCAAGATAACTATCGATTTGGTGGGAGAGCAACACACCGATCCGGCCGGATCACAAAGACCCGAACCCACGCAACCTTAGCACCACGTCTCCTCACGGTTATCAACCGTGTCACAATCCGATTGACCTCGCCAAGAAGGCTAATCCCTGCTGCGAATCGAAGAACACAAGCAAGAACAAGATAATACGCAACTCAAGTGAAGTGACAATTGCGAGATATATGATTAAGATCTCAACGTGGGGTTTCACAAACCGATACTTGGCCGGATCGTTCGATGACAGATTGATCTAAAGCAAAACACAAACCCTAACATAGGTGGCGGCTACTGATTATATGGTCTAAGAGACGTGCAAGCACCCTCATTCACGCCCTCCTCATGGGCCTATATGTTACATGGCCCGACGGCCCAAAAGATAGCAATGCAAAGCCCAAACAGATTCTGGACGCTCACTTGTTTCGATGATTCCTGTTGACTCCGATGGAATTTGGACCTCAAACCAAAGCCATTAGTTAGCTTATGAAATTATCTTTCCATCCATATGTGGATCATCAAAAACAGAGTTCGGATGTCTCTGCGGCGTCTGATTTATCGCTCGCTGGTCCCCGAAGGCCGAGGCCCGACGCGAACTCGAGTTGGACTGGGCCTCGGCTTGGCTTGGACGCCCTTGCTGGCCCCCTAAGGTAGTGGCCAAGGAGGAGGACGTCCAAGGGCTTTCTTGGTGTGTTTTCCATCTTCTCGGAACGTGCTCCAACTTGGGTCAGGGTCCCAAGTGTGAATAACAAGCCCATGACGATGATATAGCTCCCGACAAGCAACGGCGACAGAATGTATTGATGATTTGGAGGCCTTGCTAATGTGATATTGAGATGGGACCTGATTTATTTGAAAGCTTATCAAATAAGGTTTCCATCAAGTACTCATTGAGCTCAATCGCACCCCGGATGGTTGAGTTACGGCCTTCCCAACGAGGTACTATCGGGTCACCGATGAATCTTGATTGCCCCGCACTTTGAGAAATATTTGTACCTACAAGCAAATAGAAACATGTACATATAGAACCAAATGAGTTGCACCAAAAATTATTAAACAAGCTCACCTTATAATCAATGGTTGCATCTGAATGTGTCATGTCCTCATCAAGAGCTAAGTGTTAGCCAGCTAAAATCGGTACCAAGTGTATCTTTTGTTTTTTTAAGGAACAATTTTATTAATTCACGTTCATTACATCCAATTATCTGAACATGAGAGGTAATCAGGGGCGGAGCTAGAGCAAAAATATGGGGGGTGCGCCACTTAAGTGCAACTTTACATTAATATGCTATGTAAATACAGAAATTTGGAGGTGTAGTTACTCATGTCAATGAAATGAGTGGATATAAGATTATAAATAGCAAATGCACTCTTCATTTCAAATTATAAGATAATCAAGAATGACATAACTAAAATCTAATTAGAGTGCTTAACCTGACGAGAATTGAAAATAACCGGGAGATGCATGGCTTTGTGATGGGAATTAAAATCCGCTGATTGGCTAGCTCGGCTCTAGGGTCTAGGCATCTCGGGAAAGGAGGCCTTGATTAGATTCTAAGTTTTTCACTCTCTCTCCATCACATCAAGTTTTTATCCGCATACATGGAGTATTAAATGTAAGTAAAAAAAAATAACTAATTGCACAGTTTAGTTGTAAATCACGAGGCGAATCTTTTTTGAGTCTAGTTGGGCCATGATTGAACAATATTTACCACATACAAACGAAACATGCTACAGTTACAAAGTTAAAATCTTTCCACAATCTAAATAAGACCTAAGAGTGGAGGATGACAGGACTAGAAGAGGCAAAAGTCAGAATGCTCCAACCTCGACGCATCAGTCATTGGCAGTAAACGAGTGGAATAGGAAGTAATTATTATTCTTTTCCCTGACGCAGTGAGCTGGCCGGATGCTACTGGATTTGTGGGTGCGTGACTTTGGCTCTTGGGGTGCAACCACGGTGGAGAATTAGCGCTAACAACTAATTCCCGTGTTTTCTGTGGATGCGGCTGCACCCACGAGTGCCAACGTAGCTCCGCCCAGGTAATTAGGTACGCTATTTTTTTTTAGCTAAAGTTTTAATTAGTTGTTAGCTAACTAGTTAGCCAATTTTGACTAATGTGAGCTAATTTCTAGCCTCACTAGTAACTAGCTCTAACTTATCAAATATATTAAGATGAGAAAATTTGGTTTCATAATGTAGACACGCAAGTTTAAAAATAGAGCTCCAGTGTGGAGTATTTTTAGACTATAAAAACCGATGATAGTTTAAGCAACACTCTTGGTTTTAAAAAATTGATATGTATACAAATACAGAACATACTTCAAAGCCAACATATTTTATGGAAACATATTATTTTTTTGTTTTCAGAAATATATTAAAAAACTCCAAAAATATTTTTTTCGTGCGGACAAAGCACACGATAAAATATTCCAGGACCAAATCCATCCCTTGAAGTCACTGACTTGTGGGCCCAGAATCCAGAGCGCGCACTCTCATCACAGTCCCCTGATTCTTATCCCCTCCTCTGCTCTGCTCGGCTTCTCCATCCTGTCTCCCCGACCATCTGTCTCTCTGCACCCCGGTCTCCTCGGCGAGCTCCACGCACACCCAGAGTGGCCGGCGCTGCGGCGGAGGTCCAAGCCGAGCTCCGACTCCTCCCCGCTCCCAACCGCGCAATCCTATCCCATGGCGCACGCGGTGCGGCGGCGAGCTCCGGTGCATTCCCGCCGCCGGCGCTCGGCCTACTAAGCGACGACCATTCCTCTCCGCTCGCCCTCCTCCCCCCTCTCCTCTCGCTCTCGTAAATCCACGCTACTCCTCCTCATGAATCCACCAGCTTACACCGCCTCCCCCTGCACGGGTTCTGCTCTCTTCTCCAACTCCCGGGTCCCGCCGCCACCTCCGCCGCCGCGTCTTCTTCTCCGGCGGAGCCGGGGGGCGCCGTCGGCCGCGGGGAGGTATGGCGGCCGCGTAGCCCCGTCGCAGGAGAGGCGGCGCCCCGCCCCGGCGCAGGAGAAGCGCCGCGCCTCGGAGTCGTCGTCCCGGTCCCCGCTCCCGGAGCGGAAGCGGCACTGGAAGGCGGGGGAGTTCCCGGGGACCGCTCCTGCCGACGGAGGTGGCGGCGGAAGGTTTCCCGCGCAGGGGAAGCGGCATTCGAAGGCCGGGGAGTTTCCAGGATGGACGGCCGCCTCGCCCCCGCGCCACCGCAGGGGAAGCGGCATTGGAAGGCCGGCGAGTTCCCGGGGACCGCCACCAGCCCCGGTTCGGGGACGCCGAGGACTCCACTGAAGAACGTCAAGAAGAAGCTGGACGCCCGCGCGGATGCCAAGGCGTGGGCGTGCACCGTCACCGAGGCCCTCGCCGACCGCATCAGCTCCAAGAACTGGCAAGAGGCGCTCCAGGTAAAACACCGCCATGGGATACATTTGATTTCCTTTGTTTGCATTGTTCCATCGTCTCCCAAAATCTCCATAGTTCCCCTGAATTGCTAGTTAGATTCAATTGTTTGTTTGAGGAAATGCAAATCGTGGCAATGTTGTTAACTTACTGACAGTCTGACACTAACAGTGAATTGGTACTGGCAGGTGTTTGAGATGCTCAAGGAGCAGCCGTTCTACCATCCCAAAGAGGGCACCTATATGAAGCTCATCGTACTGCTCGGCCGATCGGGGCAGCCCGCCCGAGCGCACGAACTCTTCGACGAGATGTTGCAACAAGGATGCCAGCCCACCCCTGAGCTTTACACCGCCTTAGTTGGGGCCTACTGCCGCAGCGGCCTACTGGATGAGGCGCTTCAGCTCCTCAATGACATGAAGGGCTCACCGTTGTGCCAGCCTGATGTCTACACCTACAGCACCATCATCAAGGCCTGCGTCGATGCCACGAGATTTGACCTCATTGATATTATGTACAAAGACATGGCTGAGCGCTCTATAGCGCCCAACACAGTCACGCAGAATATTGTCCTCAGTGGCTATGGAAAGGCTGGACGGCTGGATGACATGGAGAGAGTGCTCTCTGACATGCTCGACAGCACGACCTGCAAACCAGATGTCTGGACCATGAACATTATCTTAAGCTTGTTTGGAAACAGGGGCCAGGTTGAATTGATGGAAAAATGGTATGAAAAATTCCGAAGCTATGGGATTGAACCAGAGACTCGCACACTGAACATCCTGATTGGAGCCTATGGGAAGAAGCGGATGTACGATAAGATGTCTGCAGTCATGGAGTACATGCGCAAGCTAGCATTCCCATGGACAACCGCGACATACAACAATGTGATTGAGGCATTTGCCGAGGCGGGTGATGCCAAAAACATGGAGCACACATTTAATCAGATGTGCTCTGAGGGTATGAAGCCGGATACAAAGACCTTCTGTTGTCTAATAAATGGGTTTAGCAAAGCAGGACAATTCCATAAGGTAGTGGGCATGGTTAAGCTTGCTGAGAGGCTTGATGTACCTGCAAATACATCTTTCCACAATGCTATTCTTGGTGCGTGTGCAAGAGCAGATGATCTTATGGAGATGGAGAGGGTCTTCAGGCACATGAAGCATACACAGTGTGATCCTGATGCTGTGACATACTCTATATTGGTGGAAGCTTATCGGAAGGAAGGAATGACCGACAAGATTTATGCTTTGCATCAGGAGAACCCAACTTTGGTTCCAACTGATTTCGTCATGGTTTAACTGACCCACTAACTGAATATTAGTCCAGAAATGTTAAAGCTTGGTTGCATTGGTTGAGAATCTTCTTGCTATCCACATTTAGAACTGGTAATGCTACCAAGCAGAGTGGGGGACCATTCTCCAACTCCATTTTTTTGTCTGTTGGCCTGCAGAGTTAGTATAGAGTATAGTCCTCCAACTCAAGGGGTTTCAGTGAGAACTGAGAAGTGCCCACGCACCACAGTATGTATAACTCAGATACAAGGAGTTGTTATAAGGCTTTGAAAGTGCCTCAGCAAGATTCTGGCCAGTTTGATTTGCCAAGTATTTGAAAACAGAGGGAGTTTACTGAACTGCTGAATGGGAACAAAATTTTATGTTTATCCTCCAGACCTCCACTATGGCACTGTTAATCCTTTTCTTGACAAGACAGGATCTATACAGTGTTTTTGGAGAATAAAAGAATTCCTAATCTGATGGTAAAATTTTCTGTTTCCCTACTCTGTACCAGATTAGCTTAACCTATGCCCAAAATCTTTCAGATTAATAGTTGGAACTGTTTCACATCTTGTCATAAATATATAGCCATGAGCCCATGATCTCTAATATGCTGCACATGTACTTGAATTTGGGATATGTGTGTACAAAAGGGTAGGCATTAAGTTTTCTCTTAACACCCTTAATGTATAGTTTAGTGATTATGTGTATTTCACTAGACAATATGTTAAGGAAAGTGGATAAAATTTGATTTGTCAGATTCTACACTCTATAGGAGCTATGTTGCATTTTTTTTAATGAGGTTTTGAAATTTTGGTAGTTGAGATGATGGATTTGGGATTATATAGAAATGACTATATCACTTTTAGAACTATATTCCTTTTTCTTAGGAAAATATCATGCTAATTTTATGATTTATACTTTTCTGCTGCAAAAGTCTCATGGGGCTCAGAGTGTCAACCACCTCCTGCATTTCTTCTGAGACCTGTGCTGCTCTTGTCCAACTGGGGAGACGAGATGAATCGACTCTGGAGAAAAGGGAAGAAAGCTGATGACTCACAATCTTCTGACCATTGCTGCTGGCCTCCTCCTTTTCTTTTTCATCCTGCCAGCGGCAAGACCTGAAGGTGTCGAGGGCGTAGTAGCCTCGGTGCACGGCAGTGGCGGACCCAGGGGCAGGGCTGCCCGTGCTACAGCCCTGGTCCTTGACTACAAATCTCCACATAAATTACTTCATTACCTGTAAAAATTAGAGGAGAAAAGATGTTTTTGTTCTTTATTACATGGTTTAGCCCGGGGTTTAGGACATTTCTGGGTCCGCCCCTGGTGCACGGTGTCCGTTAGGGCGTCCAGCTGCTGGAGCATGGCCTGGTTCGTGATCCGCCGCCCCATGGCCTCGTTGACGATGACCTGTGCCCGGAGCAGGACCCTCCGGAGACGGTCCTCCACAGCGCTGTCTGGTGCAGGAGGAGGCTTATTGGGGCGCTTGCTGATGCTGTTGCTGGCGAGGAAACCTATGCATCTAGTGGTTAGGTCGCCTACGATTGCAGACATGAAAATCTCCATTAGCGACGCCATCCTAGCAAGCTTGATCTGAATTTGTGTATGTGTGCTAACTAGCTGGCTCTATGTATTGTAAGAAACTCCTAATGCAAGAAGAGGAGGGACGTATGAGTGAATGTGATATGGTAGGTTGGTTTACTCAAAAAATGTGGTATGATAGCAACTGAACACTAAGCTCAGGCATATATATAATATAGTAAGAACAGCAAGCTAGCTGCTGACAGTGTCCATGGGTATTGTTGACTAGCCCACTCATATCATATGCGTGTGTGACCACTCATATGCGTTGGGTTAGCTGTTGGACCACTCATGTGCGTGTATTGACTAACCTAATCCACGTCAGGATAGAAAGATTGATTGGCACTTATGAAACTGTCTCTGAAAGTAAAAGAGAAGAAGACATCTTTTTTTAGTAGTGAGAATAATGTGAAGAAAACGTTTCATTATATACTAATAATAGAAAAGGAAGGGGATCGTGGGACGTGATGTTTCGACAGAAATCCAGATGATGAGAAGGGGAAACGTCCAAGTCAATGTACACAGAAGAGGAAACGTCCAAGTCAATGCACACATGGATAGATTGCATTGGGCCCGCAATAATTGCCCAGCTATGCATGCTGATACAGTCATACGGTCTCGACGTGAAGTTAGAATACTCGAGATCGATCGTATTTGACACATGGATCGTATTTGTAAAATAGTTTTACATGAGACTCCTAGAAACATGCTCTCAAGGAATAAATGAAAAATAGAGCTGAAAATATCACTGACTGATACTGCTCTTTTCATTCTAAACTATAATTTGTTTGATTTTTTTCAACCTCAAGTTTGACCACTTATTTTATTAAAAAATTTATACAATTTTTTTTTATTGTGCCTTGCTTTATTAATAAAAGTTCTCCAAACTGATATAAATTTAACTAAGGGTCTGTTTGGATGCGCCAACTAAACTTTAGTTGGCTAAATTTAAACTGCTAGACATCCAAATAGTCCAACTAAAAAGAGTAGCTAAACTTTTATTTGGGTTTTTAGCTACTTTCACCTAGCTAAAAGCTAGCTAAACTTTAGGTGAGTCTATTATTTTGGAGCATTCAAACACCCCAACTAAAGTTTAGCTAGAAGACTTTTAGCTAGCTAGAGTTTTACTTTAAAATTTTAGCTAGCTAAACTTTAGTTGGGTGCATCCAAACATGCCCTAAGTTTATATAAATTTTTAAAATAAAATGAGTGATCAAACTTAAGATAAAAAATCAAATGAATTATAATTTAAAATAGATTCAGTACTATTTTCTCTTCTTAGTGCAATGAAGTTCAGTTCTATCTACTTTGTGATCTGATCGAGGAAGGAAACGGGTTTTTTCTGTGGAAATGGCAATAGGGATTTGTCTTAAATAAAAGCTAGTTCGAGATATTTTAACTTAAACTTGCAGATAAGGTGACCGATGCATTTCTCAAAAGTGGTTAGCACAGATCATTAATTGACAGCTGGGCCGGCCTGCTAGTCCAAATTAACCCTGAAAAACACGATGCGGTCGTCGGCGAATAGAAGACGTGTGATGCTTGGAGCCCACCGACGACGACACAATTTAGACCATGGATTCTTCGGAAGACTGCTATATGGTGATAGTTCCCACCACTTTCTAGCTAGTGGAGAGTCCATCTGCATCTAGAAGGAAAAGACTGCTATGGTGGCAGTGCATCACCTTGCCGCAAACGGCATGATACGGAAAAAAAAAAAATGCAAAGGCACCCCCATTGAAGCAAACTGAATTTTGACACATAAGTCATGATGATCCACTGGACCCATTTGCTCTAAAAGTCTAGTTTCTCCACTAACTTTTTTTCTATCTATAAAAATAATCTCCAGTCCACCCACGGTCATATGCCTTGGTTAAGTCCAAAGCAAAATACCCACACGCACTATATCTGAATAGTATGTATCCAATCCAAGGCCATTAATGCATTATCAGCTATTAATCTCCCGGGCACAAAGGCACTCTGCTCATGGGGTGTTAGCATGACATCCAGCTCTGTTTCATACTATAAACTTCTTAGATTCTATGCTCTGTTTTATCAGTTTTTTTGAAACTATGAAATGTCCACAGACCAAAGTGGGTCCTGGACCAATGTCAAGGTCACTGGGCTTGTGGAACAAGAAGGGAAAATCGACCTTTTTATATATGGGCCAAGATCATATCCTCTTTAGGCTGATCTTCAGTCTTGGACCGAAGGTAGCTTGCCAATGGGGTCGTTGACTGACTAAGCTCCAGCCACCATGGTTGGTGAGCAAGGTTGAACTAAAAACGGAAAGAAATTTCAATATAAAAGAACACAGATTATTCCGAAAATGATCTCTGATTATCTGGACTAAATTAACCACCGGCAACCACTTCATCATCAGATGGTATGAATGGCTGGTGAATTGGTGATCACTCACAATTTATTTACAGATGATGAACTGAAACAGGTAGCAGTGTGCATTTTGACTCTGGACGTCCTAAACACAGTTTTTCTTGGAGGCGCTTTCTCTTGTTGCCTGTAAAAGATTTCATTTTCACCAGTTCAATTAAATTAGCAAAGCCACTCGATCCATCCGATCCAATGGACGGTATACGGTTGTTTAATTTCTTTCTACTCGATCTACCCCAGCAGCTTGACGAGCTTCTTGCCGACGTTGTGGCCGCGGAACAGCGCGGCGAACGCGGACGGGACGCTGTCCAGCCCGTCGGAGACGTCCTCGACCACCTGAAGCATTCCCTCCCGGACCCAGCCGCCGATGGCGGCGCTGAACTCGGCGAACCTGGGCAGGAAGTCCCAGGCCAAGAAGCCCCGGATGGTGATGCGCTTGTAGATCACCTCCAGCAGGTCCGGCGGCACCGCGCGGCCCTCGCCGTCGCCGCCGCCGCCCGCCGTGTACTCGGCGATGGCGCCGCACAGCGCCACCCGGCCGTAGGTGTTCATGTTGGCCAGCGCCGCCTCCAGCATCGCGCCGCCTACGTTCTCGAAGTAGATGTCGATGCCGTCGGGGAAGTACCTGAATATATTGAATGCAAGCACAAAAATCAAAATGCATCCATATATGCATGCTGCCACTGCACTGAAGTCTGAACTTACTGACCTCTTGAGCGCTGATTTCAGGTCAGGTTCCTCTTTGTAGTTGAAAGCTTGGTCGAATCCCAGCTTGTCTTTGAGCAGATCGACCTGCGTGCGTGAGAATTTCAATTTTGTTATCCAGATTATACTCGATCGAGTTTCATCTCATCATAACCAGCTGATGATGTAATTCTCGAGGGTCGAGGCACTTGCATTGGCTGACACGTGTAGCTCAAGGCATGCACGTAGCACAACATACTAAGCATGCATTAGCCGATGGAAAGAAAATAATGCAATATGAAACCGACGACCTTGGCTTTGGTCCCGGCGCAGCCGACGACGTAGCATCCGGCGAGCTTGGCGAACTGGCCGGCGAGGCTGCCGACGGAGCCCGACGCGGCCGACACGAACACCTTCTCCCCCTTGGCCGGCTTGCCCACCTCGAAGAGGCCGGCGTAGGCGGTCATGCCGCTGGTGGTGGGACAGCGGGAAGCCCGCGTCGGCGTCCACCTTGGACATGAGCGTGGCCGCCGGGGACGACGACGGCGGCTTGAACACCGTGTAGTCCTCCCACCCGAGCATGCCGGCCACCACGTCGCCCGCCGCGTACTCCTCGCACGCCGACGCCACCACCTCGCCGACCGCGTACGCCGCGATCCTCTTCATCACGGCCATCGGAGAATTCATGAAAAACATCAGCTGGCTGGACTGAGGGACTAGATGACTAGACGTAACGATCAGCGACGACGACGACGACGACGACTCGCCGTCGTCGCGCCGCGGGTTGGGTGGTGGTGGCTTATTACGTACCTGGCCGGGCAGGATGCTGTCGACGGCGAGGTGCGACGCGCTGCCCTGTTTCATGCGGTTCAGCTGGTACGGGTCGATGGACAGGTACAGGTTCCTGACGAGCACCTCGCCGGAGTCCGGCGCCCACCTCAGCGTCTCCGTCTTCACCTGGAAATCGGCCCCCGTCGGGGCGCCCTCGATGTGGTGCCGGGTGGACACGTACCTGTTCACCACCTCCATTGATGGCAGCAGCAGCAGCAGCAGCAAGAACAATGAATGAACAATGGCAACCCAAGGCTAGCTACTAGCTGCTGCCGCCTGCCGGTGACTGATCGGTGAGGAGACCCAAGCCAAGAACAAGTGAATATAACTATGTCACACGCGGAAGTTGGGAGGGACGAGGGCGACTGAGTATAAATAAAAAGACGAGAAAATAAACGAACGCCATCGTCCCTTTGAGTACAAAATATAATGAATAATGAATATAAATAGAGAGCATGAACAGCACAAGAAGACGATGGCAAGGTTCGATCGAGATACCGAATTGGCTTCCGGGGAGATGCTGCACTTGTCAGTTTTGTCGTGGAGCCACGTGGTATCTGTTACAGAGATGCCTCGTTTGGTGCGTGCGTAGTTTCTTCTGACCAAAAAAAAAAATGTTTTTTTTTCAAACATAGCAGAAGACCGTGCACTCGCAAGATCTTCAAAATTATTGAAGCCCCAACAAACCTGCAACGCATGCAGAGTTATAAATAAGAATGTGCAACATTGTTAAAAAATTGCAAACAAATAAGCACTTTCAGAGGTATTCCATTACAACATTGAATAAGACTGACTAGACTGCTGTATGTAAAATCAAACCATATCTAGATTAGCAATCAGTGTACAATTGAACTAGTGTCAAAAACTGCAAATGATGATTCTACAAGGTTTAGCTACCACTACTACAATATTTTTAACTGAGCCGGGCAAAAAAGGTTTACTGAGGCGGTTCTCGGATCAAACTAAAAAACGTTCAGAGAAGGATTCCACATAAGTATGTACAATCTATAACAGATAGTTCAGAGAAGGATCATATAATTTGGTGGGCAAATGATGATGGTACGGAACATCGTCTACCATTGAAAGCATATAAATCTAAGAAAATGCGAACACGCGTGCCAATTTTAGGACTTGAACCTAGGCCAGATAACAGGTTCCGCCACAAGAAAATCTAACCGGTAAGCTGAGTTCGCAAGCCTTTCTTGTGTCTTTGTAATGGTGACCTCACGAACGCCACAAACTTTCCCTAGAACTGGATGCTGAAGCTGTCCCTCAGCATGCGGATGGACACGTTGGCGATGATCATGCTCCTTCAGTGTCGTGGCAAGATCGACAAGCCGCCTCGAGTGCCACATGAGGTCTGCACTCCCGAATGCAAGTGTCCTGAAGAAATACCAGTATGCCTCATGTGATAGGGGCTTTAGAGTGAGCCTGTGTTGTTCCAAACTTTGCAATCTTGTCAGACTAGCTTGTGAGGATGATCTTGTTACCTCTGGGCATCCAGTGTTTAGATGTGAGTACAGTCTATTCCATACATCTTCCTCTAGTTCTCCGTGTACCTCGACAAGAAGAAGCAATCTCCTTGTTGGCCTCCATAGTTTCAAATTGAAATTGAATGGATTTAACATAGTTTCAAATTAATGCAGAAGTATTATTGATTTTGGTGAAAAGTAGACCGTGGACTTTGGGGAAAGGTATAGACCATGAATTGAGGCCATGGGTGGATCTATATAAAAGGTACTGGGTGTAAGTGCACCCATAAAAATTTTAAAAACAATGATTATGATTAAATTTTCACTATATTCGCATCCATATGTTAAAATCCTATGCACCCACAAGGCAAGTGCACTCTCTTTATATTTGCTCTAGCTCTGTCTTGAGGCACATTTTTTTTAGGAGGAAAAATTATCATCGAAATCAGTGTTGAAATGGAAGGATGAACATGGAACATCCAAAGGTCATCCGGGAGATTTAGTCACAGCGTGAGAACATTCCTCAAAATTTCTCAGATGGGTTTATAGGATGATTATTAAATGATTTTCAGGAACTATAAAATGTCCACAGACCACAGTGGACGACAAAGTGGGTCCTGGGCCAATGTCAAGGTCACTGGACTTGTGGATCAAAAATGCAAAGTCGGCCTTTTCATTGGGCTAGTGGACTTGGGGTTTAGGCCGAAATTAAACTAGACCTATTATATTACGGCCTAGCCCAGTTTGGTTGACAGCCAAGTGAACTTGCCAATGGGGCCGTGGACTGATTTAGCTCCAGCCAGCACGGCCCTGCCCCCTTTTTCTGGTTGAAAACGTGTTGGTGAGCAGGGAGGGTTGACCATGAACTGAAAACGGAAAGAAAATGCAACATAAAATACGCATATTATGATTATTTCTGAGAATGATCTCTTATTCCTGGGACTAAACCACTGGCAACCACTTCATCATCATATCAGATGTGACATGAACAGGAGGTGATTACTCACAATTTATAGATGATGAAATGAAACAGGTAGCAAGCAGTACATTTTGACTCTGGACGGGCTAAACACAGTTTTTCTTGGAGCGCTTCCTCCTGTTGCCTGTAAAAGATTTCAGCTCCTGAATCTCACAAGCATAGACGTAGCTATAGTAGGGCGGTATCGGAGACCTCCATGCCAGGGCCTCAAATCTCCCCGGAAGCTTTGCGTCTCCATAAGTCACGTCGTGCAAGGTGATCTTGGGAAGAACCTGATGATGATCCTGCTGTGAAGAGTGCCGATGGTACTGATGGTAAGCAACCACCTGTTCAGACCTCCTGTGTATCCCCCCAAAATACACTGGTTTGTTCTGGTTCAGCAGCTCATACGGATGCTCACCAAACTTGGAGACATGTCTCTGGAACTGTGACCTCATGAACGATGCAAACTTCCCCCAGAAATGGACGCTGAAGCTGTCCCTCAGCATGCGGGCGGAGACGTTGGCGATGATCATGCTCCCGTTCAGCGTTGCGGCAATCTCCATGGCAAGATCGGTGAGCCGCCTCGGGTGCGACATGGGGTCTGCGCTCCTGAAAGCGAGCGTCCTGAAGAAATACCAGTATGCTTCATGTGACAGGGGCTTGAGAGTTAGAGCCTGTGTTGTTCCAAACTTTGCGATCTTGTCGGACCGGCTTGTGAGTATGATCTTGCTACCTCTGGGCATCCAGTGTTTAGATGCAGAGTACATCCTGTTCCATACATCTTCCTCAAGTTCTCCATCTACCTCCACAACAAGAAGCAATCTCCTTGTTGTTGTCCCATCTTTGTTGGAATAGTCTGATGTTCCGCAATCTTGCTGTCTCATTGCACATAATCCTTCTCTAAAAGCTGCTAGTCCATCATATGCAAAGTCATGGTCGGTCAAGAACACGGTCTCTGAAAAATGACCACGGACTCTTTCATCCTTGCAGACATGGGCGACCAGCATGCTCTTGCTGACCCTGAAGGGACCGACGACCGGCAGCACCGCCGGTTCTTCTTCAGCACCAGGATGTTGTGCATGCAGCAGGAAGTCGATGACAAGCTGTGCTTCCATCTGGCGACCAAACATGCAGTTGCCCAGCAGGAGATACATGCTGTAAGGCTGGCGGTCAATGCGACGACTGTTGTTGTTCGCCAGGAACAGGACTAGTTCATTGGCATCCAAGATCATGGCGCTCAGACGGTCAAGCAGCTTCTGCATTTCTTCTGAAATCTCTCTATTGGTAGTTGTTACACTGGGAAAACAAAGATCTTTAACAGATTCTACCTTGGAGAAAACAGAAGAAGCCACAGACCGGCAACGATTCACGATGATCTGGCCGCCATTGCTGGACGACGGCGACTCCTCTTGGTGAAGAGGACTCGGCGTCTGGCATCTGAAGGTGTCGAGGGCGTAGTAGCCTCGGTGCACGGCTCCTATGAGCGCGTCCAGCTGCCGGAGCATGGCTTGGTTTGCGATGGGCTGCCGCCCCATGGCCTCGCCCACGATGACCTGCGCCCGGAGCAGGACCCTGCAGAGGCTATCCTCCAGGTCCTGCAGCGCCATCGGAGGCTTGGCGCGCCTGCTGGCCAAGAAATCTATGGATCTAGTGGCTAGGTCGCCTAGGATTGCAGAAAGGAAAATCTCCAGTAGCGACACCATCCTTCTGAGTTCTAGTAATTAAGAACGAACTCCAAGGAGTATGTAGGAATATGATAGCTACTTACTGAACTCAACTACTCAAGGAGAGCACAAGCATATAAGAACAGCTAACAATAAATAATAAGCTGACACTGCTGGTAGTGAGTCCTCCACTCCAGTGATATTATACGATGTGTGTGTGTGTGTCCCCGACCTTTGCACTGTGTGGGTGTTGGAACGAGTCTTGCACGTTGTAATATTTTACTCTTTTGTTATCCAACACTATCAAAACGTGGCCGCGCGTTACAATTTGCAACAAAACCCCAATACGTATAGAAATCAGACTACATATTATCACTTGATGCAATTTATACTAATTTGTACGAGCGCGAACTTTTCAGTGTCTGGATAGTCGTTAGAGGGAGGTGGACAAAAAAATACAGAAAATAATATTTGGGTTTATTATTAATAAGGTATACATATAGATACTCCCTATAAATATATTGCAGTTGTTCAGCTCAAATTTGGAACGTGCGCATTACCTCTAATAAATAACTTAGAAAAAATAATGCAATGTTCTAGATAGCGACGACAACTGCGTGCACATCTGGTTGCAATTAAGTTCAGTGTACCGGGCTTCCATGACGGCGACAAGTCCAGCTGCCTGGCGACGACCATCTCAATTGGGAGGTAATGCAATGCAGTGCAAAGAGATGACTGACTCGTCTTTCAGCAGCGGCTCGCCGTCGTCGTTTCAGCGGCCAGCGCCTCATGCTGGTCGTCGAGACAACAGTGTCTGCCTCTGCTGGTTGCGACTTGCTAATGTTGAAAACCAAAACAGAAGACTTTGTTATAATGTCGTTACCGACTCTCTTTCCGGGCCCTTCTTTCTTCAGTCCAAATAGAGTGAAACTTTAAATCTAGTCAAGTTGAAATATTTCAAGTACGACTGAGTCAATATCGCCCGAACATACTTGCATGTGACACAACATTCAAACTTGTAAGCCAATAGTGCTAATTGGCATTGTTGATGGCAGAACACAGAACCTCGTCACTTCGTAACATGTAAGGGACCCATCCTATTTTTTATGCGGGACGCTAATATAAAGATGCCATTTTAATTTTTTTTGTGGTTTCTAAATAGAGATTTTATTCTAGCCAAAGATAATTTAATAAGAAGGATTTGACAAGGAGCAAACTGTGTGCTTGTGTGCTTTCTGCACCAAGAACCAAACAATCCAGCAGCACATCTTCTTTGATTGTCTATTATATGCTAAATTTCTTTGGAGGGAGGTTCGATTTGTACTAGGATTGAAACCCCAATAGATGTCTATGATCTTTTTTAACAAGTGGGGAGTTCTAAATAAAGTTCTTATTGCTGATAGGGTGTGTAGCCATTTCCTAGACAATAATGTGGTTTACACTAAACAAAATTGTTCTTATTAACAAGCATCGATCCAAAACTTTTTACAAGTTATATTTAGAGAGCGCACTGCCTACACCAATGGATGCAATTACAGCGGGATGAAGATAATAAGGAGCACATTATTCTCCAAGTCTAAGTGCTGCTAATTGATAAAGTTGTTCCAAGTCAACCAGACATCCATTCATGCAATCCAAGCCAGAAGCCACTAAACATGAACAGGTTGAACCATTGAATGAACTAAAATACAAAGGAGAAAAGGCAAGTCTCAAAGTCCCAACTGTCTGGAGTAAAACGAATGACATGAATCTCACCATACTTCATGAAAAAATATACATGCATCACAACCTAGCTACGTTTTGACTGCTGTAATAGCTTGTGGCATCCTAGATCCTACCCAACAAAAAAGAATAAAAACATGTTCCTGCATATGTAAGCCAGATATAACAACCAAACATGCATGCCTTCTTATTAGTTACTTCTGTGAACGCGATGCCAACAAAATTTCTGAATATTGATGCCAATCTTCTTCACACACACGGCATTAATACAAAATTTTGATCCCTCCGATCCATGCTATATATTTGAGGCAAAATGCATATATGTAAAAGAGTAGAGCTTCTTTTTAAAACGATTAATACCAGATCGTATGGTACCATGCATAGAAATTAGGGATCGATGATGTGGAATCACGCAGGTAGGCTACATATGGCAAATACGTAGACTTAGTAAGAAATCGTCTCAGCAAATAGCTCCAGACCACTAGAAACAAGGTGGATCCTTTCTCGACGCCGTAGCCTGCGAGGGTTCGATTGTCCTGGAGCCGCATGCCTTGGAAGACATACCGCTGCTCCATTGTTGGGATTCTCTCCATGTCCTGAATCTTCTCTTTCAGATCATAAATTGTGTCAGACAACTCAACCTTAACCACTATGGTAGTGTCTGCGAGAGTCTTGACAAGGATATGCATGCCTGTCCCCAGCCTCAGCATCATGTGAAGGGTAGACTCCTTGTGAATGTTGTAGTCAGGGACGGCAGAACCATCATCGAGCTGCTTTTGAGCTGACTTGATGTACTGAACGAGACGATGCCATTCGCGGTCCCGGACCTCCTTTTTCTTGATGGCAGAATTGTCCATGGACGACTCGGTCTGCTCAGGGCTAAAGGCGCACTCCAATGTGGCGCTGCGGATCCTTGGCAATACCCTTGTGGTCCTTGACGACGTTGCTGATCAACGATCGCCTTCGGTGAGAATCTTTATCTGCATATACAATGAGACAGTCACACACATGCATAACCTCAAATGTTACTGCAATGCATATATCTATCAGGGTAAATTTGAAGTCCCCAACAAGCATCGTGAATAGCTTAGGAAATGAGCTAAGACAAATAATTGAAATACAGAAATATCGTGAATAGCTTAGGAGAAATAACTGGAAGAAATCGAGGAAGTCAATGTGAAGTGATGGTTAACGGGCCAACATTTTTCTATAGATTAATTGATACATAGGAAGGGAAGAACAAGGAGATTATTGGTTTTATTATTTTCTTTTTTTAGATGTTCTTTTCATTGCCAATGGAACCATGCATATATATAATAACGAAGTGATAAACGATTTGCTTCCCTTTGAGGAAAAGTGTAGCCTCTGCATGGAGTCCAACTACCACGGGGCTGCGCAGGAGTCCATGCTATATAATAAAGAAGAATCTAGCAAACCCTAGAACCCTAGATGAGACACCTAGCAAACCCTAGATGAGACATCCGTGCTCGGCGCGCAAGCAAAATAAATCGAGACAGATTAATTAAATAAACTAAACTAAAATGTACGTAGTAGTAAGAATCAATTCAATTGAGAAGGTCCCGTACCGTACGTACTTGAGGAGATGAAGCGAGGGAGGGTCAAATTTGCTGCGATTTTGATCGCCGGTAGAAGTAGAAGACAAGAGACGGCGACGGAAGAATATTTGGTGTTGTAATAAATAACCTTCACACGATTTCCGTCGTGGACAATCCAATCAGGTGTTGGGCTGAGCCCAGTCCGGATATGTTACAGGTCCACCAGCCATGCCAGATAAATTAGCAGGCTGCCAGCCCAGCGTGTCTCACAAAGATACTGGGCCTCCGTTATATATTTGCTTATTATTACCAAAGAAAATACGGGGCGCAGTTCAACTCAGTGCACCCTTTTTATGCGGTAATGTTACTACTCCCTCTCTATTCTTCTTCTTTTATAAGGCATGAGTTTTTTTTCGAGAATTTTTAAGAAGGTAACCAAGAAGGTTACAGAAACCAGAGTATCAAACAAAAAGGAATACAGGGGAGCGAGGGAGAGGGAGAGGACGAGGCGCTTTAGGAGAAAAAAAAAAAGGAAACATAAAAAGAACAAGAAAACTACACAAGCTGCTCTAACCATGATTCTATCAGTGGAAAATACTTTTTCTTGGCCCTCCCCTCCAATTATTCTTTTTTTATCATACCCTCCATTTTTTTTGAATTTATCATACCCTCCAATTATTATTATGGTGTTGTGTCTTTTTGTTTTTTTTTCCTGTCAAGAAAGACGAATAAGGCCTCTTCGTCGTGGTATGCAAGCTAGGCCCAAACTGACAATGAGTGAACACGGCCCAGGTAAAAAAAAAAAAAGAAAAAGGACCCGGCAAGCTGAGTTTGAAAGATCCCAATCCCATCATTCGTGAATATTTCAAGAGGAAACTTTCATATAAATTACTTCAATTCAAACTTGTAAGCCGGAGTTTTAACTAGCATCTTGCGGCAGACGCCTTTAAATTGGTGTGATTTGAGCGCCGGCTAACTAATTAACAGAAGAAAACAAAATGAGAATCTCAGATATGAAAACAACTACACAAGTCCCAACGCAAAAGAAAGAACATTATACTGGATCAAACTGCTGCACTTTTAGAGTATATGCACCTACAATATTTGTATACCTATGCAGCCATAATCATGTAAAACAGTTCAGTACAACTGACTCAATCTGCTTCCAACTCTTTCTCGGTCAGAGATTCAGTCTAGAGTATACAATAAACTAACAAGGAATTCACCAAATCCCATGAAAATCTATACCTCGAATGTCAAGCATTATTATGAAGATGTATCAATATAGTTTGACGCTGTGGTAACATGTGACATCGTAAATATTTTATAGAATCCTACCTAAGCCATATAATGGCAAGGTTAACAAAATGTGATTCCATGTTTTATAGAACACTTCCTCTTGGCACCTGTGATTTTTGCCTCTTGAATCTCACAAGTACAGCCATAGCTGTAGTACGGGGTATCTGAGATCTCCATGTTAGGACCTCAAATTTTCCACGTCTCTTACTGCTTCCATATATCAAATCTTGGATTGTCATCTCTGGAACCACCTCCTGGGAAGAGTGATAATACTGATGAAAAATGATCTTGACATTTTCAAAAGGTGTAGCCATTCTTCCATGCTGTACTGCCATATAATGGCAAGGTTAACAAAATGTGACTCCATGTTTCATAGAACGCTTCCTCTTGGCACTTGTGATTTTTACCTCTTCAATCTCACAAGTACAGCCATAGCTATAGTGCGGGGGTATCTGAGAGCTCCATGTTAGGACCTCAAATTTTCCACGTGCTTCCATATATTAAATCTTGGATTGTCATCTCCGGAACCACCTCTTGGGAAGAGTGATAATACTGATGAAAAATCATCTTGACATTTTCAGAAGGTGTAGCCATTCTTCCATGCTGTACTGTGTCATTTTGGATCACAAGATCATACGGATGCACACCAAATTTGGAGACATGCTTCTGGATAAACCCTCTCCAAAAGCTCAGAACCTTGCACCAAAATTGGATGTCAAAATTGTCCCTCAACAAATAAGAGATGACATTAGCTGAAATGACTGAACATTTCTGCATTTTGGATATCTCCAGGGCCATCTGTGCAAGTCTTGGGTGCATATCAGGATCCGTGCCTCCAAATGTAAGTGTCTTGAAGAAATACCAGTATGCCTCATGGGACAGATGCTTCAGAGTTAGAGCTGGTGTTGTTCCAAACTTTACAATCTATTTTGATCTGCTTGTGAATATGATTTTACTACCCCTAGAAAATCTCTGTGTGGAAGCAACATACAACCTATTCCATGCCTCTTCACAGAGATTTCTAGATAGCTCAACAACCAGTAATCTCTTGCCTTTGTTCGAGTACTCACAATTTTGATATTTCATTGCAGATCCTTCTGTGAAAGCTAGCTCATCATCTTTAAAATCATGGTCGTCCAGCCACCAGATTTCCAAGAAATGATTACAGACTCTTTCGTCCTTACAAACATGAGCTACTAGAGTACTCTTGCCAATTCTGGCAGGATCGACAACTGGCAGGATCTCCAATTCTTCAGAAATATTAGGTTGTGTGTGCAACAGGAATTTAATGACAAGTTCTACTTCCACCTGGCGACCAAACATGCAGTTACTTAGTAGGATATGCATGTTGTAAGGCTGACGATACAGTCGAGGGTAGCTCGCCAACAACATCACCAACTCATTCAAATCAACAATCATGGAGCTCAATCTATCAAGTGCCTCTTTTAGTCGTTCCCGAAACTGTGCTGTTTGACTAAATAAATAGGGATCCTTTGTAGAGCGTACCTTGGATAGGAACATAAATCCACTCACAACTTGATCGCTATCTTCCTCACCATAGTGAGGCTGGTACTTGAAGGCGTCGAGTGCGTAATAGCCTCGGTGCATGGCGTCTCTCATCATGCCTAGCTGCTGGATCATGGCTTGATTTGTGATGTACCGCCCCATGGCCTCCTCGTCAATGGCTTGTGCTTGGAGAAGAGCCCTTTGTAGGCCTTCCTCCATGGTTGGTGCGGCGGCTTCAAGAACTTGTTGATAACGAAATTTATAGATCGAGTCATGAACTCACCCAAGGCTGCAGAAACGAGAATTTCCATGTGAGTCCTCTCTTTCTCCTTAGGAAGAGAAGGCAGCGGGATGGGTGAGTTTTGATGTTTCTGTCAAAGCTCCTTGGAGAGAAAAGAAAGTTCCCAATTGGATGCTCTCTCTCACTCTGAAATCGAAGGTAACACTGCAGGTAAGAAAACACACGGTGAGTTTTGCTGTTTTTGAAACTCTGTATTCTGTATTTCTTATAAAAAAACTCCAGGAGGCAAGAGAGCAAGGGCATATAAGAAGTATTGAGCTAAGATGTACAAACAACTAAATTGAAGGAGTCAATAATCCACTCACATGTATGACCTTTGGGACAGATTTCACCTTCAATTGATTAATGTGTGATTGACTTATCTGTTTCTTTGTTTACATTTATGAGCAGTTGCTACTCCCAGAGAATAGGTACAGCTCTTGACTGTTGAATCCAAGTCTTCCCTTTGTGAGCCATTGAGCCATCACCATCTTTGACCTAGTTAATTTCTCTGTAGATCACTTATGGTGAGGTCACAAAAATTAGACTGTCCATTTTGCAATATTCTCAATCTAGGCAGAGCACCGCGGTGTCCCAGCTGTAGTAGGGATACGGCAACCAGGGGAGGCAGGGCAGGTTCATGCGGAGGCGCATGGTCCACACCACATGAGTAAGAGACCCACAACATACAGTTTTATTGTATCAAAATGAGTTTTAAAGATCCCATCAATATTACCTGTAAGGCGTATTTTAAATATTAGTATCTTGCAGCAGTTACCTTTAAATTGGTGTGATCTAAGTAACAGCTAATTATGAAAATAGAAGAAAATAAAATTAGAATCTCAGATGAAAACACAAGTACACAAGAAAACAGAGCAAACATTATACTGGATCAAACTGGTTCACTTTTAGAGTACAGGCCCTTAAAAGATTTGTGTACCTATGCAGCCATAATCATATAAAACAGTTCAGTACAACTGATTCCAATCTATTTCCAACTATTTCTGGGCCAGAAATTCAATCTGGAGTATAAAATAAACCAACAAGGAAGGATTTCACCAAATCCAATGAAAATCTATACCTCAACGTCAAGCTTTATTATGTAGATAAACATTTATACTTCACATATGAAAATGTAACAGTACAGTTTGACGATGTGGTAACATGTGACTCCGTATATATTCTATTGACTGCTGTAACTTGTGACATCCTACCAAAAAATGATAAAAATCTGTTCCTGCATAAGCCATATAATGGAAAAATTAACAAAATGTGAATCCATGTTTCATAGAACGCTTCCTCTTGGCACCTGTGAGTTTGGCCTCTCGAATCTCACAAGTACAACCATAGCTATAGTACGGGGGTATCTGAGATGTCCATGCTAGGACCTCAAATTTTCCACGTCTCTTATTGCTTCCATATATCAAATCCAAGATTGTCATATCCCGAACCACCTCTTGGGAAGGGCGATAATACTGATGAAAAATCATCTTGAAATCTTCAGAAGGTGTAGCCATTCTTCCATGATGTATTGCATTAGTTTGGTCCAGAAGATCAAATGGATGCATGCCGAATTTGGAGACATGCTTCTGGATGAAACCTCTCCAAAAGCTCAAAACCTTGCACCAAAAGTGGATATCAAAATTGTCCCTCAACAAATAAGAGGTGGCAAATGCTGCCATGATTGAACGTTTCTGGGTTCTCGATATCTCCAAGGCCAATTGTGCAAGTCTTGGGTGCATCTCGGGATCCGCGCTTCCAAACGTTAGTGTCTTGAAGAAATACCAGTATGCCTCATGGGACAGATGCTTCACAGTTAGAGCTGGTGTTGATCCAAACTTTACAATCTGTTCTGATCTGCTTGTGAATATGATTTTACTACCTCTTGAAAACCTCCGTGTGGAAGCAACATACAACCTATTCCATGCCTCGTCATAGAGATTTCCAGATAGTTCAACAACTAGTAATCTCTTGCCCTTGTTCAAGTTTGACACAGGATTTTGATATATCATTGCAGATCCTTCTGTGAAAGCTAGCTCATCATCTTTAAAATCTTGATCGTGCAGCCACCAGATTTCCGAGAAATGAGTACGGACTCTCTCGTCCTTACAAACATGAGCTACTAGAGTACTCTTGCCAATTCTGGCCGGTCCGATAACCGGCAGAATTTCCAATTCTTCAGAACTATCAGGCTGTGTCCGCAAAAGGAATTTAATGACAAGTTCTGCTTCCACCTGGCGACCAAACATGCAGTTACCCAGTAGGATATGCTTGCTGTAAGGCTGACGATACAGACGAGGGTAGCTGGGCAAGAACATCACCAACTCATTCAGATCAGCAATCATGGAGCTCAATCTATCAAGTGCCTCTTGTAGATGTTCCCGAAACTGTGCAGTTCGACTGAAGACATAGGGATCCTTTGCAGAGCATACCTTGGATAGGGACATAAATCGACTTACAGCTTGATCGCTGTCTTCCTCTCCATAGTGAGGCTGGTACCTGAAGGCGTCGAGTGCATAATAGCCACGGTGCATGACGTCTCTCAACATGCCTAGCTGCTGGATCATGGCCTGATTTGTGATATACCGCCCCGTGGCCTCCTCAAGGATGGTCTGTGCCCGGAGAAGAGCCCTTTGTAGGCTTTCCTCCATGGCCGGTGTTGGTGGCTTCAAGAACTTGTTGATGATGAAATTTATGGATCGAGCCATCAACTCACCCAGGGCTGCAGAAAGGAAACTTTCCATGTGAGTCCTCTCTTTCTCCTCAGGAAAGGAACCCAGCAGGATTTGTAAGGAAACAGTGGGTGAGTTTTGATATTTCTGAAGCTCTGTATGCCTTGCTTCGCATCAAAGCTCCAAGGAGAGGAAGGAAAATTCCTATTTGGACTCTCTCGCTAGGAAATGGAAGGCAACACTGCAGGTAAGAAAACACGGTGAGTTTGCTGTTTCTGAAACTCTGTGTATTAGGCAGTAAAGCAAGGCCATATAAGAACTACTGAGCAAAGGTTACAATAAAATAGGAAGAGTCAGTAGTCCACTCACATGTATGACCTTTGGCACCGGTTTCGCCTTCAATTGATCTTTTCTGTTTCTTTGTTTACATTTACTACCAGTTGGCTATTTCCAGAGGATAGGTACAATTTTTGACTGTTGAATCCAAGAATTCCCTTTGTGAGCCATTGAGCCATCACCATCTGTGACCAATGTAATTTCTCTGCAGATCATTTATGACGAGGTCACAAAAATTAGACTATCCATTTTGCACTATCCTCAATCCAGGCAGAGCACCGCAGCGTTCCAGCTGTAGTAGGGGTAGGGCGACCAGGGGAGGTGAGGCTGCTCCGTGCGGCGGCCCGTGACGGGGTCCCAGACGGCGAGCTCGCAGTCGACGGGCGCGTCCCCGCGCAGGAGGGCGCGGTCGTGGAGGGGCGTCGAGTGCGCGCCATCCGCCGAGGCGGCGCCAGCGCGTCCAGACGAGCGGCCCAGACGAGGCTCGCCGGGTCGGTAGGTGGGGAACGCAACAGGCCCTCCTCGACAAGTGCGCTTCGCCGGGCGGCGGATCTGCTTCCATGGCGGATGATCAGTGTTTGGCCGGGTGGGGCCCAGCAGCGAAGGCGGGCGAGCGGGGCGGAGGCGGAGCAGGTGAAGAAGAGGATGGAGTGGAGGAGATCTGCTGCTCTGCTTCGTGCTCTGCTTTTGGTTTCAGGCTTTTCCATGTGCTCCGTTCTTATAGAAGTTTGTAGCTTTCTACTGTTCTAAATTACAAAACTTTTGATTTTTACCATAAATTGTCTTATTTAAAGATATCACTTTTTTGTTGTGTCTTACTTTATTAATAAAAGTCCTTCAAAAATAGCTTAAATTTAACTACTTTTGCATAATTTTTTAAATAAAACAAGTAGTCAAATATAGAGTTAAAAAAGATAATTGTCTTGTAATTTGGAATGGAGGGAGTACGAGCTATTAAAAAGATAGACAATCACAAGTGCCATGGGCCTAAATCTTTTTTCCTCCATGACACTTTTGTCCGATTAAGCTCTAATGTCTGTTTCAGTAGCATCTTAACGACTTAATGAAAAAAACTTAGAACTAGAAAGTTGCAAATATCATCAAGATCTACAACTACAAAAATCATCTTCATTTGACTCCATTCAAAAAGACATGATATTTCTAAGGCGTATTTATCATATCAAATCTTATATTTTCTGTTCGCAGTCATTGATCGATGAGATCTACAACTTTCTAGTTGTAAGTTTTTTTATTTAAGGTTATTAAGATGCTCAAAAAAATAATAATAGCATATTCTGACCTGAGAGCACTTTTTACTTTTCACAGCCATAGTTTGTCAAACCAAATCACGCAGAAGTAGCATCGAAGGCAAAAAGAAAAACTTCAGACCAATGAAATATATGACCACTCAACTTCTTAATGGCGCATAGGAAATTACAAATTTTTATGATGGCACACAGGTTTTTGGTTTTGCCTTGCCACTGACTTTCCTGGAGAGGCATGGAACCTGTGGGGTCTTGGTGGGGCCACAGGAGCAGAGACAGAGGAGCTCAGACAGTAAATGAAAAGAAAATATTGTCTGTTCTCTTGTACTCCCTCAGTCTTGTTGTCTTTTGTAAAAAAAAAATCTGGCGCCAAGAGAAATCATTTCTGTACTAGTGAGCATTTATGGTGTATTATATAATTTAAAAAATATATTTTACATAGAGACTCTTAAAAACCTGCTCTCACAACAAATAAGCTCCCTACCCACAAGAGTCCACATGAAGATTACTTATTCTGTCATTCCTTTGCCTTATTTTGAGTCCTATGTGTCGAATGTCGATCATCATGCATAGGAACTATTTAAGATGCAGGCGGGCTGGTTCGCGGCCAGCCGCTAACCCACATCACTTGCCGCAAAGCTTATTAGTGGGTTTGTGGCTAGCCGCTAAGCTATATACATTGTGGACAAGTTTTTCGCGGACATAACGGACTAAACTGCAAAACCCGCGAGACCCGCTACACAGAGACTACGCGTACACTACCTCTGCACTCTACTGCGGCTGGAGCAAAGCCTCCACTGCAGTGTAGACAACGAGAAAAATCTGCACTGCAGACTAACTCCGGGACCAAATATTTGACAAATGTATGTGTACACTATATATCTCCGAACATGGTGCCCCGCTCTGCTGAACTCAGCACCTCCTTACTTCAAATGTCCTAAGTTCAAAGACAACAAAAAAAACTTGATCAGAATATGATGTAGGACTGAATATGAGCGGAATAAAAGTGAAGTCTTCAGTAACAGGATTCAGAATAAAAGCAAATTCTTCACTTGTCCCCATTACATTTTGACAAATCGATGATTTTTCATAGTAACAAGGACAACAAAAGATTAATTTATGGTGCAGGTATGGCCATCCACAATCCCGTTCAATAATGCAATACTTAATTTCTTTGCTGTTATACTATTATTTATTTATCTATTTTCTTTCCAAAATCGGAGCAGGCCACAAATGGATTTTGGAAGCAAGGGATGGCAAATCAAATCCTTACCCCAATCCCGCAGAAGCTGGCGCATGGATCTTCGAGTGGCCCCCATCCTATCGTGCCTCATCTTACTCCACCATGGAAGAGCGCGAGCCGGGCACCTAGTGCCTAGAGCGGCAGAGCCCCAGCACCCAGATGCAGCTGCCGCCGCCTGCTGCCAGCTCGCTTGCCGGAATCCGTGCCCTGCCGCTGGTCGGGGACGCCACTCGCCAGGAGAGCAACGCTGCTGCTCAACGGTCACTTGGTCTGAGCTCCGAGGATCGGTCGAGCGGAGGCCGGGCCAGGACGAGAGCAGCTCAGCAGCGACGCTGCGTTACACGACCGTGGCGGCGATAGACGATAGAAGGGTTGCGGGTTCTTGCGGGTTGTGTGATCTGTCCCTCTTGCCAACGGGCTCTGTGGGTTACACAGCGTTAGGCCCGCAAATAAATTGCAGCTGGGCCGCAATAGTCGCAAAGGGAAAAATTGCGGGGCGAGCGAGCGGGCTGTGCTAAGAGCCCGCCCCGCCTGCAAGCTGAGGAACTATATTTTATTCACTCTGCCCATAAAAGCTGATTTGCAGGGATGGCTTATTGTTTTTCTATCGATGGCTGTATATTCAGACACCTTTAAACATTGTTCTTCAGAAATAATAGATCTGACAAAATAAAAAATAGTAAAATTATTTCTTTGAATTTAGGGAAACCCGCACTGTAGACAACATTGTCACAAGTCACGTGTTCACGTGTGCGGTGGCTAGGATCACACCCACAACCCATAGCCTCACACGTACAACCTTACGACTACGAGGTGGATACATTCTTTTGTATTCACTTCAATTGATTTTTGAAATGAATATTTAGTGCTCTAATGAATTCAAATACAAAGTTTGAATTGCAAAGTTTTATATCTCGTCGAGTACTACAACTTTAATTTTGGTTATTTCTCCATCAAAGTTGTTATTTGTTATATTTTAAATTTGAAAATGTGACAATTTTAAAAAATGTTGGATTTATAACTTTAACTTTGGTCATTTCTTGATCCAACATCATTTTGAAAATTCTAAGTAAATATTGTTTTGTATCGACGACTCTAGATGGAGCTGCTTCTAAAGATAGAGACATATTTAGAGGTGGCTGAAAATAGCAATAGCATCTAAAAATATATTTCTAGAGGAAGCTTGTTTCGTAAGCTATTTTTTAGAGATAGTTAGATAAAAGCACCTTTATTTAAAAATGGAAGGTCTCTACAAATGGTTTTTGTAGTAATGATTTTCACGTGATATAATATAGCTTAGATCGATACTTGGAGGAGCATGTGCGTTGCTGCCTAATATAAGTGAGAAAAAATAATAGATGGCGACAAGATATAGCCACCATATCTCCAAGTTGGTTCAGCGTGCATGGGCTCAATTGCTTCCCGTAAACATAAGAAACGGAATGAGTTTCTGCACCCAACGTTAATGTTATTAACTTCTTATACATAGTTTCAGCAACATTGCTGATGAGTTAGTGGAGCAAGAAATGCAAAAACTATACATGACGAAGTGTATTATTAAATTTCCATTCATGGGAAGCAAACAACTTTAACGTAGTGGTCTCTAGTTTTCTACTTAGTAACTGGGAAGACTCCTTTGTTCGGTGCTGGAGCAATGCCAAAATCGCAGTCAGTATGCTTCCCTGGAAAAATAGCCTGCATAAAAGATGTGTATTTGCAATTTTTTTAAAAATTATATTATTATATGACATCTCCAAATTGCCTAACATAAAGCAGCTACCACAACCATGATTTATTTCTTTTCTTTTAAATTGAAATTTGATAGCCAACTCCCTAACACGTGGGATACAGAGCTAGGTGGAGTTAACCCATTAGCTATATATACAGTCCTCCAGATTGTCTTGGGCCTTGGCATGATGACAATTAAAGAAAAGATACTTAATGGTTTCGTTACAATTAGAAACAATATTTTTTACTACATTTCCAGTTTCTCTTAATTAGGTTTTCCTTTGTTAAAATTACAACCCCCTGTTGGAGGTACCAAAGGGAAATCTTGATTTTTTAGAGAAATTTTAACTTCCAAATCAATTTTCAAGAGAAGCGTGTATTCTCGACTATCAGCATATTATTTGTATCCTAAAAAAGAATATAATTATAGAGATGCATTTTAGGTTAAAGTGTTCAAAATTTGATTAAATATATTGATAAAAATATTAACATTTTTGACACTAAATAAGTATATTATGAAAATATATCCCACATTACAAATCTAATACGAGTAATACTTATTTGATTTCATAACTATTTATATATTTTATATGTAATTGGTTAAATTTGAGATAATTTAACTAGATACTGTTCTAGAATCATTATTATTTTTTGATCAGGAAATATATATTTGCGAAGCACGGCATGCTAACTGCTCGTAACAAACTACTATTTTCTCTTCTTATTAGTGAAATGAAGGGCAGTTCTATCTACTCTGTGATCGAGGAAGGAAATGAGTTTTCTGTGGAATAAATGACAGTACGGGAATTTATCTTAAACAAGATCTAGTTCAAGATATTTTAACTTTACGCTTTATACCAGTAAGTACTCAGTCTGTTCTAAATTATAAGATGTTTTGATATAACGTATATTTAAATATGTAGTAAAAGCTATGAATAAAATAAAAATATTTTATAATTTGAAACGAAGGAATGGTATCTAACAAACTACTACTAGCAGATACGGTGACCGATGCATTTCTCAGAAGTGGTTATGAGATCATTAACAGCCTAAGGTAGTTAATAGCTGGCCTGGTCCATATTAGCCCTGAAAAACAAGATGCGGTCCTCGGCGAATAGAAGAGACGTGTAGTGCTTGGAGCCCACCGACGACACACTTGTTTGGATCACTCTTGTTAAAGTTTGGGGACTAAAATTTAGTCTCATTTAGTCTCTAAACTTTCAGACAACTCTTGCTTTTACTAGAACTAAAAGAGACTAAAAGTGCATTAAAAAGGGAGATGTGCTCTCACAACTTGGGTTTTAAGTTCCTCCTTATTGATTAGAGCTACTAATGTTTAGCCCCTTTTAATTCTTAAACTTTCAAACAACTCTTGTTTTTAGTCCCTAGAACCAAACACATTAGGACTAAAATTTAGTCCCTAAAGAACCAAACAAACCCTTAGACCATCGACATTGATTCTTCCTGGCCTCTCCTAATTAATGCCTCGACAAATTAAAGTAGAGAGTCCATCTGCATATGCATCTAGAAGGAAAAGACTGCTACGATGGCATGGAGCATCACCTTGCCACAAACGGTGTGATATGGAAAAAAAGTTGCAACGGCACCCCATTGAAGCAAACTGAATAGCGGAAAGTGGACACACAAGTCCAAGTCATTATGATCCACTTTGCCCATTTGCTCTAAAAAAAGGTCTAGCTTCTTCATAGACTTTTCAAAATTCCCCAGTCCACACACAGTCATACGCCATGGTTAAGTCCGACTTATAAGCAAAATTCCCCGATCTGAATAGTATGCATCCACCTCGAGGCAATTATTGCATTATCAGGGGTCGACATCTTGGGTGAGTGCAGGGGAGGATCAGGGTTGGAGATGACGCACGGGAAGGCATATGGTGGTGGGGATGAGATTTTGAAGCCCAAACAACAAAATCCCTTGGAGACAGGGCCTCCCGTCCAGCGCTGCGGCGATTTGGAATAGGAGCACATGCCCCGGGTTGTCATCTCATGAGAAGACGACTCTGCTCTTATAGATGGGTTAAACAACACGTTGTACATGCCCTTACAGTTGCATGTACTCATACTGTAAACTCTCTAGATTCTATGCTCTGTTTTATACTAACTCCCTTCCAAATTATAATTCGTTCGACTTTTTTTGACCTCAAGTTTGATTACTCATCTTATTCGAAAAATTATGCAAAATACCATATCTTTTGTTATGGCTTGCTTTATTAATAAAAGCACTTTAAAAATAACTTAAATTTAACTATATTTGCATAAATTTTTTTAATAAGACGAGCGGTCAAAGGTTAAGATAAAAAAATTAAATAAATTATAATTTAGAATAGAGAGAGTACTATAATCCTCCGCTAGTGTGGAGCTAGGCCGTTTCACTTGAGTCCAACGACCTATAGCTTCAATCATATAGTCAACTTTATTGTATATTTAAGGGTATCCCCCAACGGACATGCAAGCGCTAGCTCGGAACAACGTTCACCCAATCAAATGGAGAGAGAACATGGAAACTTTGCTTGCTAGCGCTTATTCAAGAGACTAGCTCGCACGTTTCTTAAAATTGTCTGAGTCACTGACATATTTACCGTTGTGGTATGATATCTAAGTTTTTTATTTTTTAACTATTTCTTGCATCCACCTTAGCTGGTAATTTATGCATGCTGTTGAGGACGCCCTAAGAAATGATTATTCCAAGTGGGTGGGATTATTTATAGCAAACCATGAATTGAGGCGCATCTTTTAGGAGGAAAAATAATAATCGAAATCAGTGTTGAAATGGAGCGATGAACATAGAGCAGCCAAAGGTCATCCAGAATATTTAGTTTCAGAAAATACACAGAGCGAGAACATTCTTCAGAATTTCTCAAAAACGGGTTTCTAGGATTATCAGATTTTTTTGGAACTGTGAAATGTCCACAGACCAAAGTGGGTCCTCGGTCAACGTCAAGGTCACTGGGCTTGTGGAACAAAAATGCAAAGTCGGCCTTTTTCATTAGGCTGGTGGTCTTGGGGTTTGGGCCGAAACTAGACCTATTACGGCCTAGCCCAGTTTAGTTGACAGCCAAGTGAACTTGCCAATGGGGCCGTGGACTGACTAAGCTCCAGCCAGCACGGCTGTGCCCCCGTTTATTACTGGATGAAAACGTGTTGGTGAGCAGGGTTGAACTGAAAATGGAAAGAAAATGCAACATAAAAAACATAGATTATTCTGAGAATGATCTCTTATTCCCGGGACTAAACCACTGGCAACCACTTCATCATCATATCAGATGACATGAACGGCAGGTGATCACTCACAATTTACAGATGATGAAATGAAACAGGTAGCAAGCAGTACATGACTCTAGACGCAGTTTTTCTTGGAGCGCTTTCTCTTGTTGCCTGTAACAGATTTCAGCTCCTGAATCTCACAAGCATAGATGTAGCTATAGTAGGGCGGTATCGGAGACCTCCATGCCAGGGCTTCGAATCTCCCTGGAAGCTTTGCGTCTCCATAAGTCACGTCATGCAAGGTGATCTTGGGAAGAACCTGATGATGATCCTGCTGTGAGGACTGCCGATGGTATTGATGGTAAGCAACCACCTGTTCAGACCTCCTGTGTATCCTCCCAAAATACACTGGTTTGTTCTGGTTCAGCAGCTCATACGGATGCTCACCAAACTTGGAGACATGTCTCTGGAACTGCGACCTCATGAACGATGCAAACTTTCCCCAGAAATGGACGCTGAAGCTGTCCCTCAGCATGCGGGCGGAGACGTTGGCGATGATCATGCTCCCGTTCAGCGTCGTGGCAATCTCCATGGCAAGATCAGTGAGCTGCCTCGGGTGCGACATGGGGTCTGCGCTCCCGAATGCGAGCGTCCTGAAGAAATACCAGTATGCTTCATGTGACAGAGGCTTCAGAGTTAGGGCCTGTGTTGTTCCAAACTTTGCGATCTTGTCGGACCGGCTTGTGAGGATGATCTTGCTACCTCTGGGCATCCAATGTTTAGATGCAGAGTACAGCCTGTTCCATACATCTTCCTCCAGTTCTCCGTCTACCTCCACGACAAGAAGCGTTCTCCTTGTCGTCCCATCTTTGTTGGAATAGTCTGATGTGCCGGAATCTCGCTGTCTCATTGCACATAATCCTTCTCTGAAAGCTGCTAGCCCATCATATGCAAAGTCATGGTCGCTCAAGAGCACAGTTTCAGAAAAATGGCCATGGACTCTTTCATCCTTGCAGACATGGGCTACTAGCGTGCTCTTGCCGACCCTGAAGGTACCGACGATCGGCAGCACCGCCGGTTCTTCTTCAGCACCAGGATGTTGTGCATGCAGCAGGAAGTCGATGACAAGCTGTGCTTCCATCTGGCGACCAAACATGCAGTTGCCCAGCAGGAGATACATGCTGTAAGGCTGGCGGTCAATGCGACGACTGTTGTTGTTCGCCAGGAACAGGACTAGTTCATTGGCATCCAAGATCATGGCGCTCAGACGGTCAAGCACCTTCTGCATTTCTTCTGAAATCTCTCTATTGGTAGTTGTTACACTGGGAAAACAAAGATCTTTAACAGATTCTACCTTGGAGAAAACAGAAGAAGCCACAGACCGGCAACGATTCACGATGATCTGGCTGCCATTGCTGGACGACGGCGACTCCTCTTGGTGAAGAGGACTCGGCGTCTGGCATCTGAAGGTGTCGAGGGCGTAGTAGCCTCGGTGCACGGCGCCTATGAGCGCGTCCAGCTGCCGGAGCATGGCTTGGTTTGCGATGGGCTGCCGCCCCATGGCCTCGCCGACGATGACCTGCGCCCGGAGCAGGACCCTGCAGAGGCTATCCTCCAGGTCCTGCAGCGCCACCGGAGGCTTGGCGCGCCTGCTGGCCAAGAAATCTATGGATCTAGTGGCTAGGTCGCCTAGGATTGCAGAAAGGAAAATCTCCAGTAGCGACACCATCCTTCTGAATTCTAGTAAGAACGAACTCCAAGGAGTATGTAGGAATATGATAGCTACTTACTGAACTCAACTACTCAAGGAGAGCACAAGCATGTAAGAACAGCCAACAATAAGCTGACACTGCTGGTAGTGAGTCCTCCACTCCACTGATATTATATGATGTGTGTGTGTGTGTGTGTGTGTGTGTGTGTGTGTGTGTGTGTGTCCGACCTTTGCACTGTGTGGGCGTTGGAACGAGTCTTGCACGTTGTAGTATTTTATTCTTTTGTTATCAAATACTATCAAATGTGGCCCATGCGTTACAATTTGCAATGAAACCCCATTACGCAGACTACATATCATCACTAGGTGCGATTTATACTAACTTGTACGAGCGCAAACTTTTCACTATCTAGATAGTCGTTAGAGGGAGGTGGACAAAAAAAAAAATAATAGAGACAATAATATTTTGGTGTATTATTAATTAGGTATAGATATAGATACTCTCTATAAATATATAGCAGTTGTTCAGCTCAAATTTGGAACGTGCGCATTACCTCTAAATAACTTACTTAGAAAAATGCAATATTCTAGATGGTGACGATCGACACTGCGTGCACATCGGGTTGCAGTTCAGTGTACCGGGCTTCCATGGCGACAAGTCCAGCTGCCTGGCGACGACGACCATCTTGGGCGCCTGCCGCCTGGTCAATCGATCGGGAGTGCAAAGAGATGACTGACTCATCTTTCAACAACGGCTCGCCGTCGTCGTTTCAGCGGCCAGCGCGCCTCATGCTGGTCGTCGAGACAACAGTAGTGCCTGCCTCTGCTGGTTTGCTATGTTCAAAACCAAAATAGAAAGACTCTGTTTACTATTTAAAATTTTGATTTTCTAATTTTTGATGTTGACATAGTTCAATTGAAGATTATATGGTAAGTTTCCGACCAACCTGAAATCGTTTATAAAGGGTATTGTTATAGTGTCGTTACCGACTCTGTTCCAGGTCCTTTCTTCCAAAAAGAGTGAAACTTTAAATCTAGTCAAGTTGAAATATTTCAAGTACGACTCGGTTAATATCGCCGGAACATTCTTGCATGTGACACATTAGATTCAAACTTGTAAGACATATAGTTCTAATTGGCATTGTTGATGCCAGAACACATGCAGCTTTTCACACGACCTCGTCACTTGTAACATGAGCCATCTTATTTTTTTATGCGGGAGGCTAATATAAAGAAGCCATTTTAATTTTTTTTGTGGTTTCTAAATAGAGATTTTATTCTAGCTAAAGATAATTTAATAAGAAGGAATTGACAAGGGAGCAAACTGTGTGCTTGTGCGCTTTCTGCATTAGCTAAGAACCAAACAATCCAGCACCTGATCTTCTTTGATGGGTACTAGGATTGAAACCCCAATAGATGTCTATGATCTTTTTAACAAGTGGTTAAAAACAAGGGGGAGTTCTAAATAAGTTCTTATTGCTGATAGGATGTGTAGCCATTTCCTAGACAATATGGCTTACACTAAACAAAATTGTTCTCAACAAGCATCGATCCAAAACTTTTTACAAGTTATATTTAGAGAGCGCACTGCCTACACCAATGGATGCAATTACAGAGGGGTGAAGATAATAAGGAGCACATTCTCCAAGTCTATTAAGCGCTGCTAATAAACTTGCAACAAGTAATTGGTAAAGTTGTTCCAAGGCAACCAGACATCCATTCATGCAAACCAAGCTAGAAGCCACCAAACATGACCATGACTCCATGGCTGTGTAGTCTAAGTTTGTCTGCAGAGGTTCAACCATTCAATGAACTAAAATACAAAGAAGAAAAGGCAAGTCTCAAAGTCCCAACTGTCTGGAGTAAAACGAACGACATGAATCTCACCATACCTCATGAAAAAATATACATGCATCACAACCTAGCTACGGTTTGACTGCTGTAATAGCTTGTGGCATATTGTAAAAAAAGCGAGATGGAGCCGTTAGCCTCTCCGCCCTCGACACTCCGCGCCGCCCCCTCGGTGACCGGCCGTAGATCCGCCGCCGTAGCCCAACCTCCACCTCCCCCACCGGCCACACCTGCTTCCCCGCGTGTGTGCGTCTTGCCCGGTGCCAGGAAACCCGCCCAGCCTCTCCGGCATGCCCCAAACCTACTCAGCGACACGTCTCCTTTGCCGGCGCCCCAACAGTAAGCCTACCCCCACATCGGTGCCATTACTCCCCTCCACCGGCCCGCCACCTTCCCAAATCCTGCCTCAAATCTCCCCCTGCTGTTCTCGCGGAGGGCGAATCCAGCTTCTGAGGAGGGCCTGGCAGCTCGGTGCGAGCACTTATGGCGGCGTTCCTTCGAAGCTTTTTGGCGACAAGGCGCACATTCAAGTTGACGTGCAAGATGAAGATGGCGGTCTCGCGTTCGCCCCAAGCACTGGTGGTACCGCGCCGCAATTACTTCTCAGGGAGAGCAGCACCGACCAGCTCCCCGGTCTCCGCCTCGACCTGCCATTGCAGAGAACCTCCGTGGTAAATGCCTGTGCTGCCTGGCTCTAGGGCACTCCGCGGCAGCCTGTCGAGACCCCTGTTCGCTGCCTCCATCGGGCGGACGCATCGGCCATAAGCGGCGGAGTGCAAGGCCACGGCTCCCCGGCACCTCCAAACTCCGGGCCCACCATCCTCGCCACCGAAACTTCGACTCCTCCAACTTTCCCAGCCTCCTCGCTCGCCCACGGCGCAGGAGGGTGACTATAACACCCCTAGTGTTACTATTTTAATTAGTAACTTAATCATGTCATCATTATGCATAATCGTCAGTCATTGCATCAAATATACCTTGGATGCATCAACTATGACGCATTTTGCCTCATATGCATGGTATATGCGCATGTCTGAAATGTTATAAGCATTATCAATTAAGGTTCTTTGTGATTTTATAAAATGGACATTTCTTAAACAAATAAAATTTTGTTAAAATAAACCTTGAAGTGTAATGTGTGTGCCTTGGCATGGAATAAAAGTTTGATCGTATTTTCAAGTCAAATAGGCTCAAACTTGATCTCCAAATTTGAATTTAAAACTGAAATCCACATTTAGCCATTTTTGGCCAAGTCATGAAAATCAATTATCAAGTTCAATGCGGGGAGTAAATTAAATCAATTTTCATGAATAAGATTTGTCCAACTCTTGTTCCATTGTTTGGTATAAAGTTTGTACTACAAAATCATGTCATTGGTTGTTATGTTTAATCACTGTTTAGTCATTAATTAATTGCGTGAATATTGCTAATCAAAACTGTTTTGAAAACCTTAAAAAGTCAAATCTGAAGTTTTGAATTTCAAAATTAATTGGAATTTGGCAGAGGTCCAAAAATGAAAGTTGTAGACCTCTTTGAGTGGAACAACTTTTATTTTGGGATATTTTTGAGTTGCTATGTAACTTTTGGAGTAATTTGAAAAAGAAAAGAAAGGGGGAACACTGCTACAGTACATGTCCAAGGGGAGGCTGCCACCGAGCTGTTGGCCGGCCATCCGCCGTGGCCTTCGCGCTGCTTCCCGTGGGAATGGCGCGCAGCCGTCCGCATGGTTGAGCTCGCGCAGGAGGTCACCAAACCGGACTTCGCGACCTCGCCCTTAAAACCCACCGCCGGTCCCTCCCTCGCCCTTCTTCTTTCTCTGCACTGCCGCCGGGAGCCTCCATGCGCCGGCGAAATTCGTCGACGATGCTTCATCTCAGCCCTGCAGCCCAAGCACACAACTCCGCCACCTCCACGCGCATCGCTTGAGCTCGCCAGAGCAAGCTAGCCCTGCCGGAATTAGCCGCACTACCCCTTTCTTCCTCGCGGCCGGCAAAGGCACCGCCGAGCTCCACCCACTGCGGCCAGAGCAGCACAGGCCATCTCTAGCCAAGCCAATGACACAGGCAAATTCGCCCTTGGCCAGGGAGTGCCTGAGCTCGCACAGCCACCTTCTGTTGTTCCGCTGCCTGCGCCGGCTTGCTCGCCGCCGTCTCGAAGCCGCCGTAGCCGCCGCGGGTGCTCGCCGCCAAGTCCACTCCGGCCATCTCCGGCCAAAGCAAGCGTAGTCCCTAGCTCCCCTCGCTCCAGAGTCCTATCCAGCCTGCCCTGCCTCCGCTCGCCGCCGTCCAGCCGCTGCCGGCCAGCCCCAGCCCGGCCAGCTCAGCTGCCTCTGCTCTGCGCCGACTGGAGGAGGGAGGAGGAGGTGAAGCCGGGCCGGCTGGGCCAGCTTGGACCATGCCTGCGGCCCATGTTCAGCAGGCCAAGCCCTTTTAAGGTTCTTCCCTTTTCCTGTTTTTCATAAAATAACAATTGTGCTGATTGTTTGATATTTCATAAATAAATATTTATGAGTGATAAAAGTGCAGCATAAATTTCGTTATGTTCTCTGTGATGTGCTCTTTTAGATAAAAAATATGTGTTGCTCGTGTTTGATATATTTTGCATAAACTAAAATTCCATTTTTTTAATCAATAAATGCTTAGTAAATGATTTTTGTAGGATAAAATACTTATCCAAATATTCTGAAATTTTGGTAGTAATTCATAAATACTAAAATCAACCTTCCCTAAAAGTTTGGAACTGTTTTGATCATTTTTGTTTTAGGAAGTAATTTAAACCTTGTTTAATGATTGTAAAAGTGGTTAATAAAATAACTAATTAGTTAATTAGTTATCTAATTAAATGTTGAGTGACTTGTGGCTTTGTTGAAGACCATGGATCATGAGTCATCGCTGGTCCATGGCTTGTTATGTGTAGTTTAATAATAGTGTTACTCATGTGTTTAAATAAATGATTAAAATTGCTTAAGTAAGTAATCATATACTTTACTTAGAATTGGTTGCATGGGGTTGATTGAAGACCATGGGACAATTAAACCCTTATTGTCCCATGGCATGTTTTGGTCATGCTTAGTGAAACCCTAATCTTCTTTATTAACAAACTTTTAAACTTGTTTTGTGAAGTAATTAGAAAATTGATCACATGAAGGAAAGTTGTACTCAAGTTGATCCTTTTAAGTTGATTCATCATGTTGCATCCTTTGCATCATGTCTTGCATTATGCATCATGTGAGGCATATCATTAAACATGCATCATTTCATGTACGTATAGTCCACGTGAGAGCGAAGGATCACGATTATCAAGCTTCGGAGAAGGTTCGTGATAATCCAACCCGACAAAGTGAATCCACCGAAGGTGGCGATGTCAAAACTAACAACTGACCTTCCCTGCAACACAGGCAAGCCCCGGAGCATAACCCACTCTCTCGTTTTTTACAAAAGTTTTATAATACTTTACGTCTAGTGTGATGTGCATTAAGTTATAGGCTTTGTTTGATACCGTTGCTGCATGATTACTTTGATCCACAATTATATCCAGATCTTATCCTATTATTATGTGTAGGACGTTTCCTTTAATGCTTAGCCATGCTTAGTTCGGTAGAAGTCGAGCGATGGTTTTATCGTTCGTGAGATATAGGTTTATCTTATGTTCTCCATGGTTTACCTCATGGATCGTGAGAACCCTAATGCTGATGGATATGATAAATCGAGACCAGACGGTTTAGCTTGCATTAAGAATAGAGTGTTAATGTAGTGCTCCGTCTGTGTTGATTAAGGACTGTTCCGTTGATTGGCCCTTGGATCGAGAACTTTTGCAGTACCGGCCACATACTCCGGTAAGCCTGAGTACCTCGGCTATTCCATCACGTGAAACGACAACCGCGCACTGGAAGTGGAGAGATGGCGGGAGCAGCGTGAACCCACCTGGGGAATCTCGAGGAGATGTCCACCGGGCGGTGGTGTTCTGTGCTCTCGGGTAGCGCGGACCGGTTCATGTATGTAGGATCTGGGGGAATGGTTAATATATGCAAGGCTCGAACCTACATATATCGTGTGGTTTGGGAATCCCCAGCTGGGTAGTTAACCGGTTTGAATCGTCGTATGCTCCACGGTAACAGGAGACTTGATCCTCGCACCATCATAGGAGTGTAATCGATGGAATATGATGGTTCTCAAAAATGATATGAAATATGTTGGTTGTTTATTGATAAGTGTTTAGCGTAGACTAGGTGCTAATAAAGACCTCTAATGGTTAAATCTAAATTAAAATTTGAAAATAAGGATCATCTATAAAAATGCTTTTCCACAAAAGTCTCTGGTTTCTGGCCTAGAAAACCCCTAAGCCAGCATGCCCTTGTGTCTTTTTCCTTAGACGGGTAAGTCTTGCTGAGTACCCTCATGTACTCGGGGGTTTGTTAAACCCCCATTGCGGTACTAACTTGAGTTCTGAGCTAGGTCATGTCGGTGGGCTCGACATGATCGGTTCTTGATTCTTCGCAGATGTTCGCCAATCCCTTCCCACTTCCATAAATAAGTTAAGTTATTTGATCAAACCTTGATCATATTTTGTAAACTATTGTTATAAATCTTCCACACTCTAATATAATTATATTATAATAATTGTTGTAATGTTGTGGTTACTCTCCTGTTGATCCTGGATAGAGGGTGATTCAGGTTTTTTGAAGCCACCCGGGAGAACACTGGAGTTATCGGGTTCCCGTGCATAGCTGTCAGAGGCCTTTAGGGCAATGACAGGTGTATGTGGGCCCAATTATTCGGGCGGTTCTGTTACAGTGACCCAGAGCTTCGCCCCTAGGAAGCCTCGGTGGTGGCGGCTACTAATAGCTCCATGGAGGAGGCGCTGGCGCACTACTCCACGCACGCTGTGGTGGCGTGCCTGTGCCGAGACAGAGACGACGCCAACCCAGAGCAGGTCAAGAGGGCACATCTGTTCTCGGCTGGGCATCCGGGAGGTTGACACCAAGGTGGTTCGCCACAAGCCAGAGGACTTCCTCATTGTGTTCGAGCACCCGCACCACTGTGAAGCGGCGCTGGACCTACGCCGCCTTCCCGTAGGCGACTTTGTTATCAGGATCATGCCTTGGCGCTTCCTTCTACGACGGCCACTGCGATCTTTGCCACCATGTCTGCAATTGCCTCGAGGGCATCCCCCTCCACGCCTGGAACGAGAACATCGCCAAGCGCCTGGTGGCGCGGTCCTGTGACCTCGACTACGTTGACCCTCGCTCTCTACGCCGCGACAACAGCCGTGCTCTGTGCCCGGATGACACTAGAGCATTGTGCTTTTGGGCTTGGACGTACAACCCCTCCGACATCCCCAAGGTAACGTGGCTTACACTAACCGAGAATGCAGTGACAGCACATGACGGTCTGACTCCTCCAAGGGGGCGCCGGGGAGTCAACTTCAAGGTCCTGGTCCACCTCGACCTCATCGAGTCCCCAGTGGACGACTACGGCAGAACCTCAACATGCAAGCTCACGTGGCACTACGGCGTCGTCGATGGTGAACGGGCCCCTCGGGAACGACAACATTTGCCACCACCTGAGGTCAGGTCTGGACGCCACAGGAAGGACGACGATGATGACCACCGCGGGCGTCGCAGCGACAGGAGTCGCAATTGGGGATCCCGACTCTTCCGCAGTCTTTCCTAAGCGCCTGCAAAAGAGCGGGAGCGGGAGCACTCCGAATCAAGGCACGCACGGCGTCGGGAAGACTAATCCAACCACGGAGGCCACCGATGGCGCGAGCTTCAGGATGCTGCGGCTGCCTCTGGCCCATGTAGGGGTACGAGCGTGCCCGATCCACTCCTCCAAGCCCCCACCAGCTGACTCTGCTTCGCCTGACACTGCCGGCCAAAACGAACGCAATGGATACGTCCAATGCCTGGTGCTACCCCAAGCTGCTCCGGAACGTGTCGAGCACGTGTAGCTGCCGCAAGACGTGCTGCCACATGAGGACCTAGGCGGCCACTCTTCTGCCTCGAGCGACCTAGCAGACGCCAACAACACAGATCTTCTCCTAGAACATCCGGCATCAGAGACTCCTCGCTAGCTCGTCACGGACATCGACCTCGTCTGCGCCGTGGCGGCTGTTCGTTCGGCCGAGGCCCCTCGCTATCCTCCGAGGTGGGGCCGGAGCAGGGAACGAACACCACATCGCAGGTACCACAAGCACGCGTGCTCGGAGCCGCGCCCTAGGATGGAGCGCCCGGAGTCCCCCTGCCACGCCTGCGCTGCAAGTCGCCGGACCTTCGAGAGAACGCCAGCAATAATCATCATCCATCTCTGAGTCCTCCTAAGGTGCGTGCAAATCATGAGCGCATGAATGCCTTGTCACAGACGCAACCTCCTACTGCCCTGTCAAGCAATGAACTGCCTCCACCGGGCAAAGCGTTCCAAATTGGTGCCATGATGGACTCGCCATTAGCTTCTCTGTCCCCCTCATGTTTGCCTGTACTGCAGGGTCCCTCCATGTCACTCCTGACCACACGGCTCACCAGCGGGAGGGATGCCACCGCTCAAACCTCCCTGTGGATTGTCGCTTCTGCCCTGGTCGGGTCTACTCCAGGCGAACACGTGCAGACACCTCAACGCGCCCAGGGCTGACTGGGAGCGGCCAAACTCAGCCCTTCCGTCCCGGGTTCGCTTACTCCAGGCGCCGAGTCAGGGGACCAAGCACATCTGCTTCGCGCCATGGCTGTATGACATCCAGACGCCCTACAATGGAGTTGGAGGTACATGCCGTTGACAACACTATGAACGATGAAAACCTGCCAGGTCTTCAGTTCGTCAAGGGCATCTCACAGCCTCTATCACAACCTCTCTTGCAGGTCCCGCCACGCCGAGCCAGCCCGCCACACCGACGCAAAAAAGCCATGGCTCCAACGTGAAGGAGTGTGCGCATTGCGGCGAGGTGCTGGCCTAGGGGAGACTCTCAAGCCAAAGCCCGTCAAGTGCCCATGAAGAAGCTGAACTTCCTCGACGGAGAAGACGTTAGCTCTGATGATCTGCTGCTGTGCTACTTCAGCTTGTTCAGGGGGCCACTCACAGATACGGTGGTCATGGCGCTGACGGCCCTGTGTGGGCTTGATGCTGCACCTGCAACGCCCATTGCACAATCTTAGAAGCTTGTTATCCTCAAGGGCTACATTATGTATCAATGTGAGGCAGTCTTCAGTATTCCAGGATCTCTGCAGTTAGGATTGGCATGAAACTTCTACACTCTGTGTCCTTTTGGCTTGGTGGGGCGACAGCTAGGGGCCTAAAGTCGCCTTCCCAGCAAGCCCAGGAAACCTGCATCTAGTTCATCGTGGCATCCCATCTGTAAGCAGCACTTTTCTGCTATGTATCAATCTGCCGGCAGCCATTGGCCTTCCGCTTGGCTGGCATTATCAAAGAACTTCTGCACTATGTTTGGCCCAAATGGTTGTTGCTATAGACTGCACCTCTTCGCCTCCGGTTTGCTTGCCTTCATGTGTCTACTCAATACAGGGGTTCGATGCTTGTTTTTATGGCACAACATAATTGTCAGATTCTTAATTGGAACGTCAGGGGCCTAAACAATGGTGTGCGCCAAGACTCGGTGAACGAATTAGTCAGAAACACCGGCGCCACCATCGTGTGTTTACAAGAAACAAAGATGCAACTCCTGGACCAGAATGTAGTGATCCGTACAGCAGGGACAAAATTTGCCAACTCCTATCTTTGTCATTGTATGCGAACGCAATTACCGCAGAAATCACCATGAGAGCGGATGGAATAAAATGGAAAATCACAGTCGTCTACAGACCACAGGGGGACGCAGCCAAACTCTAGTTCCTCCAAGAATTGAAAGACATTCCTCCCCCACTTGAGCACAATAGATGGCTCATCCTAGGAGACTTCAATCTCATCTTCCAGGAAGAAGATAAGAACAACTCCAACCTTAACCGGCGACTGATGGGCGCATTTTGGGCAGCGATCAATCATATGCACCTAAAAGAAATCAAGTTGGATGGGTGTCGATTTACCTGGAGCAATCAACAGGACAGCCCTACACACTAGAATCGACAGGTTCCTATGTACCCTGGAATGGGAACTGATCTTTCCTGCTTGCTTCTTACATTCCCTGCCATCGCTCATGTCAGACCACACCCCCTTGTTGCTGCAAGGAGAGCTGGACCACCATCATAACACATCTTTCCGGTTCAAAAATTTTTGAACCGTGATGGAAGGCTTCCAGGAGCTTGTCCAGGACATTTGGAATAGGCCGGTCAGCACTGCTCTCCCTATGAAACCATCACACATCAAAATGTCGCGTGTTGCAAAGGAATCAAGCGGTGGAAAAAGGAAAAAATTGGAGACACGAAGCTACAGCTAGCCATAGTAAAGGAAGTTTTGCTGCAGTTAGAAGCAGCACAAGAGCACAGGCCGCTCACAGATCAGGAACTCGACCTATGTTGCCGCCTAAAAGCTCGCAGCTTAGGGCTTGCAGCCATTGAAAAATCGAGAATCAGGCAAAGATCAAGACTTACCTACATCCGATGTGGAGCGCCAACATGAAATTTTTTCACATCAGGGCTAGTGCTCATCGGAGAAAGAATTACATTCGTTGTTTATATACGGATGAAGGGATTGCAATTGCCCATGACCAAAAAGAGAAGGTGATCCGGGATTATTTCAAAAACCACATTGGCTCTATGGTTCCGAGGACCACAACCATCAACTGGCAATCCCTTGGATACACCCCGCATGATCTCTCAGACCTCGAAGCGCCTTTTTCCTAGGAAGAAGTCCAAAATACCATAAACTCTATGTCTTCCGACAAAGCTCCAGGTCCGGATGGTTTCACCGGTGCCTTCTTCAAAGCATAATGGGAAACCATCAAAGATGATGTGATGGCAACTATGAACAGCCTGTTTTCAATGAATGCCCAGGGGTTTGAGTGGTTAAACTTGGCATGCATCGTCCTGCTACGCAAAAAAATAGAAGCATTGAGCATCACAGACTATAGACCTATCAGCCTTATTCACAGTATTGCAAAGATCTTCTCCAAACTGCTTGCTAACAGGCTTGCGCCTCGCCTCAATTCCCTGGTCTCCAATTGCCAAAGCGCATTCATAAAGAAAAGAAGCATTCATGACAACTTTCTTTATGTCCAGGGGAGTAATACGCAAAAGCTGCATAAACAAAAGACGTCGGCCCTATTCATGAAATTGGATATCCAAAAGGCTTTTGACACGGTAAATTGGGGATATTTGTTGGAAACTCTACAGGACTTGGGCTTTGGACCCCGCCGGCACGAATGGATTTCCATCCTTTTTCGTACATCTTCCTCGACTGCACTACTCAATGGAAGGCAAGGCCCCAGTTTCACCCATGCCAGAGGTGTCTGTCAGGGGGATCCGCTTTTACCCATGCTCTTCATTTTGGCCATGGACCCGCTACAACAATTGCTCGAGCTAGCAACTCAACAAGGGATCCTCACCCCTTTACCCCTCACAGTAGCAAAATTGAGAACATCCATGTATGCAGATGAGGCAGCCATATTCATTAACCCAATCAAAGAAGATGTACAAGCTATCAAAATAATCCTTGAAGCATTTGGTACCTTCTCAGGACCACATAAATTTGCACAAGAGCTCTGTGCACCCAATCAGATATGAAAATTTGGATCTAGACCAAGTCCTATCACCCTTCACTGGTAGCAGAGGTGCCTTTCCATGCAAATACCTAGGACTACAACTTCACACCAGACAGCTTCAGAAGAAACATGTCCAACCTCTCATCGAGCGTATTGGACAGAGGCTACCGAAATGGAAAGGGAGATGGCTAAACAAAGCAGGACGACTCACTTTGGTCAGTTCGGTCCTCTCCTCCATGCCAACCTATCACCTCACAGTGTTTCCTTTGGTTGCCTGGGCAAGGAGAAAAATTGACAAAATTAGGAGATCATTCTTGTGGAAGGGAGAGGAGAATGCCAATGGCGGGCACTGCCTGGTTAACTGGCCATCAGTTACCAGACCTAAGGAGCATGGAGGCTTAGGGGTGCCTGACCTAGACAGATTTCGAAGAGCTCTACGCCTATGTTGGCTATGGCAAGAATGGGTGGAAGAATCAAAACCGTGGCTCGGATTAGAACTCCCCTGCAGTGATGTTGACCGCCTCCTCTTCAACTCATCAATCACTATAACGTTAGGTGATGGCGCAAAGGTCAGCTTCTGGCACCATAGTTGGCTTGAGGGAGAGGCTCCTAGATACTTAGCCCCAAACTTGTTTTAGCTGACTTCAAGAAAGAACAGAACAGTACAACAGGAGCTACGGAACAACAATTGGATACGCTCACTAAGAGGAAGAATCATCTCGGCAGTCCACATTGAAGAATTTGTCTCCCTTTGGGTAAGGATTCAGGATGTGCACCTCCAGCAAGGCGTTAGCGACTCCATTGCCTGGAGATGGACTCCGGACCGGATTTATTCCACCCGCTCAGCATATAGGATCCAATTCAAAGGCTCCTTCTGTTTATTTTTGTAGTGATCTAATTTGGAAAGCGCAAGTGGAGAATAAATGCAAGATCTTTGTGTGGATTCTAGTGCAAGATAAAATTCTTACAGCAGATAACCTACAAAAAAGAGGGTGGCCACATCAAGAACATTGTGTGCTTTGCAATGGTCCCCTAGAAACCGGCCTGCACCTATGCCTGTGTTGCCCTTTTGCTAAGGCGGTCTAGGATCAAATTGCCTCTTGGGAGAACCTCCATGCGGTCACAGGCTCAGCCAGACCCTGTCCATATCAAAGCCTGGTTCGAAGAGACAGCAAGGAAGGTACTAGCTTCAGAGAAAATACGGCTCAATGGAATGGTGATCTACACCTTCTGGAACATCTGGAAGGAGCGCAATAGGAGAATTTTCAACAACAACTTCGAGACGGTGCTGCAGGTGGCTGCAAGAATTAAGGACAACATTGAGCAAAGAAAGAGAACCTTCGCCCATGCTTAGCATTTTGAGGGTGTTTCCCTGTGTTTGTTCTACAACCGTGGCATGAAACCCACACCCTTTTCTTTCTCTTTCTCTGCTTGTACATAAACTGTTTTGCTCCCCTACTTAATTGAAAGGCAGAGCTCTTGCCATTGCGTTAAAAAAAAAAAGCTTGTGGCATCCTAGATCCTACCCAACAAAAAAGAATAAAAACATGTTCCTGCATATGTAAGCCAGATATAACAACCAAACATGCATGCCTTCTTATTAGTTACTTCCGTGAACGCGATGACAACAAAATTTCTGAATATTGATGCCAATCTTCTTCACACACGCGGCATTAATACAAAATTTTGATCCCTCCGATCCATGCTATACATTTGAGGTAAAATGCATATATGTAAAAGAGTAGAGCTTCTTTTTAAAATGATTAATAGCAGATCGTACGGTACCATGCATAGAAATTAGAGATCGATGATGTGGAATCGCGCAGGTAGGCTACATATGGCAAATACGAAGACTTAGTAACAAATCGTCTCAGCAAATAGCTCCAGACCACCAGACACAAGGTGGATCCCTTCTCGACGCCGTAGCCTGCGAGGGTTCGACTGTCCTGGAGCTGCCTGCCTTGGAAGACATACCGCTGCTCCAATTTTGGGATTCTCTCCATATCCTGAATCTTCTCTTTCAGATCATAAATTGTGTCAGACAACTCAACCTTAACCACTATGGTAGTGTCTGCGAGAGTCTTGACAAGGATATGCATGCCTGTCCCCAGCCTCAGCATCATGTGAAGGGTAGACTCCTTGTGAATGTTGTAGTCAGGGACGGCAGAACCATCATCGAGCTGCTGATGTACTGAACGAGACGATGCCATTCACGGTCCCGGACCTCCTTTTTCTTGGTGATGGCAGAATTGTCCATGGACGACTAGCTAAGGTCAGCTCAGGCGCGCTCCAATGCGGCGCTGCGGGTCCTAGGGTGGCAATGCCCTTCAGGTCCTTGACGACGTTGCTGATCAACGATCGCCTTCGGTGAGAATCTTGATCTGAATATACAAAGAGACAGTCACACACATCACTAGTACACAAAACACCACCACCGGTTTGCATCCTATTTTCACTGGCGTTTTTCCCAATCGCCAGTGGGAGAGGCCAGTGAAAATGGCCCATTTCCACTGGCAGTTGGTTGAAAACCGCCAGTAGAAATGGATTTCTACAGGCATTGCCCAGAAAAAACGCCCAAAAAATAGCAAAAAATATTTTTAAAAAGTCAAAAATATTTTTCGAACCGGGACCAGCGCGCATTTTTTCGTATAAAATCGTGCATTTTTTCGCGTAAAATCGCGCGCTACGCGGCCGGCGGGATTTGAACCCACGACCTCGGCCTCGCTCGTATCCCCCTCTACCACTCCACCCACATGTCACTTGTGTCTATATCTCATTTCGGTTCCCCACATATTATCCCAAACTGATAGTAAATTCAATATTTCGAGTTCTAAACGAATTCAAATGAAAAAGTGTTCAACTATAAAGTTTCATAACTTTTCGAGATCTACAACTTTTATTTAGAGTGTTTCTCCATCCGAGGTCATTTGCAAAATTTAAATTTCAAATTTGAAAATTTCATTCGTAGTTTTCCATAAAAAGATGATTTCAAATGAAAAAGTTGTCAACTACAAAGTTTCATAACTTTTCGAGATCTACAACTTTTGTTTTGGCAGTTTCTTCATCCGAGGAAGTTTGAAAAACTCAAAAAATTAATTTCAAACTATTTCTCTTTGGCGGATTTCTTAAGAAACCGCCAAGTAAATCGATTCTACCGGCAATTCCTTAAGAAATTCGCCAGTAGAAATAGTCGATTTCCACTGGCGGTTTTTAAGAAAATCGCTAGTAGAAATCGTATTTCTACCTGGCGGTTTCTTAAGAGAACCGTCTGTAGAAATAGGGCCCGATTTCTACAGGCTGTTCTAAAGAGAAGCCGCCAAGTAAAAATAAAACGCCAGTATCAAGAGAAATGGTCTGTGTACTAGTGCATATATAACCCCAAATGTTACTGCAATGTATATATCTATCAGGGTAAATTTGAAGTCCCCAACAAGCATCGTGAATAGCTTAGGAAATGAGCTAAGACAAATAATTGACATACAGAAACATCGTGAATAGCTTAGGAAATGATTGGAAGAAATCGAGGTAGTCAATGTGAAGTGATGGTTGTTAACGGGCCAACATTGATCTATAGATTCATTGATATATAGGAAGGGAAGAACACGGAGATATTATTGGTTTTATTATTTTGTTTTTTCAAGATGTTCTTTTCATTGCCAATATAATGCAACCATGCTAATAACGAAGTGATAAACGATTTGCTTCCCTTTGAGAAAAGTGTAGCCTCTGCATGGAGTCCAACCACCACGGGGCTACGCAGGAGTCCATGCATATATAATAAAGAAGAATCTAGCAAACTCTTGAACCCTATATGCGACACCTAGCAAAAACCCTAGATGAGACTTAAGACATGTATCATCCATGCTCGGCAAGCAAAATAAATCGAGACAGATTAATTAAACTAAAATAAATCCCGTACCGTACGTGCTTGAGGAGATGAAGGCGAGGGAGGGTCAAATTCTTAATTTGCAGCGATTTTGATCGCCGGTAGAATTAGAAGACAAGAGACGGCGGCGGAGGAATAATTGGTGTGGCAAATCCAAATAATCTTTACATGGTTTCCGTCGTCATGGACAATCCAATCAGGTGTTGTTGGGCTCAGCCCAGTCCGGATCTGTTAACAGGCCGGGTCCCACCAGCCAAGCCAGATAAGTTAGCAGGCCACCAGCCCAGCGTATCTCACAAAGATACTGGGCCTCCGTTATATATTTGTTTATTATTATTATTATACTAATAGGATGTCTCATGGCGTTCTTTGCGGGTATGAAGTAAAAATGTAAGAAATATATAATGGTCGAAACTATGAATTAATATATACATATATATGGAAGTAGTAGGTCAATTGCGGAGGTTGTATCCGTTGACATGGTATAGATTATTTGAACTGGGCATCACCCAAATCTCATCTATACGTATATTTTGGAGAACCACATGTAATTCATGTGATATGCAGTTTTGCTAGATTTTTGCTTACAAATGAGTTTTTGTTTAGAAATGGTTTAAATTTTTGCAAAAAAAAGTTATCGAAATATATTCATGTGGGGTCTTGTTTTGAAGAGTTTATTGCGAGGAACACCATGATGCAATTGGATTTTAATTACGATACTTGGTTTAGGTGCTACGACTTTTTTTCTATTTCAAAAAAAATAGCTAGTGGGAAATAAATGAGCCTTAGTGGAGGTAACTTCTCTGATGATGTCAGCTGACATCATTCTTGAGCTCCCAACCAACCTGAATCAAGAGAATAGGCTAGAGAGGGTTTAAACATATAGGAGTTATGGATTAGTTAGAGCCAAGTAAAATATGGGACGTAGTTTAACTCTCAATGCACTCTTTTATGCGATATTGTTACTACTCCCTCTCTATTCTTCTTTTATAAGGCACTGAGTTTACATGACATGGTTTGTCAAAATACATTTTCACTATTTATTTTATTTTATTTCTTATTTTTATGCTTATGAACTTATGATGAATGGATGGTATATTTAATTACACATCGAGCCAACGATAGCTAAATTATTGGTCAAAGATTTTAGAATTTGAATCTTGATTTGCGTGTGCATCTTGTCTTATAAAAGAGAATGTAAGAAGTATTATAATATGCATTAGCAAACATGTCGGTTGTTGCATGATATAGAAACTAGTCATGGTTTCTGCGTTGTGAGTGCCTTTATATTCGTGATTATTAAATGAAGGGTCGGGTCATGTTTATTTTTCCAGACCGGTGGAGTTTGGCGGACAATAATCAGGTGTGGTCCAGTCACCATTGGTAGACCTACCCTCCAATTATTCTTTTTTGATCATACCATCCAATTATTATGGTGGTGTGTCTTTTTTTCCTGTCAAGAAACGCTGTCGGCGTGTACGTTTTAAGAAAGACGAAGGCCTCTTCATCGTGGTATGCAAGCTAGGCCTAAGCTGACAATGAATGAACACGGCCCAGGTTAAAAAATGGACCCACGACATGCTGAGTTTGAAAGATCTCATCATTCGCGAATATTTCAGGAGCAAATTTTCACATAAATACTTCAATTCAAACTTATAAGCCGTAGTTTTAACTAGCATCTTGCGGCAGATGTCCTTTAAATTGGTGTGATTTGAGCACCGGCTAATTATGAAAATAGGAGACAACAAAATGAGAATCTCAGATGAAAACAACTACATAAGTCCCAACGCAACAGAGCGAACATTATACTGGATCAAACCGCTGCACTTTTAGATAGTACATGCACCTAAAATATTTGTGTACCTATGCAGCCATAATCATGTAAGACAGTTCAGCACAACTGACCCCAATCTACTTCCAACTCTTTCTGGGTCAGAGATTCAATCTGGAGTATACATTATAAACTAACAAAGGAATTCACCAAATCCCATGAAAATCTATACCTCAAACGTCAAGCATTATGAAGATGTATCAATATATATAGTTTGACGATGTGTTAACATGTGACATCGTATATATTTTATCGAATCCTACCAAGAAAATGAATATAAATATGTTCCTGCATAAGCCATATAATGGCAAGGTCAACAAAATGTGACCCCATGTTTCGTAGAACGCTTCCTCTTGGCACCTGTGATTTTTGCCTCTTGAATCTCACAAGTACAGCCATAGCTATAGTACGGGGGTATCTGCGATCTCCATGTTAGGACCTCAAATTTTCCACGTCTCTTACTGCTTCCATATATCAAATCTTGGAATGTCATCTCCGGAACCACATCCTGGGAAGAGTGATAATACTGATGAAAAATCATCTTGACATTTTCAAAAGGTGTAGCCATTCTTCCATGTTGTATTGCGTCATTCTGGATCACAAGATCATGTGGATGCACACCGAATCTGGAGACATGCTTCTGGATGAACCCTCTCCAAAAGCTCAGTACCTTGCACCAAAAGTGGATGTCAAAATTGTCCCTCAACAAATAAGAGATGATATTTGCTGACATGATTGAACATTTCTGCGTTTTGGATATCTCCAGGGCCAACTGTGCAAGTCTTGGGTGCATCTCGGGATCCGTGCCTCCAAATGTAAGTGTCTTAAAGAAATACCAGTATGCCTCATGGGACAGATGCTTCAGAGTTAGAGCTGGTGTTGTTCCAAACTTTACAATCTGTTCTGATCTACTTGTGAATATGATTTTACAACCTCTCGAAAATCTCTGTGTGGAAGCAACATACAACCTATTCCATGCCACTTCACAGAGATTTCCAGATAGTTCAACAACTAGTAATCTCTTGCCTTTGTTCGAGTTTGACACACGATTTTGATATTTCATTGTAGATCCTTCTATGAAAGCTAGCTCATCTTTAAAATCATGGTCGTCCAGCCAACAAATTTCCGAGAAATGATTACGGACTCTTTCGTCCTTACAAACATGAGCTACTAGAGTACTCTTGCCAATTCTGGCAGGACCGACGACTGGCAGGATCTCCAATTCTTCAGAATTATTAGGCTGTGTGTGCAACAGGAATTTAATGACAAGTTCGGCTTCCACCTAGCGACCAAACATGCAGTTACCCAGAAGGATATGCATGTTGTAAGGCTGACGATATAGTCGAGGGTAGCTTGCCAACAACATCACCAACTCATTCAGATCAACAATCATGGAGCTCAATCTATCAAGTGCCTCTTGTAGCTGTTCCCGAAACTGTGCACTTCGACTAAAGAAATAGGGAGCCTTTATAGAGCGTACCTTGGATAGGGACATAAATGGACTCACAGATTGATCGCTGTCTTCATCTCCATAGTGAGGCTGGTATTTGAAGGCGTCGAGTGCATAATAGCCTTGGTGCATGGCATCTCTCAGCATGCCTAGCTGCTGGATCATGGTTTGATTTGTGATGTACCGCCCCATGGCCTTCTCGTCAATGGCTTGTGCATGGAGAAGAGCCCTTTGTAGGCCTTCCTCCATGGTCGGTGCCGGTGGCTTCAAGAACTTCTTGATGACGAAATTTATAGATCGAGTCATCAACTCACCTAGGGCTGCTGAAACGAGAATTTCCATGTGAGTCCTTTCTTTCTTGTTTAGGAAGAGAAGGCAGCAGGATGGGTGAGTTTTGATGTTTCTGTAGCTCTGTATTCTTTGCTTCACATCAAAGTTCCGAGGAGAGAAAGGAAAGTTCCCAATTGGATGCTCTCTCTCACTCTGAAATCGAAGGCAACACTGTAGGTAAGAAAACAAACGATGAGTTTTGTTGTTTCTCAAACTCGGTGTATTCTATGTTTCTCATAAAAACTCCAGGAGGCAAGACACCAAGGGCATATAAGAAGTATTGAGCTAAGATGTACAAACAACTAAACTGAAAGAGTTAATGGTCCACTCACAAGTATGACCTTTGGGACAGGTTTCGCCTTCAATTGATTAAGTGTGATTGACTTCTCTGTTTCTTTGTTTAGATTTACGACCAGTTGCTACTTCCAGAGGATAGGTACAGCTCTTGACTGTTGAATCCAAGTCTTCCCTTTGTGAGCCATTGAGTCATCACCATCTATGACCAATGTAATTTGTCCGTAGATCACTTATGGTGAGGTCACAAAAATTAGACCGTCCTTTTTGCACTATAATCCAGGCGGGGAACCTCTCCCCTCTGTTGTAATGTTTCAAAAAAAAAGGCTGACATATTAGCAGCCAATGTATGTTTATTGCACCAGATAAAAACTATACGAGAGATTTACCTGTATGGCATTGGAAAAAATGCCTCTTACTTGTATGGTCTTATTTTTTTTTTTTAAACTTACTTCTATGAATCTGAAACGAAATTTCATTACTCGTATAACCTTCCGTCCGTTCAGCCTACTTGACGGTGTCAAGTGAAGGATAAAAAAAAACCATTTTACCCCTAGTGGAAAAGGGAAAATTGAAGAGTTTATATATATTTACAGTAATAAATTTTCTGTAGAGTGCAAACCCCTCAAGTTTCATCAAAATTTATTTATGGAAGCACTAAGTGTACAACGCTCAAGCAAGGATACAATTTCGATATATCACAGAAAAAATCGAGTACATCAACAGATCACACCGCACTAGTACAAAAATTATTTTTTCTGGCACCTTATTTTTTTTCACAGGTGGTTTACAATTTCATGACGCCAGTAGAAAAAATTCTGTGGGCCCATCAAGAGATCCGCCTGTGTAAATATGTTTACACAGACGGTTCTCTTAACTTAACCGTTTGTGTAAACTGTCCATTTACACAGGCGGTTCTCTATACAAACCGTCTGTAAAAATTGCAGTTTTTACACAGTCGGTTTGTATAGAAAACCGCCTGTGTTAATTATATTTACACAGGCGGTCCTCATGGTAAACCGCTTTGTGTTAATTGTATTTTTTGAGTTTTTCAAACTTTCTCGGATGGAAAAACTTCTAAAATAAAAGTTGTAGATCTCAAAAAGTTATGAAACTTTGTAGTTGACAACTTTTTCATTTGAAGTCATCTTTTTATGGAAAACTACGACCGAAATTTTCAAATTTGAAATTCAAATTTTGCAAATAACCTCGGATGGAGAAACACTCTAAATGAAAGTTGTAGATCCCGAAAAGTTACGAAACTTTGTAGTTCACCATTTTTTCATTTGAATTCGTTTAGACCTTCAAATATTCAATTTCCTGTCGGGTTTGTATAATATGTGGGAAATAAAAATGATATCTAGACACAAGTGAGTGTGTGGTGTAGTGGTAAGGGAGGGATCGCGTGAGGCCGAGCTCACGGGTTCGAAATATTTTTTGCCTTTTTAAAAATATTTTTTGCTATTTTTTTCGTGTTTTTTGGGCAACGATTTTCACAGGCGGTTCACTTAGTCGGCCGCTTTGTGTAAATGTATATTTTTACAGGCAGCCGACGAAGTGAACCGCCTGTGAAAACCGAATTTTAACAGGCGGCTCACAATCCGCCGCCTATACTGTGGTCGATTTGTACTGGTCTCAGGTACAGGTGGTGGGCTGTGCCGCCTGTGAAGATGCTTCTAGCACCGCCTGTAAAAATGTTTTCTGTACCAGTGCCGCTTGCCGTAAAGTTTCACTACATATCTTAGCAGCTTCTCTCGTGCCTATAATTTTCACCGAGCACAAAACAGCAGATGAGCAAAACCAGTTAATTAAGCAAGCATACCAACAATCAAGCAAAAGTTAAGACACAGGATTGAATGGTGCTGCACTACTGGAAATATGTTTAGCTGTGAGCTGTCCCGGCTGCTACAGCAGAGCACCTTCATGCATGATGCATGCGCGGTCCTCCTTGCGGGCGCTGGTGATAGCCAGGAGACGGCGAGGACGGCGAGGCAAAAGATGATGTCCAGCGACAGGTGCATCCTAGTCTGCGGCGCTGCGAAGGGTGAGGAGTACGCTAGCGTAGGCCACCATGAACGACAACCGCAAATGGCACGAGGTCATGACCATCCTCAACCTTCGCAGCTACTCCTGTCCGGCGCAGGAATTCGGCGGGCAGGAGTAATAAAATTTCATTTCAGGTCCACAGAAGTAAATTAAAAAAAATAAAGCCATATAAAAAAGAGGTATTTTCTCGGGGCCATACAGGTAAATCTGTCAAACTATATTAACCAGATACAAACTTATATAAGAACGACTAAAAATTGAGAGTCATTAGTCCATTCACGTGTATGACCTTTGGGATTGCTTTTTGCCTTCACATGGTTATTCACCCTAAACCCTAAACCTTCACGTCAAAGCTCAATAAAGTGAATACATATAAGAATAACTAAATTGAAAGAGAGTCAAAAGTCCATTCACATGTATGACCATTGGGTCTGTTTTCACCTTCACCTGGCTATTCTGATTTGACTTTTTATTTATTTGATTACACTTCCAGCGAATACGTATAGCCCTGACCCAAGCCGTCACTAAGTGAACCACTGAGCTATCAAGATGCATGATCTATGTAATTTCTCTGTAGAGTACCTATGATACCAAGTTCACAAAAAAAAAAAAAAAAAAAAAAAGGTCAGCTTAGCAACTGGTATACTGTAGTTCTGTATACCAGCAAAGAACTATATTAATCTGTGTCCTCTGTTGCACTTTTTGGTCGACTGATTGAACAGGATTTGCCACCAGACCTGATATTGCACTATGAATTCCTGATGAAGCAATTAACCTTCTTGTGTTGGCTAATTTCCCTAACAGTAAAAACTTAAATGTTATTTCGAAAGCTCGTGTAGACAACACAATTTTTTAGTTTCTTTCCTACCTAAATTTAGATGAGACCGTGTATCAATGTCACAGGGACACTTGGATACAACACTTTAAAATTCAAACTTCTAAGCAGTAGTTTTAAACTTTTAATTAGCATATTGCAGTAGATACCTGTAAATTGGAGTGATTGGGGCACCTGCTGAATAACAAAACAAACGACAATTATAATAACAGATGAGCGCAAGAACATAAATTTTGAACGCTCTCATTCGAGTGTACAAAAGAAAACAGAGCAAGCATTATACAGATCAAACTGCTGCACTTTAGAGTATATGTAGAAAGATTTGTTTACTATGTAGCTGATAATGTGAAACAATTCAGTAGACAGTACAACTGACTCCAATCTATTTCCAACTCTTTGTGGACCAGATATTGGCGGGAAGCCCAATTCTCTTGAGAACTTCTTCACTTGCTAGAGACTATGTTGACCATGGCCTGCTGGGTTGAAGTGAAAACAGAATGACAAAAAAATGGAAGTTGAGTTCCAAGCTGAGGTTGCTATCTGTAGTGAAACCAATGACAAGGAAAGAATTCGCCATATTCATAAAAACCAAGCTGAGGTTGCTTCCAGATAGTTGTGCCATCCTATGACAAAAATTTCTATCTGGAAATTGGCAACCATGTCCCATCATCTCCCATGGAAATATATGCCTCAGCGTCATGACATATTATGTAGATAAGCACTTATATGTCACATGTGAAAACAAAGCAGTACAGTTAGATAAGCACTTGCCCTGTGCTAACTTGTGCCACCCTAACACCCCCCCCCCCCCAACCCACACACACACACCCCTCCCACCCCCAAAAAAGGGAAAAGAAAGAAGTGTATTACTACATGTACATGACACAGATAATGACAAAACTAACAAAATGTAACTCCATCTTTCGTGGAACGCTTCCTCTTGGCACCTTTAGCCTTTCGCTCTTGAATCTCACAAGTACAGATATAGCTATAGTATGGGGGTATATGAGATCTCCATACTAGCACCTTGAATTTCCCATGTGGCTTAATACTTCCATACACGACATCTTGGGCTGTTATCTCTGGAACCTGCCCTGGGAAAGAGTGATGATACTGACAAAGCATCAAATATTCAGAAGGTGCGGCCATTTTTCCAACCTCCACAGGTCTGTTTTGGTAGAGAAGATCAAATGGATGCATGCCGAATTTGGAGACATGCTTATGGGTGAACCCTCTCCAGAAGCTCAGTACCTTGCACCAAAAGTTTATGTCAAAATTGTTCCTCAACAAATAAGAGGTGATGTATGCGCCAATGATTGAACGGTTCTGCGTTCTGGCTATCTCCATGGACAGTTGTGCAAGTCTTGGGTGTGTCTTAGGATCCATGCCTCCAAATGTAAGTGTCTTGAAGAAATACCAGTATGCCTCATGGGATAGATGCTTCAGAGTTAGAGCCGGTGTTGTTCCAAACTTTACAATTTGTTCTGATCTGCTTGTGAATATGATTTTACTACCTCTAGAAAATCTCCGTGTGGAAGCAACATACAACCTATTCCATGCCTCTTCATAGAGATTTCCAGATAGTTCAACAACTACTAAGCTCTTGCCATTCATCGAGTTTGACACATGATTTTGATATTTCATTTAGATCCTTCAGTGAAAGCTAGCTCATCAGCTGCAAAATCATGATCGTGCAACCACAAGATTTCTGAGAAATAATCTTGGACTCTTTCGTCCTTGCAAACATGAGCAACTAGAGTACTCTTGCCGACCCTAGGTGGACCGACAATAGGTAGGACTTCAAATTCTTGAGGACTGTGAGGTTCTGTGTGCAACAGGAATTTAATGACAAGTTCAACCTCCACCTGACGACCAAACATACAGTTGCCCAGTAGGATATGCATGCTGTAAGGCTGGCGATACATACGAGGGTAACACGCCAAGAACATCACAAACTCATTCAGATTAACAATCATGGAACCCAATCTGTCTAGTGCTTCTTCAAGTTGTTCTCGAAACTGTGCAGTTCGACTGAAGAAATAGGGATCCTTTGCAGAGCATACCTTGGATAGGGACATAAATCGACTTTCAGCTTGATCGCTGTCTTCCTCTCCATAGCGAGGCTGGTACTTGAAGGCGTCGAGTGCGTAATAGCCTCGGTGCATGGCGTCTCTTAGCATGTCAAGCTGGTGGATCATGGCTTGATTTGTGATGTACCGCCCCATGGCCTCCTCGTCAATGGCTTGTGCCCGGAGAAGAGCCCTTTGTAGGCTTTCCTCCATGGCCGGTGCCAATGGCTTCAAGAACTTGTTGATGACGAAATTCATGGATCGAGTCATCAACTCACCCAGGGCTGCAGAAAGGAAACTTTCCATGTAGGATTGGTAACGAAACACTGGGTGAGTTTTGATGTTTCTGAAGCTCTGTATTCTTTGCTTCACATCAAAGCTCCGTGGATTTGGATGCTCTCTGTCACTCTGATTGGAAGGCAACACTGCAGGTAAGAAAGCACAAGATGAGTTTTTGCTGTTTCTGAAACTCTGTATTCTACGTTTCTCATCAAAACTCCAGGAGGCAGGAGAGCAAGGGCATATAAGAACTACTGAGCAAAGACGTTCAAAAACAAAATTGGACTCACATGTATGACATTTGGGACTTCTTTGTTTCTTTGTTTACATTTACTACTTCCAGAGGATACGCACAGCTCTTGACTGTTGAATCCAAGTCTTCCCTTTGTGAGCCATTGAGCCATCACCAATTCACCATTTGTGACCTACTAGTATGCAATTTCTCTGTAAATCACTTATCACGAGGTCACAGAAATTAGACTGTCCAGTTTGCAACGTTCTCAATCCAGGCAGAGCACCGCAGCGTTCCAGCTGTAGTATAGGGGTAGGCCGACCAGGGGAGGTGGGTCAGGTCCGTCAGGCGGCGGCCCGTGGCGGGGTCCCAGACGGCGAAGCTTCGCAGTCGACGGCCGCGCCCTGGCGCAGGAGGGCGTGGCCGTGGAGGGCGTCGAGGGCACGCCATCAGCCGAGGCGGCGCCAGCACGGCCCTGGGCCGAGGCTCGCCCGGGTCGGCAGGTGGGGGAACATAACAGGCCCTCCTCCACAAGTGCGCTTCGCTGGCGGCGGATCTGCTTCCATGGTGGACGATCAGTGGTTGGCCGGGTGGGGCCCAGTAGCGAAGGCGGGCGGCGGCGGAGGCGGAACAGGTGAAGAGGGAGTGGACTGTGGAGGAGATCTGCTGCTCTGCTTCCTGCTCTGCTTTTGGTTTTGCTTTTGGTTTCAGGCTTTTCCATGTGCTCCGTTGTTACAGGAGTTTGTAGCCTTCTATACTGTTCTAAATTACAAAACCTTTGATTTTTGACCATAAATTGTCTTATTAAAAAATATCACTTTTTTATGGCTTACTTTATTAATAAAAGTTCCTTAAAAATAGTTTAAATTTGACTACTGTTGCATAATTTTTTAATAAAATAAGTAGTCAAACATAGAGTTAAAAAAAAGACAAATGTCTTATAATTTAGAATGGAGAGAGTACGAGCTATTAAAAAGGTAGGCAGTCACAAGTGCCATGGGCCTAAATCTTTTTTTCCCTCCATGACACTTTTGTCCGATTAAGCTCTAATGTCAGTTTCGTAGCATCTTAACGACTTAATGAAAAACTCAGAACTAGAAAGTTGCAAATATCATCAAGATCTACAATTACAAAAGTAATCTTCATTTGACTCCATTCAAAAAGATATGATATTTCTAAGGCGTATTGATCGTACCAAATCTTATATTTTCTATTCACAGTCATTGATTGATGAGATCTACAACTTTCTAGTTGTGAATTTTTTATTTAAGGTCATTAAGATGCTCAAAAATAATAATTGCATATTCTGACCTGAGAGCACTTTTTACATTTCACAGCCATAGTTTGTCACCGTTAAAACTAAATCACATAGAAGTAGCATGGAAGGCAAAAAGAAAAAGTTCAGACCAATGAAATATATAACCACTCAACTTCTTAATGGCACGTAGGGAATTACAAATTTTTATGATGGTACACAGGGAAAAGCCTTTTTGGTTTTTCCTTGCCACTGACTTTCCTGGAGAGGCATGGAACCTGTGGGGGTCTTGGTGGGGCCACAGAAGCAGAGACAGAGGAGCCCCGGACAGTAAATGAAAAGAAAATATTGTCTGTCCTTATTGGACTGTGCTTATATTATGTAGATAAGGACTTATATTTCACATATGAAAACGTAGCAATACAGTTTGATGATGCTATAACTGTAACCTAGGACACCTTACAGGCTTTGCACTTGGACTGCGATGTAACTTGTGCAATCGAACCCCCCCCCCGCCACCAAATCGACCCCCTCCCCCACCACCCCCAAAAAAAGCAAAAAAGTATGTTACTACACATGAGATAGATAATAATGACACAACTAACAAAATCCAACTCCATCTTTTGTAGAGCGCTTCCTCTTGGCACATGTAGCCTTTCGTTGTCGAATCTCATAAGTACAGACATAGCTATAGTAGGGGGTACATGAGATCTCCATACTAGCACCTTGAATTTCCCATGAGGTTTGATGCTTCCATACATGACATCTTGGGCTCTTATATCTGGAACCTTCCCTTGGGAAGAGTGTTGATACTGAGAATAAAACCATCAAATCTTGAGAAGGTGTCACCATTCTTTCAAATTGAATAGGTCTATTTTGGTCAAAAAGATCTAATGGATGCAATTATCAGAACAATTTTCATCTGATAGTTTGCAGCATGTATCAAAAAAAGAGAACAAGGTAACAAAAAAGAGCAGGTGGGCCCACCTGTCAACCGCATCCATCCCACGCCCGCACCCTCCCCTTTGCCAACGTGTCAAAATCGCTGTCACATTGTACATCACGTAGGCAAAACCACCCTCCAAAACCGCCCTAGGGGGTTAAATGCACCGGTTTCGAAAGTTTAGGGTGTAGAGTACCTAGTTTTGTAGTTCAGGGCCTAGGTTAGACACATGCCAATAGTTCAGGGGCTATTTAGAATTTTTCTATTTTCATATATCCATGGTTTACCGAATAAAAATTGACAAGATTGCATAAATACTATATCAAATTCTGCACTATCCTTATAAACACTAAGAGAAAACTCAATTCGTGTAATTTTAGTTACCTTTGTCTTATCCCAAGAATTTACCCATTGGATATAGTAAGGATGTGGATGCGGGATGATGCCAAGCTTCTCAACCATCTCTAAGCTTTTACGGTTGTTGCAAGTCTCGCCATCTATCATAACATGACATCGTTGTTCCTTCACAAGAAAGTATGTTTGGAACAAGCTGTTCAGCAAGCTTTGCTCCACCTTTGTCGCACCCAGTTTTTCAAAGAATACCAAGCGCTAACTATATGTGTGCCCAAAATATCCACACGACATATATATAGAGACAAATATAGAGATTTATCAAAGACAATACTTTATTACATATCGAATCATAGTTGCAATATGACTTACATCTATTACAAGTGTAGCAGTAATATTCTATATCTACTCTTCGGGTCTCCATGTTCTGCAGGGACGGTTGACTGGAGGAGCACTTGCCTAGTACTCATGGAACTCCTTTGGTAAACTCATCTCTAGAACCATCATCTGGTACCCATCCAGAATTTTTTCAAAGTAATTGAAAGTAAAGCAAGCATAGGCAAACCATCGCTTAACAAGTATAACAAAAGGGTTCATAAAGCCACAAAGGCATGACATGGTTCACTACGGTTAGCAGTTTTAGTTGTTCATATTTTATTAAATCTGAGCTACTACTTCAGTGACTAAACCAACCCAAGTGAAAATAATATTTAGTCAATATTAGATCATTCCTAAACCATCCATGTCACCAAGGTAACCACTAATCAAGAAGGATCTAGGTCGCTCATGTCCGTGAGCACGTCTGATATATCAGTTCAAAGAATTCTATAGAATTTGTACAACTTTACCCATTGAGTCGTGATTCCCATATATCGGGGTTTGCAAAGCCCATAGTACCTCTGCTTAGGAGGTGTGACAGGGTTTCACTACATAACCCTTCACTAGTCGCTCTAACAAGTCGTAGCCGCCAAGGTTTGAGCCATCTAGTTGTATGGAACCCCCCTTACGGAGTGGCACTCATGGTCGTGGCATAGCACACATAAAAGAAGGAAAGGTGACATACCAACTTGTGCCCCCCCCTCTTGCCCACGACGATATGAGCTAGAACAAAACTAGTTACCAAGTTAAAGTCCAAAGCACCAATAACCCAATGCTTTGGCCCCCCTAAAAGTTACTAAAAACATAATTTTAGCATAGATTCCATATACCATTAGTCATTATTAAATTATTTGTTTTGGCTATGCGTGGCAGCAACTAACCAACATGCATCCCAAACCATAGGTGACAAGGATATATGGTACAAAATTCATCTAAGTAAAGTTCTTATAGGTAATCAAATTTAGACACGTGTGTATGTATGAATTATAAAGTTCATAGGTACAAGGAAGACTTTGTTACATTTGCCTTCCAATTATTGTTCGCTCCAACTTTCCAACTTTTCCTTCTAAACCATCTTCGTATAGCCTCTTCTATCGATAGCAATAATGGCACAAGCACTTGATAAATGAACCTAAAAACAATACTCCAAGCATTATAAAAACGTACTATAAAAGGTTACTAATGATTCGAACTTGTTTCTATGACAGCGTGAGTGCAAAAAACCAACTAAAACAGAGCTATGATATAAAAGATATGAGCTCTTGAAAATTAAGAGAATTGTAAAATTGAGACTTTAAATAAACTAAACACTTTGTGATAAATCTAATTCTCAAGGATAGGGAATTATGGTCGAATATCAGTGGCTAGAATGAACTATGGCCATGACGTAGCTGGAAGGATACAAAAATATGAGCTAGATCGTTAGAGGTGTTTGATAGGAATACGAATATTATATTCATGAAGGAAAATGATATGTGAATGGCATCAGCATGATGGAACGATGACATGTGAAAGATGCATATGCCGACCGCTTATTAGCTAGCTTATTCACGGAAGCAAGGATTAATCTAGTTGAAGATCTCCTAGAGCACGTGGATGCAAGTGGTTTTGGACAGCAGCTTCGCCGGCTTGCGGCGCGGCTGATGAACACAGGAGGCACATACAGAGAGCATGGCAGAGAGGGTGCAGAAACAAGAAAGGCGTGATGCAAGGATGCTGCTCGCCTGCGTGCGATGGTTGACGGTAACGCGATTTTCAGTGACGACAAGGAAAGGAGCACGTGCAGCGGATTTCTACACCGGCAAAACGGAAATAGAACGATAGAACAACCTTATTTTTGCCATTTTGGAGGATGACAGCAGGGCAGGATCGAGCACAGGTGATGGTCCTCTGTCTGGCCGGCCGCATTTCTTTTCTTTTTTTATCCACAACATGATCTGTAGTACGATAGAACAAAGAGATCAAACTGAAGAAGGAAGAATGAGTGATGGAATTGGAGGGGAGTTAATCGAATTCACCTGAGGCCTCGTTCATTTCCATCAGATTGGCTTGTTTCTGGCCAGAATTATCCTGGTTGTTATACAGATTAAAGTAACGAATCTGGCTAGGAATCAGCGAACATGGCCTGATTGGAACAATAAACGACCCTGAAGACAGCGGCAGCAATGCCAAATACCTTCTCTATAGGAGGATTGGAGAGGTGGGCAAGAAGTGAATCAGCGAAGTGCCAAAAGAAGATCAGAAGAACCATAAGGTTCTGTTTTTATATAACAAAGGTGAAGATGAAAGGGTGGGAGAGGAAGAGTCAAGCACGGCAATGAGGTGTCTGCGCACGAAGTGATGCTAGAACATGAATTTCTGCCATTACGGCAGCAGTAATTTTTTGTGTATTTGTTGATGGGAATTGAAGATATATTTAGTGGGGATTCAGTTTTCTTAGACAGAGGATATTATTAGTGTCCAGTTAAATGGTGGGCGACGGCAGACGATGAAATGCCTCAAACGATTAAGGACAAGAAGAAGAGAGCAATCAGGTGACGAGCATGCATGCATGCGTTGCTGGTTTTGGGCTGCGATGAAATGCGAAGATTAATTAGGCAAACTGGAGAATTCATTTTCCGTGGAACATAGAAGGCCGGGATTGGTTGCCTCTTGGATTGTCTCACATGCGAAGATCAAAATGCTCACACGAGAGAAAGCAGATAAGCGAGAGCTATGGAAAAAGTAGAGAAATAAAAAGGTGAGCTGGAGAGAGAGAATAGATTATGGGATTAACTCTTTACCCTGTTGACGTGAAGGATCTGGATACGTGCTGCTTGATATGCACGTGCAACGGAAATGATGCCCAAGGAAGGTTTTTTTTTGTATTTTGTAAATTTTAAAATCTTTCAAAAAATTATTTGACATCTTAAAAACTTTTAAAGCCTTCAAAATTATAAACAAATAAAGACAACACATTTTATAATCATATGAAATCCACTTTTCTTATTTCGAAACTTAATTGGGAAAAAGAAAACCTATTCGAGACTTTATTGTATTTTCTAAACTCATTTTTCACCGAAGAAAATTTGTGCAAGGACATGAAATGCAACAAGCAAGTTATATTAAATTGTAAAGGTTTTATAAAATTCTTTTCTTTCTCAGACCAGACCATCAACAAGCTAATTAAAGCTTGGCAAATTTTAGAAATATATTAAATCATTTATTTTATCTAATATTTTCTATTCACATCCCAAAATGGAATTTTTGGGGGGTGTGACACTAGTGTACACAAGAAACAGAGCGAACATTACACTGGATCAAACTGCTGCACTTTTAGAGTACATGCACCTAAAAGATTTGTGTACCTATGCAGCAATATTCATGTAAACGGTTCAGTACAACTGATTCCAATCTACTTCCAACTCTTTCTAGGTCCGAGAATCAATCTGGAGTATATACCTCAGACGTCAAGCATTATTATGAAGATGTAACAATATAGTTTGACGAGGTGGTAACATGTGAGATCTTATATTTTATAGCAATGTTTACAAGTCATCTAGTCAAACCTAGTCACCGTGGAACCGACTAGGTCGATTAATCATGATTAATCGGATAACTTATACAAGTCGGCAGTATCCCTAGCCAGTCACCAGGGACCGACTAGGACGACTTGAATGACTTGTAAACATTGTTTTATGAGATATAGAATCCTACCTAAAAAGTGAATAAAAATTGTGTTCCTGCGTAAGCCATATAATGACAAAGTTAACAAAATGTGACTCCATATTTCTTAGAACGCTTCCTCTTGCCACCTATGATTTTTGCCTCTGGAATCTCACAGGTACAGCCATAGCTATAGTACGGGGGTATCTGAGATCTCCATGTTAGGACTTCAAATTTTCCACATCTCTTACTGCTTCCATATATCAAATCTTGAGCTGTCATCTCCGGAACCACATCCTGGGAAGAGTGATAATACTGATGAAAACTCATGTTGACATTTTCAGAAGGTGTAGCCATTCTTCCATGCTGTACTGCTCTATTTTGGATCACAAGATCATATGGATGCACACCGAATTTGGAGACATGCTTCTGGATGAACCCTCTCCAAAAACTCAGAACCTTGCACCAAAAGTGGAGGTCAAAATTGTCCCTCAACAAATAAGACATGATGCATGCACCAATGATTGAACGTTTCTGTGTTCTGGCTATCTCCATGGACAGTTGTGCAAGTCTTGGGTGCATCTCGGGATCCATGCCTCCAAATGTAAGTGTCTTGAAGAAATACCAGTATGCATCATGGGACAGATGCTTCAGAGTTAGAGCCGGTGTTGTTCCAAACTTTACAATCTGTTCTGATCTGCTTGTGAATATGATTTTACTAGCTCTAGGAAATCTCCGTGTGGAAGCAACATACAATCTATTCCATGCCTCTTTATAGAGATTTCCAGATAGTTCCACAACTAATAATCTCTTGCCTTTGTTTGAGTTTGACATAGGATTTTGATATTTCAATGAAGATCCTTCCATGAAAGCTAGCTCGCCATCTTTAAAATCACGGTCTTCCAGCCACCAGATTTCTGAGAAATGATTACGAACTCTTTCATCCATACAAACATGAGCAACTAGAGTGCTCTTGCCAACTCTGGCTGTACCGATGATCGGCAGGATCTCCAATTCTTCAAAACTATCAGGTTGTGAGTGCAATAGGAATTTAATGACAAGTTCTGCTTCCACCTGGCGACCAAACATGCAGTTACCCAGTAGGATATGCATGTTGTAAGGCTGGCGATACATACGAGGGTAGCTCACCAAGAACATCACCAACTCATTCACATCAACAATCGTGCAACTCAATCTATCTAGTGCTTCTTGTAGTTGTTCCCGAAACATTGTAGTTCGATTGAAGAAATAGGGCTTGTTTGCAGAGCGTACCTTGGATAAGGATATAAAGTGCCTAACATCTACATCGTCATTGCCATCCTCTCCATAGTAAGGCTTGTACCTGAATGCATCAAGTGCGTAATAGCCTCGGTGCATGGCGTCTCTCAGCATTCCTAGCTGCTGGATCATGGCTTGATTTGTGATGCACCGTCCCATGGCCTCCTCGTCGATGACCTGAGCTTGAAGAAGAGCCCTTTGTATTCTTTCCTCCATGGCTAGTGCCGGTGGCTTTGAGTACTTGTTGATGACAAAGTTTATGGATCGTGTCATCAACTCACCCATGATTGCAGAAACGAGAATTTCCATGTGAGTCCTCTCTTTCTCCCTAGGAAGAGAAGGCAGCAGGATGGGTAAGAAAACACTTGGTGAGTTTTGATGTTTCTGAAACTCTGTATTATTTGCTTCACATCAAAACTCTGAGGAGAGAGGAAAGTTCGCAACTGGATGCTCTCTTTCGCTCTAAAATCCAAGGCAACACTACAGGTAAGAAAACACACGGTGTTTTGCTGTTTCTGAAACTCTGTGTATTAGGCAGTAGAGCAAGGGCATATAAGAACTATTAAGCAAAAATGTACGAAAAATAAATTTGGAAGAGTCAATAGTCCACTCACATGTATGACCTTTGGGTCTGGGACAGGTTTTGCCGCCTTCAATTGATTTTTTCTGTTTCTTTGTTTACATTTACTACCAGTTGGCTACTTCCAGAGGATAGGCACAGCTCTTGACTGTTGAATCCAAGAATTAGACTGTCCATTTTGCAATATTCTCAATCCAGGCAGAGCACCGCGGCGTCCCAGCTGTAGTAGGGGTAGGGCGACCAGGGGAAGCGTGGCAGGTCCGCGGCGGTGGCCCGTGGCGGGGTCCCAGACGGCGGCGAAGCTCGCAGTCAACGGGCGCGGGGCCCGGACGCAGGAGCGCGTGGGGGGCTGTGTAGGGCGTCAAGCACATGCCATCCGCCCGATGTGGAGGAGGCCGCGGCCGCCGCCGCCGTCCGAGCTGGTGCGGGTGCGGGTGCAGGTGCGGGGCGGAAGGTGGAGGTGGGCACGGCGGGTCCCGGGCGCCGGTGTTGGCGAGGAAGCCCAGCATCAGGGGCGACCTCCCACGGCCACGGTCGAGGTGGAGATCACGTTAGCGGCGGCAGAACTGCGCACCCGTGACGAGCTGGCGCCACCGCGCCATCGCCTGCAGACGAGCGCGGCCCAGACAAGGCTCGCCGGGTCGGCAGGTGCGGAACGCAACAGGCACTCCTCCACAAGTGCGCTCGCCGGCGGCGGATCTGCTTCCATGGTGGATGATCAGAGGTTGGCCTGGTGGGCCCGAGCAGCGGAGGCGGAGCAGGTGGAGAGGATGGAGTGGAGGAGATCTGCTGCTCTGCTTCGTGCTCTGCTCTGCTTTTGGTTTCAGGCTTTTCCATGTGCTTCGTTGTTATAAAAATAAAAGTTTCTAATTTTCTACTAAATCCGTTTCCAAATTATAAAACGTTTGACTTTTTACCACAAATTTGCTCATTTGTTTTGTTTTAAAAAATTGCATAAATATCACTTCTTTGTTGTGGTTTGTTTTATTAAAAAGTTCTTCAATAATAACTTAGATTTAACTATTTTTATATAAATTTTTTGAATAAGACGAGTAGTCAAATTTGAGTTTATAAAAATCAAATATCTTATAATTTGAAATAGAGAGAGTACGAGCTATTAAAAAGTTAGGCAGTCACAAGTGGCATCGGTCTAAACCTTTTTTTTTTCCTCCATGACACTTTCCTTCGATTGGGCTCTAACTGCGGTGTGTGTGAAAAGTCCGAAATACCATCATATTAGAATATACTGATTTTTGTAGCATCTTAACGACTTTAAATAAAAAAAACTTAAAACTAGAAAGCTGCAATATCATCAAGATCTACAATTTTATTATAAAAATAATTCTCATTTGACTCCATTCAAAAAGATATGATTTTTCTAAGACATTAATCTTATCAAATTTTATATTTTCTGTTTGGAGTCATTGATGATACCTTTTATATGAATTTTCTAGTTTTAAGTTTTTTATTTAAGGTCATTAAGATGCTCAAAAACTAATAATAGGATATTCTGATCTGTGGAAATTTTTGGCTTTTCACAACTACCATTTGACACTATCAAAGTCAAATCATACGGAAGTAGCATCGAAGGCAAATAAAAAAAGTTTAGTCCAATAAAATATATGACCACTCAACTTTCGTAGTGGCACGTAGGGAATTACAAACTTTTATGATGGCCCATAGGAATAAGTTTTTTTTTTTTTGGTTTTGCCTTGCCGCTGACTTTTCCAGAAAGGCATGGGACCTATGGGGTCTTGGTGGGGCCGCAGGCGGAGAGAGAGAGAGGAGCCCCGGACAGTAAATCAAAACAAAATGCTATCTGTCTCAATTGGATTGTGCTTATATTATGTACACAAGGACATATATTTCACATATGAAAATATAGCAATACAGTTTGATGATGCTATAACTGTAACCTAGGACACTTGTGCCATCCTACCCGCCCCCAACTGACCCCCCCCCACCACCAACCCAAAAAAAAGCAAAAAAGTATGTTACTCTATAAGATAGATAATGACAAAATTAACAAAATGTAACTCCATCTTTCGTAGAACGCTTCCTCTTGGCACATGTAGCCTTTTGTTGTCGAATCTCACAAGTACAGACATAGCTATAGTATGGGGGTATATGAGATCTCCATACTAGTACCTTGAATTTCCCATGAGGCTTAACGCTTCCATACATGACATCTTGGGCTCTTATGTCTGGAACTTCCCCTTGGGAAGAGTGTTGATACTGAGAACAAACCATCAAATCTTCAGAAGGTGCGGCCATTCTTTCAAATTGCACATGTCTATTTTGGTCAAAAAGATCTAATGGATGCACGCCAAATTTGGAGACATGCTTCTGGATCAACCCTCTCCAAAAACTTAGAACCTTGCACCAAAAGATGATGTCAAAATTGTTCCTCAACAAATAAGAGGTGATGTATGCGCCAATGATCGTACGTTTCTGTGTTCTAGCTATCTCCATGGCCAGCTGTGCATGTCTTGGGTGTGTTTTAGGATCCATGCCTCCAAATGTAAGTGTCTTGAAGAAATGCCAATATGCTTCATGAGACAGATGCTTTAGAGTTAGAGCCTGTGCAGTTCCAAATTTTACAATTTTGTCTGAACAGCTTGTGACTATGATTTTACTCCCATTACAAAAGCTCTGTTTGGAAGCAAGATACAACCTATTCCAAGCATCTTCATTCAGACTTCCAGATAGTTTTATAACAACTAGCACCCTCTTGCCTTTGTTGTTTGAGTTTGACACTTGACGTTGATGTTTCATTGCATATCCTTGTTTGAAAGCTAACTCATTATCTATAAAATCATGGTCGTGTAGCCATAAGATTTTTGAGAAATAATCTTGGACTCTTTCGTCCTTGCAAACATGAGCAACTAGGGTACTCTTTCCGACTCTAGGTGGACCAACAATTGGCAGGACCTCCAAATTTTGAGAACTATGAGGTTGTGTGTGCAATAGGAATTTAATGACAAATTCTGCTTCCACTTGACGACCAAACATGCAGTTACCCAATAGGATATGCATATTGTAAGGCTGGCGATACATACGAGGGTAGCTTGCCAAAAACAAGACCGACTCATTCAAATCAACTATCAGGGAATTCAATCTGTCCAGTGCCTCTTGTAGTTGTTCTTGAAACTGTGCAGGTCGACCAAAGAAATAGGGATCCTTTGCAGAGCTTACCTTGCATAGGGACATAAAGCGCCTAACAGCTGGATCACAGCCGTCCTCTCCGTAGTGAGGCTGGTACCTGAAGGCATCAAGTGCATAACAGCCTTGGTGCACGGCGTCTCTCAGCATGCCCAGCTGCTGGATCATAGCTTGACTTGTGATGCGCCTTTCCATGGCCTCCTCGTCGATGACCTGAGCTCGGAGAAGAGCCCTTTGTAGGCTCTCCTCCGTGGCTAGTGCCGCTGGCTTCGAGCACCTGATGACAAAGTTTATGGATCGACTCATCAACTCACCCACGATTGTGGAAAGGAAAATTTCCATGTGAGTGAGTCCTATCTTTCTCCTCAGGAAGAGAAGGCACCACGATGGGTAAGAGAACACTTGGTGAGTTTTGATGTTTCTGAAGTTCTGTATTCTTCGCTTCACATCAAGAGTCCAAGGAGAGAGGACGTTGGCCTCACGAAGCAAAGTCATGCAAGGACAACTAGAGAGTCAATAGTCCATTCACATGTATGACGTTTGGGGCTGCTTTTGGCTATTCTGATTGACTCTGTATTTTTGTTTGAACTTGCTACCGGTTGGACCAGAGAATACGTGCGGCCCTTGACTGTTGAATTATAACCACTGAGCCATCACCATCTATGATCCGTGTAATTATTCTGTAGAGCACCTACGATATCATGGTCACAAAGATCAGATTGTTAGCTTAGCAACTGATATACTGTATTGCACTTCTGTGTACCAGCTAAGATCCATATTAAGCAGTGTCCGCAGTTTCACTTTTTAGCCAACTGGTTGAACAGGAGTTGCCTCCAGACCAGATATTTCACTATAAATTCCCATTGATGGAATTAACCCCCTTATGTTGGCTAAATCACTAACAAATGTTATTTCAACAGCTCGTTTAGATAACACATTTTTTCTTTACTTTTTGGTCGGTATAGTTTCGGTGGGCCAGCCAAAACTTAGATGAGTCTTTAGATCGCATGGTGTTTCAGAATTAGAGGGACACATGCATATGACATTTTTAAATTCAAACTTCTATAACCGTAATCATTGCATGCTGCAGTAGATACCTGTAATTGGTGTGATTGGAGCAGCTGCTGACTATCAAAATAAAAGACAGAGAAATTGGAATATCAGATGAACGCAAGAAATTTTGAACACTCCCATTCAAGTGTACAAAAGAAAACAGAGCAAGCATTGTACTGGATCAAACTGCTGCACTTTTAGAGTACATGCACTTCAAAGATTTTGTGTACATATGTAGCTGATAATGTGAAACAATTCAGTAGACGGCACAACTGACTACGATCTATTTCCATCTCTTACAGGGCAAGATATTGGTGGGAAGCACAATCTTCTTGAGAGCCTCTGATCGACTCGCTACAGGGGGGTCCATAACTTGTTCCATCTCCAAACTTTTGGCAAATTGACTGAACGAATTGCCTCTAAGCAAGATTTTGCACTACAAATTCCTGATAAGGGTTTGTTTGTTTGTTTAATCCCTAAATCAAGGGGATTGAGTGGGATTATATCCCATACAAGTCAAAATCCCTCTCAATCCCCTCGGTTTGAATACTAACCGAACAAGGAAGGGAATTAACTCTCTTGTGTTGGCTAATATCACTAATAATAAAAAGCTAAATATTATTTCAATTGCTCATGTAGAAAATACCTTTTCAATTCCTTTGTTGCTTAGTTATTTTCCTAGCCCAGCCTAAATTTAGAAGAGTTCCAATATCCTATTGTCTGTCAATGTTACAGGAACACACGTTGCATATGACACTTCAAATTTTAAAATTCAAAGCTTGCTAGCTGTAGTTTTACAGCATATTGCACTAGATACCTTTAAGTTTGTGTGATTTGCTATGATAAGAAAAGGCAATGAGATTAAAATCTCATAGGACCAACGGCATAAATTTCAAATGCATTCATTCAAGTGTACACAAGAAAACAGAGCAAACAATATACCGGATCAAACTGCTCTACTGTTACAGTACAGGCACTTGAAAATTTGTATACTACGCAATCATGTGATGTGAAAAAAAATCGTTACAACTACAACTAACTCCAGTCAATTTCCAGCTCTTTTGGGCCATAGATTGGAGGGGTGCAAAATCTTCTTGAACCAATGAGACTCTGCTCGGCTTGCAACAGGGAGCCGATAAGTTATTCATCTCCATAAGGCAACTATTAACAGAATGGCCTGCTGAGTTGAAGAGAAAATATAAAGCCGAAAACACAGGCTTGAAGGTTCAAGCACAGACTGAGGCCGCTATCTGGAGTAAAATAAAACACAAGAAAGATTCACTATATTCCATGAAAATATATAACTCTGGCTCATGTCTGTTGCTTCTTAAGACATCCTACCCCCCAAAAAGCGAATATAAGCTTGTGTGTGGGTGTGTGAGCGCGCGTGTGCGCGCGTGCATGTGTGTGAGTGTGTGGGTGTGTGTATTCCTGCATAAACCAGAAAATTACTAAATTAATAGAAAGTCGCCCCACCTTTCATAGGGTGCTTCCTCTTAGCACCTGTAATTTTACGCTCTCGAATCTCACAAGTACTGACATAGCTGTAGTAGGGGGGTATCTCAGATCTCCATACTAGGACCTCAAATATTCCATGCCTCTTAGTGCTTCCATACAGCACATCTAGCACTCTTATCTCTGGAACCTCCTCTTGTGAAGAAAGGTGATATTGATGGCAAAACAACAAATGTTCGGAAGGTGTAGCCATTCGTCCAAGCTGTACAGGTCTGTTTTGGCAGAGAACTTCAAATGGATGCATGCCGAATTTGGAGACATGCTTCTGGATGAACCCTCTCCAGAAGCTTAGAACCTTGCACCAAAAGTGGATGTCAAAATTGTTCCTCAACAAATAAGAGGTGATGTATGCGCCGATGATCGAACGTTTCTGCATTCTGGCTATCTCCATGGACAGTTGTGCAAGTCTTGGGTGTGCCTTAGAATCCATGCCTCCAAATGTAAGAGTCCTGAAGAAATACCAATATGCTTCATGAGACAGATGCTGTAGAGTTAGAGCCTGTGCAGTTCCAAATTTTACTACCATGTCTGAACGGCTTGTGACTATGATTTTACTCCTGCTACAAAAGCTCTGTTTGGAAGCAAGATACAACCTATTCCAAGCATCTTCATTGAGATTTCCAGATAGTTTTATAACAATTAGCACCCTCTTGTCTTTGTTCGAGTTTGACCCTTGATCTTGATGTTTCATTGCATATCCTTGTCTGAAAGCTAGCTCATCATCTGTAAAATCATGGTTGTGCAGCCACAAGATTTCTGAGAAATAATCTTGGACTCTTTCATCCTTGCAAACATGAGCAACTAGGGTACTCTTGCCGACTCTGGGTGGACCGACAATTGGAAGGACCTCCAACTCTTGAGAACTATGAGGTTGTGTGTACAACAGGAATTTAATGACAATTTCTACTTCCACCTGGCGACCAAACATGCAGTTACCCAGTGTGGGGGTATAACCCCCCGGTACCCTCAAGATGGTACATGGGCCACGCCATCAGCGGACCGGCCCATGAGTTATGACAGTCATTGTAATCTAAATTAGTACCACCTCAGATACTTTACTTGTAATCCTGCCCCTCCGGACTATATAAGGAGGGACAGGGGTACCCCCATAATAAACTCGAATACAGTATAGAACACAGGATGTACGGTATTACGTCACACTGACGGCCGGAACCTGTATAAATCTGTGTCTCTGTGCTTGTGTTTGGGTTACCATCTCGTTCTTGATCTCGCGCACCTCACCACCCTCGATCTCATCTACTACCTCGGGCACCCCCCAAGGTAGGCTGCCGACCAGATATCGTCGACAGCTGGCGCGCCAGGTAGGGGATGTGCTCCTGATCCATCGCTGAGCGGGATGGCAGTCTTCATTGATATCTATATTAAACCGGGTGAGTCGTTCTTTATAAAAGAATTAGATTGATCCTGTTTTACCGTTACTAATCATCAATTGGTTTCTTGTTTCCGATCTACCCGAAACTCTTCCGTGGCCGGGCGGCGGATGGAGTAAGCCTCCGTGATCCACCCACCTGGCCACCGTGTGCAGGGGAGGCTGCCGTCTCCAATTGCCACTGATCGGCATCACGCACGATCGACATGTCACGGTGGACGGAGCCGAGCGGTGACGATCCGAACTGCCGCGGCGTCCCCGTACAAAACGGCACTTCGTCATCATGTGGGAACAACCACCGATCGCCGACCCCAACGTCAGCCGGCCAATATCTAAGGTCCTACAGGCCAGACCGGCAAGGCATGCAAGTTGATTGAAACAATCGGCGGCTTGCATATCGCGCCGTCAGCCCGCCGCGCAACAAACCAGGCAAGATCCAATCTACAGAGCATGCAAGATATGGAAGTTTTTTCTTGTATATATGCATGTACGGGTCCACATGCACTCTGCATGTACGAGGCACACGCCGATTTGCTACATATTACTCATCTTCGTTGTCAAGGACAAGCAAACAGAGACTACGTACATGTACGTACCTGTGCTCGTCTTGTTCGTGGCCAACTCCACTCTCCACGCGATACGCCCTCTCCGCTCGGCCACCGGCCACCCCGCACGATGCGTCAACTTCGTCACTCGGTCGCCAACTACTTCGATCAATTCGTCGATTCCTCCACTTGGACGCCGACCACTCCATTCGACTCGCCGCACGCATCGATCCAATCTAACGAATCCGCTATGCATGCCTCGGCTCTTGCATACATGCCAAGTTTGCCAACACACGCTAGCTACTCCGACCAGCAACACCGTACAGTGTACGTACCTCCGTCTCCACCGAATCATGGAAGCGGCACTTACATGCGAGCCAAACAGATCTTGGTTTCCTACATGAACACGTATGTACAGACGTGTATCATGCATCTATGTATGGGAAGGAAGGTTGCATGCTACGCATCTACGTTTAAGACGAATCGGCTGCACATCTAGATGCGTAGGCCCGACTATACGTCTCAGTTGAACACGCCCAGGGCTCGTGGTCAAGCCCGGCCGTATACGAACGGCACGCCATGGTTCGTTGTTTGCATCGCCGACTACTCCACCCGATCGCAGATTCCTCCGCTCGGACGCCGACTTCTCCGCTCGGGACGCCGACTTCTCCGATCGATCTGCCAATTACTCCGCTTGGACGTCGGCTTCTCCGCTCGACACACCGACTTCTCCGCTCGACGCACCAACTTCTCCGCTCGGCGTGTTGACTACTCTACTCGGCCACAACGACGACCCGTCTCCACTGACAAGCTAAGTCATAATTTTAATATATTTCTGAATATTCTCCAATCTTTATATATCTCCACATATTTCTCCAACTGTTTTATCGCCATATCAATTAATTTTTACAATGATTTTTATCCGCCGACCAGCCGCCAGCTACGCTTTTATTCGAGTCATCCAGAAACGACCCTGTCCTCGATCTCGACCTACACGTGCATGCAGCTCCGCGCTCTACGTTACGGTCAGTCAGCAGCGGTTCCTCGGCGACTCTTGTGCTCCTACGTGTACACGAGGCATGAGCTCCTCCGCGCTATGGAGTATGAGATAGTTGGGGCTGGGTAACAAGATACAAAGCTACGCTGCAGGGCACCACTTATATTTTCACCATTCGGATTGCTGACCGGTCATATTCTGATTTGCGTTGTCCAGAAACGGCCCTGTTCCTGACTTAATCCTAAAGACGTGCATGCAGCTCCGCGCTCTGCGTTGAGGGTCGGTCAGACAGCGGCTCTTCGGCGACGCCTGTATCCCTACGCGTGCATACAGCTTCCACGCTAAGCGCTATGGGCTACGGGCTAGTTGGAGCTGGTAATAATGCAATAAAGAACCAACTGGTCGTAATCCACTCATATCAATAATTTTTTGCCTCAAATGAATATAATATCGCCAGCATCACCAATACTGATTCATGCCAAATTTTTATATTTATTTTTACATCATGTACGACCGTTTCTCCATATTTATTGCAGGGGCCTGGTTCGGTCATCGAGCTTATTCTCTACGCTCGGGGACTAGATCAGGCTAGAAGGACATGAGGACTATCGCCAACCAGGTGGTTGCACCACTGGGCTTTCGATTTAAATCGCCCGACCAGTTGGACTACTCGCCGCTCAGATTTCATCGCCCGACCAGTTTCTCCGACCACTTTCGGCGCTCATCGCCGATCGCCGCTCGCCGTCGTCTCCGCTCGGCGCTGATCGCCCGATCGCCGCTCATCGTTCGTCTCCGCTCGGCGCTCAACGCCCGATCGCCACTCGCCGCTCATCTCCACTCGGCGATCAACGCCGATCGCCACTCGCCGCTCATCTCCGCTCGGCGCTCATCGCCGATCACCGCTTGCCATTCGTTGTTGCTCACTGCTCGTCGCTCATCGCTTTTCGAACGCTCAGATTCTTCATGCAAGTGTCACTAGCTACGCTAGTGTGCTATCAAGTTACTCAATGCTGTTCGGTTCAGGGTGCTGATCCTGGGCAGCGCATCGGGGGTCTTGATATACACATGACAGCTAAACTGGGGACTGTCTATTCGCCTGGATATTGGAAATCTTCTATTCTTTGACCCTGCTACAAGATGCTTTGCTATCTTCCAGCAGGCTCGGGGACTACGGGTGTACACGTCACCTCTCGGTGACTTGACGGGTGTACACGTCTCTCGACATGAAGAAATCTCAAATTTAATTTTGAGCCCCTTGCATCCTTCTTTGCAAGCCTTATCTGAATAAGCCCGAGGTCAGCCGACCAGTTCACGCTTGGACTCTGTCGCCGACCAGCTTGCTCGAGCTTCATCGCCGGCCAGTGCATATGACTTCATCGCCGACCAGCGCGCCCGGACTCCATTGCCGATCAGTCAAACTGGTCGGATCCTTCGTTCCAACTGTTCAGCTTCTGGTTTAGCAACTCGGACTGATTCAAGACGGCGTTGCTCGAAGGATACAAGGCGCTCGGGGACTAGCTGTGGGGGTATAACCCCCCGGTACCCTCAAGATGGTACATGGGCCACGCCATCAGCGGACCGGCCCATGAGTTATGACAGTCATTGTAATCTAAATTAGTACCACCTCAGATACTTTACTTGTAATCCTGCCCCTCCGGACTATATAAGGAGGGACAGGGGTACCCCCATAATAAACTCGAATACAGTATAGAACACAGGATGTACGGTATTACGTCACACTGACGGCCGGAACCTGTATAAATCTGTGTCTCTGTGCTTGTGTTTGGGTTACCATCTCGTTCTTGATCTCGCGCACCTCACCACCCTCGATCTCATCTACTACCTCGGGCACCCCCCAAGGTAGGCTGCCGACCAGATATCGTCGACACCCAGTAGGATATGCGTGTTGTAAGGCTGACGATGTAGACGAGGGTAGCTCACCAAGAACATCACCAACTCATTCAGATCAGCAATCATGGAGCTCAATCTATCAAGTGCCTCTTGTAGTTGTTCCCGAAACTGTGTAGTTGGACTGAAGAAATAGGGATCCTTTGTAGAGCGTACACTGGATAGGGACATAAATTGACTCACCGCTTGCTCGCTATCTTCCTCTCCATAGTGAGGCTGGTACCTGAAGGCATCGAGTGCGTAATATCCTCTATGCATGGCATCTTTCAGTATGCCTAGCTGCTGGATCATGGCTTGATTTGTGATGTACCGCCCCACGGCCTCCTCGTCAATGGCTTTTGCCCGGAGAAGAGCCCTTTGTAGGCTTTCCTCAATTGCTGGTGCCGGCAGCTTCGAGAACTTGTTGATGATGAAATTTATGGATCGAGTCATCAACTCACCCAAGGCTGCAGAAAGGAAACTTTCCATGTGAGTCCTCTCTTTCTCCTCCGGAAGAGAACAGAACAGGATGGGTGAGGAAACACTGGGTGAGCTTTGATGTTAATTCTGAAGCTCTGTATTCTTTGCTTCACATCAAAGCTCCAAGGAGAGAAAGGAAAGTTCCCAATTTGATGCTCTCGATCAGAAATCGAAGGCAACACTGCAGCGAAGAAAACACATGGTGAATTTTGCTATTCCTGAAACTCTGTGGATTCTATGTTTCTCATCAAAACCAGGAGGCAGGAGAGCAAGGGCATATAAGAACTATTAAACAAAGACATACAAACAATAAAATTGGAAAAGTCAATAGTCTACTCACATGTATGACTTTTGGGACTGGTTTCGCCTTCAATTGATTAAGTGTGATTGACTTCTTTTGTTTCTTTGTTGACATTTACTACCAGCTGGCTACTTTCAGAGGATAGCTGGATAGGTACAGCTCTTGACTGATGAATCCAAACCATTGAGCCGTCACCATCTGTGACCTATGTAGTTTCTCTGTAGATCACTTATGGCGAGGTCACAAAAATTAGACTGTCCGTATTGCAATATAATCCAGGCAGTGAACCTCTCCCCTCCGTAGTAATGTTTGAAAAAGAAAAATAGACTGTCCGATTAGCAGCCGATGTATGTTCATTGTACCAGAAAAACTATATTAACCAGTGTCCTGTGTTGCACTTTTTGACTGACTGAAGGTGAGTTGCCTCTGGGCCAGATTTTGCTCTTCAAAATCCCAATAAAGGAATTAAGTCGCTTGTGCTGGCTAATATCACTAACAGTAAAAAAATTATATGTCATTTCAAAAGGGTAGCACTCTGCCAACGTTACCTATGCTATAATACCACATGCTCTGACAGTACCTTAAAATTTGAAAATGTATCTTGGGTATTCCGTTGTTTGGACACCCCTCCTGAAGAGTACATGCAGAATATGAATGATTAAATAATCAACAAATACTCATGTATGTTCTGAGGTTTTGTTTTTATAACCATTCAGATGTGCACAACTAGATGCATACGGACTCAAATTGTTGTACATGCACTTGAAAGTTAATGGCACGGTCGAGTACATACACATATGTACAGTTATATGGAACCAAATTAACTCACATGGTCAGCTGCCCGCGGCCGTCCTGCTGCTGCCATTTTGATCGCCGGAAGAAGATAAGGTGGGAAGCGCAGCAGGACCTCCTCACGAGCGCGCTCGCCGGCGGCGGCGGATCTGCTTCTGTGGTGGATGATCAGTGGTCGGCCAGGTGGGCCCGATCAGCGAAGGCGAATGAAGAGGAGGGAGTGGGATTTTTTTTTTTTTTTTTTGAAATTGATTGAGGGAGTGGGATCTGCGTCTGTTGCTCTGCTTCGTGCTCTGCTTTTGGTTTTGCCTTGACGCCGACTAGTACACGCGCGGAGAGGCATGGCGGCACCTGTGGGGTCCCGGTGGGGCCACGGGAGCACAGAGAGATTTGGTCGTCAGAATGAAAAGACTGTCTGTCCCAATTCAGCTAATTTTCTCGAGAACAGAGTATGCTGACATGCTAAATATGTGATAATGGATTCACCTGTTGACATGCTGAATTTTCAGCGAGGGTGGAAGTATGGCCTCGTGGTGGTGGTGGGTGGACAGCGTAGAGAGCTAGATGGAGATGTTTTTCCACGGCCTCGACGTCCTCCACTTCTTCACTCGTGACTTCTTATGGCCAATGGACCCGCGAGCGTCGCTGTCGTCATTGGCGCCATCGCAGCAGCCAGCATACCTCTAGAGTGTACGACGGCAAGGAGGCGGCAGCCCCCGCGGTCGGGCCACATGCCGCTCCAACGGGCTAGATGGAGCTCCAAGGACATGTTAGATGCGCTCAGGCTAGACCTTCGTTGGTATGGGCACCGTCGGAGATCTACATCAAGGTCGAGCGGCTCGCGCAGCAGTGGCACGTGCAAAGCTGCTGCAGCTAGTCCTCGATGGCCAGCAGGCGCACGACGCGAGCTTGGCCCTGGGGCAGCGGGTGGTGAGGACGTGCCAGGGACAGGACTGGGAGAAAGGAGGTATTCTAGACATCTGGACAGAGCGGTCTCACATGTTAGCGCTTTCAAATCATGAAAACCAAATACAATGGAGACGGAATAACGTAGAGAACAAAATAAAAATTAACTGACTACTCAAAATTGCTTGTGGACAATTATAAACTTCTATAATGGCACACATGTAAAAGACTCTTCCCGACATGGGACCTGTGGGGTCCTAGTAGGGCCATGGGAGCTGGGAGAGGGAGACTTGTCGTCAGACACTCGAGCCCCGAACAGACGAAATGAAAAATTCATTCTCTCCCAATTCAGCTAGTTTTCCCAACAACGAGCATGCTGACATGCTGAATATTCTGCCACTAATTAAGTGGTACATAATGGATTCACATGCTGACATGCTGGATATTCTGCTAAATTGTCGTAGCCCCACATATCAATTCTGCAGCAGAAAGAGAGAACCAGGGTAGTAGGTTCACCACTCACCAGTGATCCAACACTTTCACTATTCTGGATGGTTTGAGCAGCAACAAGGTTTAGGTAGCAGCCTTTCAATAAACCGAAACCAAGAGGTTGGGAAGAAATTGACAATCATTTCATCAGTATGTTCGTGTCGGGTTCATGATCCATACGGAGTAAAACCAATGGCAAGGAACTCAACCATGTACCATGATATCTCCCATGGAAATATATGCCTCAGCGTCATGAGTTATTACGTGGATAAGTACTTATATTTCACATATGAAAAGTAGCAGTACAGTTTGCCTATGACACCTTACAGCCTTTGCACTTGGCATGTGTGCTAACTTGTGCCATCCTACCCCCTCCCTCCCAAAGAAAAAAAAAAAGAAAAAGAACAAAAGTATGTTACTACATGATACATAAATGACAAAACTAAAAAAATGTAACTCCATCTTTCGTAGAACGCTTCCTCTTGGCACTCGTAGCCTTTCGCTCTCGAATCTCACAAGTCCCGACATAGCTGTAGTAGGGAGGTATATGAGATCTCCATACTAGGACCTCAAATTTCCCATGAGGCTTAGTGCTTCCATACAACACATCTTGGGCTCTTATCTCTGGAACCTCCCCTTGAGAAGAGTGTCGACACTGAAAACAAACCATCAAATCTCCAGAAGGTGCAACCATTCTTTCAAATTGCACGGGTCTATTTTGGTCAAAAAGATCCAATGGATGCACGCCAAATTTAGAGACATGCTTCTCGATGAACCCTCTCCAGAAGCTTAGAACCTTGCACCAAAAGTCGATGTCAAAATTGTTCCTCAACAAATAAGAGGTCATGTATGCACCAATGATCGTACGTTTCTGTGTTCTAGCTATCTCCATGGCCAACCGTACAAATCTTGGGTGTGTCTTAGGATCTATGCCTCCAAATGTAAGTGTCTTGAAGAAATACCAATATGCTTCATCAGACAGATGATTTAGAGCTAGAGCCTGTGCAGTTCCAAATTTTACAATCTTGTCTGAACGACTTGTGACTATGATTTTACTCCCACTACAAAAGCTCCGTTTGGAAGCAAGATAAAACCTGTTCCAAGCACCTTCATTGAGATTTCCAGATAGTTTTATAACAACTAGCACCCGCTTGCCTTGGTTCAAGTTTGACACTTGATTTTGATGTTTCATTGCATATCTTTGTCTGAAAGCTAGCTCATCAACTATAAAATCATGGTCGTGCAGCCACAAGATTTTTGAGAAATAATCTTGGACTCTTTCATCCTTGCAAACATGAGCAACTAGGGTACTCTTGCCAACTCTGCGTGGACCGACAATTGGCAGGACCTCCAATTCTTGAGAACTATGAGGTTGTGTGTGCAACAAGAATTTAATGGCAAGTTCTACTTCCACTTGACGACCAAACATGCAGTTACCCAGTAGGATATGCATGTTGTAAGGCTGGCGATACAGACGAGGGTAGCTCGCCAAAAACATCACCAACTCATTCAGATCAGCAATCATGGAACTCAATCTGTCTAGTGCCTCTTCTAGTTGTTCTTGAAACTGTGCAGTTTGACGGAAGGAATAGAGATCCTTTGCAGAGCGTACCTTGGATAGGGACACAAAATGCCTAACAGCTGGATCATTGCCATTTGATCCATTGTTAGGCTGGTACCTGAACACATCAAGTGCATAATAGCCTTGGTGCATGGCGTTTCTCAGCATTCCCAGCTGCTGGATCATGGCTTGATTTGTGATGTGCCGTCCCATGGCCTCCTCATCGATGACCTGAGCTCGAAGAAGAGCCCTTTGAAGGCTTTCCTCTGTGGCTAGTGCCGGTGGCTTCCAGCACTTGTTGGTGACAAAGTTTATGGATCGAGTCATCACCTCACCCAAGATTGCAGAAACGAAAATATCCATGTGAGTCCTCTCTTTCTCCTGAGGAAGAGAAGGCAGCAGGATGGGTAAGAAAACTCTAGGTGAGTTTTGATGTTTGTGAAACTCTGTTTTTTTTGCTTCACATGAACACTCCAAGGAGAGAAAGGGCGTTGGGCTGAAGAAGCAAAGTCATATAAGAACAACTAAACTGAGAGTCAATAGTCCATTTTTTTTGACAGAACAGTCAATAGTCCATTCACATGTATGAATTTTGGGGCTGCTTTTGCCTTCACCTGGTTATTCTGATTTCACTATTTTTGTTTGAACTTGCTACCTGTTGGATACTTCCAGAGAATACGTAGAGCCCTGTACAGTTGAATTATAACCACTGTGCCCTCACCATATATGATCTATGCGATTACTCTGTAGAGCACCTATGATTGTTAGCTTGGCAACTGATATACTGTACTTCTGTGATGTGAAAAAAATCAGTGAAAAAAAAAATCATTACAATTACAACTAACTCAAGTCAATTTCCAACTGTTTTGGGCCAGAGATTAGTGGGGTGCCAAATCTTCTTGAACCAATGAGAGTCTGCTCTGCTCGGCTTAACAGAATGGCCTGCTGAGTTGTAAAGAAAATATAAAGCTGAAAACACAGGCTTGTGGTTCAAGCACACAGCCTGCACAGGCTGAGGCTGCTATCTGGAGTAAAACAAAACACAAGAAAGATTCACCATATTCCATGAAAATATATAACTCTGGCTCATGTCTGCTGTTTCTTGTGACATCCTACCCCAAAAAAGTGAATACAAGCTTGTGCTTCTGTACAGCACATCTTGCCAGCACATCTTGCAATCTTATCTCCGGAAGCTGCGAAGAGGGAGTGGGATCTGCTGCGCTGCTCTGCTCTGCTTCGTGCTCTGCTTTTGGTTTTGCCTTGACGCTGACTACTTGCCAGCAGCTGAGGCATGGGACCTGTGGGGTCCTAGTGGGGCCATAGGAGTGGAAAGAGAGATACTTGGTCGTCAGACACTCGAGCCAGCTAATTTTTCCAATAACGGAGCATGCTAACATGCTGAATTTTCTGCTGCTAAGTGGTAATGGATCCATATGCTGACATGCTGAATATTTTGCTAGATTGACCTAGCCCCACATGTCAATTCTGAAGCCGAAAAGAGGGAACCAGGGTAGTAGGTTTGAAGTGATCCAACACTTCATTGTTCTGGATGGTTTGAAGTGCAACAAGGTTTTGATAGCAGCCTTTCAATAAACTGAAACCAAGAGGTTGGGAGGAATGGCAATCATTTCATCAGTATGTCAGTATCAGGTTCAGGATCCATGGAGTAAAACCAATGGCAACGAACTCAACCATGTCCCATGATCATGAGTTATTATGTGGATAATAAGTACTAATATTTCACATATGAAAATGTAGCAGTACAGTTCGCCTATGACACCTTACAGCCTTTACAATAAGCCTGTGTGAACTTGTGCCATCCTACCCCCCCCGGCTCCCAAAGAAAAAAAAAAAAAAAGAACAAAAGTATGTTACTACATGACATATATAATGACAAAACTAACATAATGTAACTCCATCTTTCGTAGAACGCTTCCGCTTCGCACCTGTAGCCTTTCGCTCTTGAATCTCACAAGTACCGACATAGCTGTAGTAGGGAGGTATCTGAGATCTCCATACCAGGACCTCAAATTTTCCATGAGGCTTAATGCTTCCATACAACACATCTGGGGCTCTTACCTCTGGAACCTCCCCTTGAGAAGAGTGATGATACTGACAAAGCATCAAATATTCAGAAGATGCTGCCATTCTTCCAAACAGCGCAGGTCTGTTCTGGTCCACAAGTTCTAATGGATGCACGCCAAATATGGAGACATTCTTCTGAATAAACCCTCTCCATAAACTTAGAACCTTGCACCAAAAGTGGATGTCAAAATTGTTCCTCAACAAATAAGAGGTGATGTATGCGCCAATGATCGAACGTTTCTGTGTTCTGGCTATCTCCATGGACAGTTGTACATGTCTAGGGTGTGTCTTAGGATCCATGCCTCCAAATGTAAGTGTCTTGAAGAAATACCAGTATGCTTCATGAGACAGATGCCGTAGAGTTAGAGCTTGTGCAGTTCCAAATTTTATGATCTTGTCGGAACGACTTGTAACTATGATTTTACTGCTGCTACAAAAGCTACGTTTGGAAGCAAGATACAACCTATTCCAAGCATCTTTATTGAGATTTCCAGTTAGTTTTATAACAAGTAAGACCCTCTTGCATTTGTTCGAGTTTGACACTTGATTTTGATGTTTCATTGCATATCCTTGTCTGAAATAAGCTAGCTCATCATCTGTAAAATCATGGTCGTGCAGCCACAAGATTTCTGAGAAATAATCTTGGACTCTTTCGTCCTTGCAAACATGAGCAACTAGGGTGCTCTTGCCGACTCTAGGTGGACCGACAATAGGCATGATCTCCAATTTTTCGGAATTCTGAGGTTGTGTGTGCAACAGGAATTTAATGACAAGTTCTGCTTCCACCTGACGACCAAACATGCAGTTACCCAGTAGGATATGCATGTTGTAAGGCTGGCGATACATACGAGGGTAGCTCGCCAAGAACATCACAAACTCATTCAAATCAACAATCATGGAACCCAATCTGTCTAGTGCCTCTTGTAGTTGTTCCTGATACTGTGCAGTTCGACTGAAGAAATAAGGATCATATGCAGAGCGTACCTTGGATTGGGACATAAAGCGCCTAACAGCTGCATCATTGTCATCCTCTTCATAGTGAGCCTGGTACCTGAAGGCATCAAGTGCGTAATAGCCTCGGTGCATGGCGTCTCTCAGCATGCTCAGCTGATGGATCATGGCTTGATTTGTGATGCAACGCCCCATGGCCTCCTCGTCGATGACCTGAGCTCGGAGAAGAGCCCTTTGTAGGCTTTCTTCCATGGCTAGTGCCGGTGGCTTCGAGCACTTGTTGATGACAAAGTTTATGGATCGAGTCATCAACTCACCTAGGATTGCAGAAAGGAAATTTTCCATGTGAATCCTCTCTTTCTCCTGAGGAAGAGAAGGCAGCAGGATGGGTAAGAAAACACTAGGTGAGTTTTGATGTTTCTGAAACTCTGTATTGTTTGCTTCACATGAAAACTCGAAGGAGAGAAAGGGCGTTGGATTGTATTGTTTGCTTCACATGAAAACTCCAAGCAGAGAAAGGCGTTGGGCTGAAGAAGTAAAGTCATCTAAGAACAACTAAATTGAGAGTCAATAGTCCATTCACATGTATGACCTTTGGGGCTGCTTTTGCCTTCACCTGGTTATTCTGATCTGACTCTTCATTTTTGTTTGAACTTGCTACCTGTTGGATACTTCCAGAGAATACGTAGAGCCCTGTACAGTTGAATTATAACCACTGTGCCCTCACCATTATGATCTATGTGATTACTCTGTAAAGCACCTATGATTGTTAGCTTGGCAACTGATATACTGTACTTCTGTGTACCAGGTAAGAACCATATTAAGTAGGTTCTGCAGTTGCACCTTTTAGCCAAGTGGTTGAACAGGAGTTACCTCCAGACCAGATTTTTCACTATAAATTTCCGTTGAAGGAATTAACCCCCTTTTGTTGACTAAATCACTAACAGTAAAAATTTAATGTTATTTCAAAAGCTCGTTTAGATAGCATATTTTTCTATTCCTTTGTGGCCTTGTGGGTGGGTATATGGCTCATTCCGTGTGAATGATGGGTCACAAACTCGGTTTTGGGTGGACACTTGGTTGGGTAAGCAACCACTCAAAGATAGATTCCCTTCGTTATTCAACATAGTACGCAGGAAGCAGGATTCGGTAGCCAAAGTGCTAGAGTCAGCCCCTCTGAATATATCCTTCCGTAGAAATTTGGTGGGAAGGAATTTGCGGGATTGGCATAGAATTGTAGCTTCCCTGTACGAGGTGAACTTACAGGGGGAAAGGGATAGGTTTGTGTGGAATTTACATTCATCGGGTATCTTTTCAGTTAAATCAATGTACGCTGCGTTAATCAATAATGGGGTTCGGGTGTCACAGGATATTTGGAGAATTAAAATACCTTCAAGGATAAAAATTTTCTTGTGGTATTTAAAGAGAGGTGTCCTATTAACCAAAGATAATTTAGCGAGACGCAATTGGAATGGTGATTCAAATTGTTCCTTCCGCCATTCACCGGAAACTATTAATCACCTCTTCTTTAATTGTTGCTATGCTAAGTTTCTGTGGCGCGCTGTACATCTAATATTTGGCTTACCTCCCCCATTTGATTTTGATAATTTATTTACTTCTTGGTCAAAGGGAGGGGGGAAAACTCGTGAGGCATTATTATTAACAGGCGGCGTACGCTTTTATTTGGACAATATGGATAACAAGGAATGAGGTGGTTTTTGATAAATGTAGACCCAAACCTTTTTGCAGGTTCTATTCAGGGGCACTCACTGGCTTCGACAGTGGGCAAAACTGCAGCGGCATGAGGTCCTTCTGCAGCAGCTCGTCCAAGCTGCCCAATTGTTGGAGACGTCTGCTCTCCAATTTTTCAGCTCCAATGGATGGCTTTCAAATAAGATTATTGCCTATGTTTAGTCAAAACCTCCTTGCGGATTTATTATTTTCATGGTGTAATAGTTTGATCGCTGGGTTTCATGTCCAGCGTGTGAACCTTGTAATAATTGGCCTGATTCTACCACCTGGTAGATGAAGCCGGATATTTACTATCCTTTATCTAAAAAAAAATATTTTTACTGGGCCAGCCTAAACTTAGATGAGTTTTAGATCCCATGGTGTTTCAGAAATACAGGGACACATGCATATAACATTTTAGAATTCAAACTTCTAAGCCGTAGTCTTAGCATGTTGCAGTAGATACCTTTAAATTGGAGTGATTGGAGCACGTGCTGACTACATAAATTTTGAACACTGCCATTCAAGTGTATAGAAGAAAACAGAGCAAGCATTGTACTAGATCAAACTGCTGCACCTTTACAGTACATGCACTTCAAAGATTGTGTATATATGTAGCTGATAATGTGAAATAATTCAGAAGATAGTACAACTAACTACAATCTATTTCCATCTCTTTACGGGCAAGATATTGATGGGAAGCACAATCTTCTTGAGAGCCTCTGATTGACTTGATACAGGGGTCAATAACTTGTTCTATCTCCAAACTTTTGGGCAAACTGACTGAATGAGTTGCCTCTATGCCAGATTTTGAAGTACATGTCAAAATCCCTCTGAATTCCCTACAATCCCTTCGGTTTGGAGATTAACCGAACAAGGCCTAAAGACTCTTGTATTGGCTAATATATCACTGACAGGAAAAAGTTAAATGTTTTTGAATAGCGTAGAAACACCTTTTTAATTCCTTTGTTTCTCATTAATTTTACTGCCCCAGCCTAGATTTACATGAGTCCCAAGATCCCATTGTCTGTCAATGTTACAGGAACACACTTTATACACTTTAAATTTGAAAATTCAAAGCTTGTTAGCTGTGGTTTTATTTAGCATATTGCAGTAGATACTAGATACCTTAAAGCTGGTGTGATTTGAGCACACTCTGACTATGATCAGAGAAGAACATGAGATTAAAATCTCAGAGGAGCAAGTACATAAATCCCAAAATGCGTTTATTCAAGTGTACACAAAGAAAACAGAGCAAGCATTATACTGGATCAAACTGCTGAATACAGGCACTTGAAAGATTTGTGTATCTATGCAGCTATAATCTGTGACGTGAAAAAATTCGTTACAACCAACTCCAGTCAATTTCCAACTCTTTCAGGGCCTGACATTGGTGGGATGCCAAACCTTGTTGAACAAACGTGAGTCTGCTTGGCTTGCAACAGGGATCCAATAAGTTGTTCCATCTCCATAAGGCAACCAGTCTTGCAAGCACTAAACATGATTGCGAGGCTCTATTGACAGGATGGCCTGCTTATAAAGCCGAAAACACAGGCTTGATGGTTCAACCACACTCTGAGGCTGCTATCTGGAGTAAACCAGAACGCAGGAAAGGATTCACCATAGTCTATGAAAATATATAACTCTGGCACATGACTTATTTTTTAGATAAGCGCTTACACTTCACAATTCTGCGTAACTTATGACATCCTACCCCTAAAAGTGAATATGTGTGTGCGTGTGTGTGTGTGCGCACATGCAAGGGTGCAAGTGTGCTTGTGTGTCTTCCTGCATAAACTAGACAATTACAAATTAACAGAAAGTGCCTCCATTTTTCATCGGGCGCTTCCTCTTCGCACCTGTAATTTTACTCTCTTGAATCTCACAAGTACAGACATAGCTGTAGTAGGGGGGGTATATGAGATCTCCATACTAGGACCTCAAATTTTCCATGAGCCTTAATGCTTCCATACACCACATCTTGGGCTCTTATCTCTGGAACCTCCCCTTGGGAAGAGTGATGATACTGACAAAGCATATAATATTCAGAAGGTGCGGCCATTCTTCCAAACTGCACAGGTCTGTTTTGCTCCAGAAGTTCTAATGGATGCATGCCGAATTTGGAGACATACTGCTGGATGAACCCTCTCCAGAAGCTCAGAACCTTGCACCAAAAGTGGATGTCAAAATTGTTCCTCAACAAATAAGAGATGATGTATGCACCAATGATCGAACGATTCTGCATTCTGGCTATCTCCATGGACAGTTGTGGAAGCCTTGGGTGTATTTTAGGATCCGTGCCTCCAAATGTAAGTGTTTTGAAAAAAATACCAGTATGCTTCATGAGACAGATGGTGTAGAGTTAGAACCCGTGCAGTTCCAAATTTTACAATCTTGTCTGAACGGCTTGTGACTATGATTTTACTCCTGCTACAAAAGCTCCGTTTGGAAGCAAGATACAACCTATTCCAAGCATCTTCATTGATATTTCCAGTTAGTTTTATAACAAGTAGGACCCTCTTGCAGTTGTTCAAGTTTGACACTTCATTTTGATGTTTTGCATATCCTTGTCTGAAATAAGCTAGCTCATCATCTGCAAAATCATGGTCGTGCAGCGACAAGATTTCTGAGAAATAATCTCGGACTCTTTCATCCTTGCAAACATGAGCAACTAGGGTACTCTTGCCGACTTTAGGTGGACCGACAATAGGCATGACCTCCAATTCTTCAGAACTGTGAGGTTGTGTGTGTGCAGTAGGAATTTAGTGATAAGTTCTGCTTCCACCTGACGACCGAACATGCAGTTACCCAGTAGGATATGCATGTTGTAAGGCTGGCGATATAGACGAGGGTAGGTAGCTTGCCAAAAACATCAACAACTCATTGAGATCAACAATCATGGAACTCAATCTGTCTAGTGCCTCTTCTAGTTGTTCTTGAAAAAGTGCAGTTCCACTAAGGTAATAGGGATCCTTTGCAAAGCGTACCTTGGATAGGGACATAAAGCGCCTAACAACTGGATCATTGCCATCCTCTCCATAGTTAGGCTGGTACCTGAACACATCAAGTGCATGCCTTGGTGCATGGCGTCTCTCAGCATGCCCAGCTGCTGGATCATGGCTTGATTTGTGATGTGCCGTCCCATGGCCTCCTCGTTGATGACCTGAGCTCGGAGAAGAGCCCTTTGTAGGCTTTCCTCCGTGGCTAGTGCCGATGGCTTCCAGCACTTCTTCGTGAAAAAGTTTATGGATTGAGTCATCAACTCACCCAAGATTGCAGAAACGAAAATATCCATGTGAGTCCTCTCTTTCTCCTCAAGAAGAAAAAGCAGCAGGATGGGTAAGAAAACACTGGGTGAGTTCTGATTTTCTAAAACTCTGTATTCTTAGCTCCACATGAAAACTTCAAGGAGAGAAATAAAGAGCGTTGGGCTCAAGATTCAAAGTCATATAATAACTACTAAATTAAGAGTCAATACGAAAATTCCTATGTGATTCCTCTCTTTCTTCTCAGGAAGAAAAGGCAGCAGGAATGGGTAAGAAAACACTGGGCGAGTTTTGATGTTTCTGAAACTTTGTATTCTTTGCTTCACATCACAACTCCAAGGAGAGAAAGGGTCATATATGAACAACTAAATTGAGAGTCAATAGTCCGTTCGCATGTATGACCTTTGGGCCTGCTTTTGCCTTTACCTGTTGGATACTTCCAAAGAATACAGCCCTTGACTATATTTATTGTTGTTTGAACTTGCTACCGGTTGGATACTTCCAGAAAATATACAGCCCTTGACTGTTGAATTATAGCCACTGAGCCATCACCATCTATGATCTGTGTAATCACTCTGTACACCACCTATGATATCGTGGTCACAAAAATCAGATTGTTACCTTATCAACTGATATACAATACTTCTGTGTACCAGGTAAGAACATATTATTATTAAGAAGTGTCCACCATTGCACCTTTTAGACAACTGGTTGAACAGGAGTAGCCTCCAGACCAGACTTTGCACTACAAATTCCGGTTCCAGGAATTAGCCCCCTTGTGTTGGCTAAATCCCTAATAGTAAAAACTTAATGTTCTTTCAAAAGCTCGTTTAGATAACATATTTTCTATTCATTTCTAGGTAGGTATACTTTTACTGGGCAGCCTAAACTTAGATGAGGTTTTCAATCCCATGTTGTTTGAGAATTACAGGGACGTATGCATGGACGGTAAGAAATGACGCTATCTTCAAAAACAAACCTCCAACTGTTCAAGAATGTAAAAGAATCCTCTCCGATGAAGCCAGATGGTTGATTCATCGTTCAAGACCCCAGACATCCGCGCTTCTTGATTTATGGATTCACTCAAATTTGTAATCTTTTGGCTTTTTTTCCTCTCCTTTGATGTTCCCTGATTCTGATTCGGCTTAGTGCAGTACTGCAGTAGTGCAGTTTTGCTTAGCCCTGCTTTGTTTGTTGACGTTTGTAAACTCTCTTGTAACTGTTCTGTTTTTTTTCAATGCATTCTCAGTGGGAGCCCCTGGCTCCCCCTGATTTATTTCAAAAAAAAACATTATAAAACTTAAACTTCTATGAGCTTTAGTCTTAGCATATTGAAACAAAAAAATTTCATTACAGGAGGCCCCATGTCGCCACTATACCCCCACGCGGGCAACTCGGGTGGCAACCCTAGCCGTCGCACTCCCCTCCCTTCCCCTACCCTCTCATGCTGCACCGCCGCCAGAATAGGCCGTCGGTTGTGTCACGTGGCCCGCCAGGATGGTGACTGTGGGCCCCCTCTTCTCTCTGGTGGCATGTTGGCGTGGGATGGCACGGGCCAGTAGGGCGTCGTTTCTCCCGTAGTCGCATGGGGCTCGGCAAGGCCGCCTGGCCGTGACCGCGCCGGCGCCGGCCAGTGGTGATGCCCCTCTGGAAGGGTTCCTACAGGATGGTGGGGCAGCGACGATGACAGTGAAACAGCTATGAGCCGGGGCCTATCCTAACAATGTGCTGGGGGACATATTGGGCGAAAGCCTCAGCGATAGGGATGCCCGTGGGAGCCACTTCCCTTGTTGTGGGGATTGTGTTCCGTGGCTCTTGGACGAGCAATGATGGCATTCCCGACGTCACTCCCTTCCTATAGCTTCTCTTTTTGAAGTTTGTCGGCCACAAGCCTTCGGTTGATGCACTTCACTTCTTGGCACCCAGTATGTGTGTGGAGGGGGCTTGCAGAGTGAAGTCGGAGCTGCTACACATCAGGGGACGTGGCTCGACAATGATCACATTAGGCCAACCCCCCTTCTTTGTCAACTAGGCCACTTCAGAGGTCGGGCAAAAGCTAGGGTGGGATGGAGGATCAAGATTGGAAGTCGGAGCTGCTCTTCATTTGACCTCGACAACGATGACCTGTTGTGGCCTTGAGCTCGGCAGCGATGACCGTCTTCCTGTTATTCGTTTGAATCGTCTGGGGTCTGCCATGGGAAGTCGAAGGTATTGGTTGCTTCGCAATTAAAGATGAAAACGGAACAGAAATATCTCGAACCAAACCGCATCGCTTTCTATATTTAATCTGATCGAATTCGTATTTTCTTGTCCGGCTTTACGGTTTTCGCTTTCATATTTTAGATGTCTCATATTTCACATGTAAAAGTAGAAAATGGTTTAGACATTTTTTGACTGTTTTCTAATTTTTCTCCTTTTAATTTGAAATATTCCGAATTCAAAATTCGGTTTAAACCGAATTTAGTCAACTGCACATTTCACGCAGCCCAATTACAGACTGCTTACTATGCAGCTGCGTTGTTTCTACTGGTAGCCATCTGCCCTCCCTTATATAGAAGGCGCTCAGCCTCATCTTCATTCACTGTGCACTTATTAATTATTATATACACTTAAACTTAATCATACATGTACTTAGTCATGCACTTGGCCCTGCGGATCGGTATTCCGTATTGAGTTTTCGTATATCGACCGCGTTCGACATAAATCCACTCGAATTGGTTCGTTTTTGAAATTCTCGATATTTCGTAAGTTCGCGTTCATTTTTGTGTCCGACTTTACCATTTTAAACTTTTCGTTTGTGATTTCAAAAGTAAAAGTAGAAAACAACTTAGGAGTTTTTCAACCGTTTCCGACCGTTTTCATCCTTATTCGCAATCATGCTCGGCAACTTTGTGCTCTTCCACATCGCGTGGGTCGGTCAGCCCATCGTATGTCCTGTGTTGACACCACTTTTGCTACCCTTCTTGCAAATACAATGCTTTCGTCTTAATTGAGCGGTAAAGCTCTTGCCTTTATTTCAAGAAAAATGTCTTAGCGTATTGCAGTAGAATACGTGCTGACTATCACAACAAAAGGACAGTGAAATTTGAATATCAGATGAACGCAAGAACATGAAATTTGAACTCTCCCATTCAAGTTCACAAAAGAAAACAGAGTAAACATTGTACTGGATCAAACTGCAATCAAAATTTTGTATACTACGGAATCATGTGATGTAAAAAAAAAATCGTTACTAGTAAGACCAGTCAATTTCCAACTCTTTTGGGCCAGAGATTGGTGGGACCCCAAATCTTCTTGAACCACCGAGACTCTGCTTCGCTTGCAACAGGAAGCCGAAGTTATTCCATCTCCATAAGGCAACCAATCTTCCAAACAACCAAACATGAAGCCGAAAACACAGAATGGGCTGCTGAGTTGAACTGAAAATATAAAGCCGAAAACACAGGCTTGAAGGCTCAAGCACAGCCTGAGTCTGCTATCTGGAGTACAAGCTCAAGCACAGCCTGAGTCAGCTATCTGGAGTAAAACAAAACACAGGAAATGATTCACCATATTCCATAAAATTATATAACTCTGGCTCATGTGTTATTTAGCAGCTAAGGGCTTACACTTCAGATATGAAAAATGTAGCACTTACACTTCAGAATTGACCCTATGTATATTGTATATATGTTCCTGCATAAACCAGAAAATTAAAAAATTAACAGAAAGTGGCTCCATCTTTCATAGGTTGCTTCCTCTTCACACCTGTTATTTTACGCTCTCGAATCTCACAAGCATCGACATAGCTGTAGTAGGGGGGTATCTCAGATCTCCATACTAGGACCTCAAATTTTCCATGTCTCTTAGTGCTTCCATACAGCACATCTTGGATTCTAATCTCCGGAACCTCCTCTTGTGAAGAACGATGATATTGACGACAAATCATGAAATCTTCCGAAGGTGTAGCCATTCTTTGATGCTGTACAGGTCTGTATTGGTCTAGAAGATCAAATGGAGTCACACCGATTTCGGAGACATGCTTCTGGATGAACCCTCTCAAGAAGCTCAGAAACCTGCACCAAAAATGTATGCTAAAATTTTTCCTCAACAAATAAGATGTGGTGTGTGCACCATGGAATGAACCATACATCATTCCAGCTATCTCCATGGCAAGCTGTGCAAGCGTCGCGTGCTCCTTTGGATCCATGCTTCCAAATGTAAGAGCCTTGAAGAAATACCAATATGCCTCATGGGACAGAGGCCTCAGATTTAAAGCTGGTGTTGTTCCAAACTTTACAATCATGTTTGAATGACTTGTGACTATGATTTTACTACCACAAGGAAAGCTCCGTCTAGAACCAAGATACAACCTATTCCATGCATCTTCGTAGAGATTTCCCGATAGTTCAATGACAACAAGCAATCTCTTGCCTCTATTCGAGTTTGGCATACAATTTTGATGTTTCATTACACATCCTTGTCTATGAGCTAGCTCATCATTTGTAAAATCGGACTCACACAACCACAAGATTTCTGAGAAATAATCACAGACTCTTTCGTCTTTGAAAACATGAGCGACTAGGGTGCTCTTGCCGACTCTGGGTGGACCGACAATTGGCAGGACCTCCAATTCTTGAGAACAATGAGGGGGTGTGTGCAACAAAAATTTAATAACAAGCTCTGTTTCCATCTGGCGACCAAACATGCAGTTACCTAGTAGGATATGCATGCTGTAAGGTTGGCGATACAGACGAGGGTAGCTCATCAAGAACATGACTGACTCATTCAGATCAACAATCATGGAGTTCAATCTGTCTAGTGTGTCTCGTAGTTGTACCCAGAACTGTGCAGTTTGACTAAAGAAATGGGGATCCTTTGGAGAAGGTACCTTGGATAGGGACATCAGGCTCCTGATAGCTGGATCATTGCCGTCCTCTCTGCAGTGAAGGTCGTACCTGAAGGCATCGAGTGCGTAATAGCCTCGGTACATGGCATCTCTCAGCATGCCCAGCTGATTGATCATGGCTTGATTTGTGATGTGCCGTCCCATGGCCTCCTCGTCGATGACCTGTGCTCGGAGAAGAGCCCTCTGTAGGCTTTCCTCCACGGCCATTGCGGGCAGCTTCGAGCACTTATTGATGATGAATTTTATGGGTCGAGTCATCAGCTCTCCTAGGATTGCAGGAAGGAAATTTTCCATGTGTCCTTCCTACTCAGGAAGACGAGGCTGGCTGGTTAAGAAAACACGATGTGAGTTTGGATTCTCTAGTTCACGCGAAAGCTCTAGTGAGAAAGGGCTTGTAAGACCGTTTGTGCTACAGAAGCGAAGACATATAAGAATAACTAAATTGAAAGAGAGTCAAAAGTCCATTCACATGTACTCCCTCCGTCCCTAAATACTTGTCGCTTCGCTTCCCGAGAAACAAATACCGGCAATTTTAATAAATAATAAATATCATCAATTAGTACCATAATTAGTATCATCGGAAAGATCTTTGGATCTAGTTTTTTAACAAAATTATTTGGAGATATAAATATTGTACGTATTTTCTATAAATCAAGTCAAACTTATGGCACGTATCCCACGGCGACATCTAAATAGGGATGGAGGGAGTATGACCTTTGGGTCTGTTTTTGCTGTCACCTGGTTATTCTTATTTGACTTTCTATTTCTTTGTGTTAACCCTTCACTGTTGAATTCCAAGCCTTCGCTAAGTGAACCACTGAGCCATCAACATCCATGGTCTATGTAATTTCTTTTTTTTTTTTTGCGAGAATGGTCTATGTAATTTCTCTGTAATCCATTCACATGTATGACATTTGGGACTGCTTTTGCCTTCACCTGGTTATTCACCCAAAATCCTAAACCTTCACGTCGAAGCTCAAGTGAGAAACGGCTTATAAGAACGTTTGGGCTGAGAAAAGTGAAGACATATAAGAACAATTAAATTGAAAGAGTTAAAAGTACATTCACATGTATGACCATTGGGTCTGTTTTCATCCTCACCTGGTTATTTTGATTTAACCTTTTATTTCTTTCTTTACACTTACAGAGAATACGTATCGCCCTTGACTGTTGGATTCCAAGCCTTCACTAAATGAACCATTGAGCTATCAACATGCATGATCTATGTTTCTGTAGAGTACCTATGATATCAAGGTAAAAAAAAAAGTATTTTTAGCTTAGCAACTTGTATACTGTAGTTCTATATACCAACTAGGAACTACTCCCTCTATCCACAAAAGAATGCAATTATTTGGAGACATAAATTTGAAGTCAGAGCATCTGAACTTTGACTAAATTTATATAAAAAATTGTAAACATCCATGATACAAAATAAGTACTATTAGATTAGTATTAGTAATAGAATATATTTTCATCACAAATTTATGTGGAGACATAAATATTAATAATATTTACTATAAACTTGGTCAACATGAATTAGTTTGACCAGAATGAATCCAATAATTATACATTTATGGGCGGAGGTAGTAAATCAGTGTCCTCTGTTGCACTTTTGAGCTAACTGATTGAACGGGAGTTGCCACCAGACCAGCTTTTGCACTGTAAATTCCCGATGAAGCAATTAGCCTTCTTGTGTTGGATATTATCCCTACAGTAAAAACTTAAATATTATTTGAAAAGCTCGTGTAGACAACACAATTTTTAGTCCCTTTCCTGCCGAAATTTAGATGAGACCATGTACCAATATCACAGGGACACTCGCATACAACAGTTTAAAATGCAGAGTACCAAGCGTAGTTTTAATTAGCATATTGCAGTAGATACCTGTAAACTAGAATGACTGGAGCACCTGCTGACTTCAAAACAAAGGATAACTAGAAGAGTTTTGCTCGGGTGGTCCTGTTTTAAAAAGTTACACGAATCTTAAAGCACTAGAATAATTAATTAAAATCAATTTTGGTTCTGGATCCAGACTGGGCCCTGCCCTATGTGTGTCCAACGCAAGCCCAGCATCTGCCCGGCGTCGTCGCTGGCCAGCTCGATCGAGAGCCTCCAGAGTCCAGACGCTGTCCACCTACACCACGGCGCTCTCCGGCGCCATCCTGCTTGAGCTCGGCAACGGCTTCGATCTCACCAACATCTACCCTATGAGAACTCGCTGTGTCCGGCATGAAGAGCATCAACTTCCTTAACTTCGAAAGCAATTGGCTAGCCGAGCTGGGCAACTGCTCGCAGCTCCAGATGCTTCTTGACCTGAGCAAAAACTCGCTCACCGGGCCACTGCCGGAGTCCCTCGCCGCGGTGCACGGCCTACAGGAGCTCGACGTCTCGCACAACAGGCTCAGCGGTGCCGAGCTGGACGCGTACGGTAGGCTGGAGACACTGAGCGGCAACTCTCTGTCGGGGCCCATACCGCTGGCGCTCGGGCAGTGCCGTAACCTCGTGCTCCTCGACCCAAAAATAAGTGACAACGAGCTCATCAGAAACATCCCGGACGAGCTCTGCAGCATCAATGGGCTCGACATTGCGAACTTGAGCCGGAACAGCCTCGCCGTCCCGATCCCAGCGAAGATCTCGGCAATGAGCAAGCTCACCAAAACGAAAAAAAATCGTTATGTGCCACGGTTCAGAAGTAGTCGAAGGTCGCTACATCCATGTGCTGGTGCCATCGTCGGCCTCAACCTCACCGATCGTCCCTCCGGCTCCGTGCGACGCCGCCGCCATCCCTCGCATTCGCACGTCGCTGCCGTCGTGAACGAGATCGACCGAGCTGGATCTCTGTATCCTATGGGCCTGTATGGGTAGGGGCAGGGCTTGGTTGGAATGGACAGGGCAGGGCCTGGTTTAGATCCAAAACGAAATTAATTATAATTAATTATCCTTATGCTTTAAGATCCGCATAACTTTTTTTAGAAAGGACCACCGGAGCCAAACTCTAACTAGAATAACAAATGAACATATATAAGAACATAAATTTTGAATGCTCTCATTCAAGTGTACAAAACAAAACAGAGCAAGCATTATACAGATCAAACTGCTACAATTTAGAGTATATGTAGAAAGATTTGTGTACTATGCAGCTGATAATGTGAAGCAATTCAGTAGTACTACCTCCATTACCTTTTATAAGGGGCCCATAAATTTTAAGAGTCAAACTTTAAAATCTTTGACCAACAATTTAAATTATTATACTATAAATTTGACATGGTTAGATTGGTGATTAAATGTACTACGCAAATATCACAAATTTATAAATATAAATTAAATAAGTAAACTATCAAAGTACAGTTTAGGAGACCATGTCATCTCTGACGATGCCTTATAAAAGGTAACGGAGGTAGTAGAAACGAACCCAAAGGGGAAGTTTCTTTCGGGCACCCCGTTGCCCCACACAGGCTACTTGGGCAGCAGCCAACCCTAGCCGCTGCTGCCAGCCGTCCTCTCCTCCCCTTCCCCTTGCCGCTGCTGGAGGGGACCGTTGGGAAGCCTATGTGGTCCCTAGAATGGCAGCGGCGAGGCATCCTCCTAGGCATGGTGCGACAGCGAGTCCTCTGTGCGGGGATGGCTCCTGGCAATCAAGGCAGCGCCGTGGCACTATGGCATGGTGCGGCGGAGCTCGTGCACTGAAGTTTGGTAGATAGTGTGCAATGGTAGTGCCATGCAGCCATCCATCCTCTTCATCTCGAGCAACCTCACCCCTTCCTCCTCCCTCTTCCTCATCATCATTTGGCGGCTTGCGCGCTCGGCAGGGCGAATCCGGGCCACCCAAATCCGGATCTAGCAGAGTGGCGGCGGACAGCACCCTTGGTTGGCAGGATCTGAGGGGTTTACTCGTTTTGGTTCCCAGGGCACGTGCTGCTGCAGGCATGGGCCGATGGTCGTGGTCTTGGAGGTGGCCACTGTCTGTGGGCGACTTGTAGCGTTGGTGGCTAGATTTGGATGGCCCTATAGTCGAGCGGGCGCGACATAGTTTGGCGGCAGGTGCGCTAGCGGTGGGCAGCATGCCCGTATTTCCTCCTCGCTCTCGTTTTGTAGGTGCCCAGCGGCAGCGTGGTGCGTGCAGTTTGCCACGGGCTTGCTAGCGTAGGGCTGCATCCCTGCAGGTGCCTTGTCATTGTGCGCCTCCCACCGTCATTGGCAAGTCCTGGAATGGCTCCACGCGATATGGCGGCAGTTGGCAACCCCAGGCGTTGACGCTAGCCGGTGCGTGCGTCCAACTTTCGTGGGTGAGTCCGGAAATGGCTCCGCACATGGTGTGGCAGAGGTCAACAAACTCCCTCCTCTGACCGGGCGCGATCACTTGCCGGCACGCACCTCTCCTACTGTCACAGGCGAGTCCAAAATAGCTTTGTGTAGTGTGGTGGCAACTGGCACCCTCCTTGTGTGCCTCCCACAATTCCGATTGGATCAATGGGAGCACCGGTCCTAGGCAGAAGCTCAGATTATTAGTCTAGACCAGTGACGAGAATCTCCTTCTTAAAGGCGTCACTGAAGAACCTCTCACTGACTTCTCCTAGATTAGCCCGCTCAACCACTTGGCACATGGCTTGGGTGAAAGCCTTGCCATACCCTTATGGAGTCACCTCCTATTGCTTGGCTAACGATGATTACGTTGCGACGCCATTCACCTCCTTGGAGTCATTGTTGAAAAGTTCATGTGCCTTGGTATCTCTTTCTTCTCTCCTTTAGGTGTATTTCTTGTTGTGCTACTGTTTTCCCTTGTGTTAAGGTGTGTTGTTGCTTTCTTATTTGTGGATATGCCACAATTTAGCTCATGTGCTGGGGCTGCTATATTGGTCTTAGTCTGATTTTTCAAAAGTAACCAGACGACATGTTTTGTGCCTCGTTCCCTATAAACAAGGTTGTTGATGATAAATCAATACTATTCAGGTGAGAAGCTCTAAAAAAACCAATTCAGTAGACGGTACAACTGACTCCAATCTATTTCCATCTATTTGTGGGTCATAGATTCGCGGGAAGCCCAATCTCCTCGAGCGCTTCCTTCTTTACATGCTAGAGGCCCAGTTGACCATAGCCAGCTGGGTCCAAGTGAAAACAGAATGAAAAAAAAAAATGCAAGTTGAGTTCCAAGCTGAGGTTGCTATCTGTAGTGAAACCAATGATAAGGAAGGAGTTCGCCATATTTCATGAAAATCTATGAACCTGGCTCAAGTGTTTCCAGATAGTTGTGCCATCCTATAACAAAAAGTGCTATCTGGAAATATATGCCTCTGTGTCAAGAGTTATTATGTGGATATAAGCTCGTATATTTCACAACTGAAAACGCAACAGTACAGCTTGATGATGCTGTAATTGTAACCTGTGACACCTTACAGGCTTTGCACTTACTTGTGCCATCCTTACCCCCCCACCCCCCACCCCCAATCCAAAATATATATATAACAGAAGTGTGTTACTACATGAGACATAATGAAAAAAACCTATCAAAATGTAACTCCATCTTTCGTAGAACGCTTTCTCTTGGCACTGGTAGCCTTTCGCTCTCAAATCTCACAAGTCCAGACATAGCTATAGTACGGAGGTATATGAGATCTCCATACTAGCACCTCAAATTTCCCATGAGGCTTAATGCTTCCATACAGGACATCTTGGACTCTTATCTCGGGAACCTCCCTTTGGTAAGAGTGATGATATTGACAAAGAATCAAATCTTCGAAAGGTGCAGCCATTCTGCCAAACTGCAAAGGTATGTCTTGGTCCAGATGTTCAAATGGATGCACGCCGAATTTGGAGACATACTTCTAGATGAACCCTCTCCAAAAGCTCAGAACCTTGCACCAAAAGTAGATATCAAAATTGTTCCTCAACAAAGAAGAGGTGATGTATGCACCAACGAACGCACATTTCTGTGTTCTGGCTATCTCCATGGCTACTTGTGCAAGTCTTGGGTGTGTCTTAGGATCCATGCCGCCAAATGTAAGAGTCTTGAAGAAATACCAGTATGCTTCATGAGACAGATGCTTTAAAGTTAGAGCCTGTGCAGTTCCAAATTCTACAATCTTGTTTGAACAACTTGTGACTATGATTTTACTCCCGCTACAAAAGCTCCGTTTGGAAGACAGATTATAACAACTAGCACCCGCTTACCTTTGTTCAAGTTAGACCCTTGATTTTGATAGTTCAATGCATATCCTTGTCTCAAAGCTAGCTTATCATCTATAAAATTATGGTCAAGCATCCACAAGATTTCTGTGAAATAATTTTGGACTCTTTCATCCTTGCAAACATGAGCAACTAGGTACTCTTGCTGACTCTGGGTGGACCGACAATCGGTAGGACCTCCAATTCTTGAGAACTATGAGGTTTTGTGTGCAATGGGAATTCAATGACAAGTTCTGCTTCCACTTGGCAACCAAACATGTAGTTACCCAATAGGATATGCATATTGTAAGGCTGGCGATACATACGAGGGTAGCTCACCAAAAACAAATCATTCAGATCAACAATCATGGAACTCAGTCTATCTAGTGCCTCTTGTAGTTTTTCTCGAAACTGTGCAGTATGCCTAAAGAAATAGGGATCATTGGCAGAGTGTACCTAGGATATTAGGGACATAAAGCGCCTAACAGCATTATTGCGATCATCTCCATAGTGAGGCTGGTACCTGAAGGCATCAAGTGTGTAATAGCTTCGGTGCATGGTGTCTCTTAGCATGCCCAGCTGCTGGATCATGGCTTGATTTGTGATGCTCCATCCCATGGCCTCCTCGTCGATGACCTAAGCACGGAGAAGAGCCCTTACTAGTCTTTCCTCCATGGCTAGTGCCGGTGGCTTTGAGCACTTGTTGATGACAAAGTTTATGGACCGATTCATCAACTCACCCTGGATTGTAGAAAGGAAGATTTCCATGCAAGTCCTCTCTTTCTCCTCTGGAAGAGAAGGCGGCAGGATGGGTAAACACTGGCTGAGTTTTGATTTTTCTGTAACTTCTTCACATCAAAATTCTAAGGAGAGAATGGGCGTTGGGCTCAAGAAGCAAAGGCATATAAAAACAACTAAATTGAGAGTCATTAGTCCTGTTGACACTCAAAAATGTCCTAAGGTGAATCAATGGCATCTCCAACAAGTTGTACACGTGACAAGTATGTTGGTGGCCAAACAGCGCGACGAAATAGCGAAGGATCGCGCGAGAAGATGGCGAGCCATAGCGGGCCAGTGCCAGTCCGCTTAGTCGGGTTCCCCCCCCCCCCCGGCTTAGCCGGTTCATACTGGCCGGCCCCCAAAACCGGCTTAGCCGGTTTCTCATGGCTGGCCTAAAGCTGGCTAATGGCTGGGTCCCCCACCGGCTAAGCCGGGTCCTGGCCCGGCTTAGCCGGGTCCCCAGGTGTCCCTAAGCTGGGTCCTCTTTAAAGTGACGTGGCAACCGACTGAGGGGCTGCCCACGCCCACGGAAACCGGCTAAGCTGGGTCCCTGAGCCGGCTTAGCTGATTCGCCTGTATTCCGAGGAGATTTTATCTCCAACTCGGTTTTGGATCTATTTTCGCGTATGGAAACTTGGAGAACGTGTTTGGGACATGTTTCCTACTGGGATAAGACCACCCCCTCCTATATAAACAAGGAGATCATGGCCGATTGAGTTACCCATCAATCCAATCGTCAAACACATCTACTACATTCTTTTCCAACCCCATGCTGTTCATCTCTTGATCCGACGACCAAGGATGGAGCCCTAGGCTTGCCTGTCGACCTAGGGCACCCCGACAACGTCCTTGCCCTGACGGGGTCCCTTTCGGATGAGAGTTTCGGCTGTTCCTTTGCTAGTTTGCCTGGAAACTAGCCGTTCTTCATCATGTAAGCGCGATTGGTTATCCTTTGCTGCTTTGCTTGTAAACCTCGCCACTCTTCACCGCGTAAGTGTGATTTCTTGCTGCGTTCTTGGGTCCGTGGTGGCCCGGGCATCCAAAGCCCTAGCTGGTGTGTGATCCGGGATCAATTCGGCGTCAACACACTTTTTGGCGACTCCGCTGGGGAGAAGTTGTTTCGGCTCTATTTTGTAGCCGAATCTCTTTGCCATAGCCTTATACCATAACTGATCTATCCTTTTTTGCTCGGCATTACCGTTGCCATCTACCCTAAAAGGCCGATTGCATCTGGTTTTGACCCCTTGTGACCTTGCTTGCTATTTTGCAAGGAGTTGTGCTTGTTGTTAGAAATTTCAGCAAGGTGGTCAAGTTATAAATCATGGAGTACCAAGGCGTTGCATCACAAAACTACTACAATCACCCTGAGGTACAACTTATAAATGTTTCTTGTGATTCTAATAATTATTTTGCAAGTTTTATGAACTCTCATGTTGGTGTTGCGAGTCATGATAATAGTAGATATGTTGCATCAGCTAATTCTTATGTTGTTGATGGGCCTCATTATGTTCAAGAGTTGATGTCAACTATAAGTTATTGGGATTTAAATGCATCTAGCAACATACAACATGTGTATACATATTCATCGACTATAAGTTCATAACATGTGGTTCCACCACAAGACATGCCGATGAATGAGAGAATTGGCTATGACAATGCTAATTATTTAGCTAATTACTCTCAAAATTTAGCACCATATGTCAATGCTTATTTTCATAATTCGGCTTCATATATTACTCTAAACTCAAGCCGAACTAATGAAAATTCAGTAAGGTGTGCTAATGGTAATACTCACGATTCGGCTTCATATGTTGCTCCTAACTCAAGCCGAATCAATGAAAGTTGGGTAAATATTCATACTCATAATTCAACTTCATATGTTGCTAGTAACTCAAGTCAAATCAATGAGAACTTAGCAAGGTATTCTCAGTCAAACATTGATTTTAAAAAGCAATGTTAAACTTTGAAAGAAAATTTGAGAAGCAAAATGAAGATTTGTTCCATAAATACTTTGAAAGTACTAGCAAAAAGCCGATCACGTCTGAGTCATCGGCCATGAGTATGAGAAAAGAAACCATCTTTTCTGGATCAATCACATCTCAGAAAACAAGTCTTGCTATAGAAAAACATGGGAAACATCAGAAACCAGCTAGACTTGATTTTTTTAGGAGCAAAAGGGGGTTGTATATTTGTCTAGTGATTACTACATCATTGATGGAGACAAAGCCCCTACAAGCAAGACAGGAGGGTTGCTTGCTTGCTTAGAATCGGCTGAGCCGACTTCAAAGTCGGATGAGCCGATTGCTGCTAGCCCTGAGTCGGCCAAGCCGACTGCCCATGCTACTGCATTGGTTGCTAGTGCTCAAGTCGGCCTAGCCAACTCCCAATCGGCTAAGTCGACTTCCTCTTTTCCAGCAGTGGTCAAAGCGCCTCCAGGTGATTCAACCCCTCTTGTTGATCGTTTTCTAGAGATGAAGAGCAATATCATTGAGAACAAGTCCATTCACATTTATGACCTTCAGGACTGCTTTTGCCTTCACCTGGTTTTTCTGATTGACTTTATTTTTGTTCGAACTTGCTACCGGTCGGATACTTCCAGAGAATACGGACATCCCTTGACTGTTGAATTATAACCACCGAGCCATCGCCATCTATGACTACAATCTGTGTAATTACTCTGTATACCACCTATGATATCATGGTCACAAAAAATCAGATTGTTAGCTTTGCAACTTTTTAGCCAACTGGTTGAACAGGAGTTGCCTCCAGACCAGATTTTGCACTACAAATTCCCGTTAAAGGGATTAACCCCCTTGTGTTGGCTAAATCACTAACAGTGAAAACTTAATGTTATTTCAAAAGCTCGTTTAGATAATACATTTTTTATTCCATTCTGGGTGGGTATACTTTTAATTTTGGCAGCCTAAATTTAGATGAGTTTTTAGATCCCATGGTGTTTCAGAGCTACGGGGACACATGCATATAACATTTTAAAATTCAAACTTCCTATCTTAGCATGTTGCAGTAGATACCTGTAAATTGGTATTATTGGTGTCTGCTGACTATCAAAACAGAAGACAGTGAAATTAGAATATCAGATGAATGCGAGAACATAAATTTTGAGCTCTCCCATTCGTGTACAAAAGAAAACAGACCAAGCATTGTACGGGATCAAACTGCTGCACAGTAACAGTACAGGCACTTGAAAATTTTGTATACTATGCAATCATGTGATGTGAAAAAAAATCTTTACAACTAACTCCAGTCAATTTCCAACTCTTTTGGGCCAGAGATTGTTGGGATGCCAAATCTTCTTGAATCAATGAGACTCTGCTCAGCTTGCAACAGGGAGCCGATAAGTTGTTCCATCTCTGTAAGGCAACCAGTCTTACTGGAAACTCTGTTTTCCCCTATCTTACTCGAAAGGCAGAGCTCCTGCCAAGTCTTTCAAAAAAAAAAAAAAAAAAAAAAAGAACTGAGGCTCTATTGACAGAATGGTCTGGTGAGTAGAACAGAAAATATAAAACTGAAACACGAGTTTGAAGGTTCAAGCACAGGCTGAGGCTGCTATCTGGAGTGAAACAAAACACAGGAAAGGATTCACCATATTCCACGAAAATATATAACTCTGGCTCATGTTTTATTTCGTAGATGTGCACTTACACTTCAGATATGAGAATGTAGCCCTTACACTTCAGAACTAACCCTATGTATATATGTTCCAGCATAAACCAGAAAATTACAAAATTAACAGAAAGTGGCTCCATCTTTCATAGGCTGCTTCCTCTTCGCACCTGTTATTTTACGCTCTCGAATCTCACAAGCATTCACATAGCTGTAGTAGGGGGGTATCTCAGATCTCCATACGAGGACCTCAAATTTTCTGTGTCTCTTAGTGCTTCTCTTGTGAAGAACAGTGATACTGACGACAAATCATGAAATCTTCAGAAGGTGTAGCCATTCTTCCATGCTGTACAGGTTTGTTCTGGTTCAGAAGAGCAACTGGATGCATGCCAATTTCGGAGACATGCTTCTGGATTAACCCTCTCATGAAGCTCAAAAACTTGCACCAAAACTGTATGTTAAACTTTTTCCTCAACAAATAAGATGTGATGTATGCACCATGGAATGAACCATACTGCGTTCTAGCTATCTCCATGGCAAGCTGTGCAAGCGTTGGGTGCTCCTTAGGGTCCATGCTTCCAAATGTAAGAGCCTTGAAGAAATACCAGTATGCCTCAAGGGACAGAGGCTTCAAATTTAAAGCCGGTGTTGTTCCAAACTTTACAATTGTGTCTGAATGGCTTGTGACTATGATTTTACTACCACTAGGAAAGCTCCCTCTGGAACCAAGATACAACCTATTCCAGGCATATTCATTGAGATTTCTAGACAGTTCAATAACAGGAAGCAATCTCTTGCCCCTGTTCGAGTTTGGTATACAATTTTGATGTTTCATTACACATCTTTGTCTGCAAGCTAGCTCATCATTTGTAAAATCGGACTTGCACAACCATAAGATTTCTGAGAAATAATCACGGACTCTTTCGTCCTTGCAAACATGAGTGACTACGGTGCTCTTGCCGACTCTGGGTGGGCCGACAATTGGCAGGACCTCCAATTCTTGAGAACAATGAGGGCGTGTGTGCAAAGGAATTTAATAACAAGATTTGTTTCCGTCTGGCGACCAAACATGCAGTTACCTAGTAGGATATGCATGCTGTAAGGTTGGCGATACAGACGAGGGTAGCACATCAAAAACATGACTGACTCATTCAGATCAACAATCATGGAGCTCAATCTGTCTAGTGCGTCTTGTAGTTGTACCCGAAACTGTTCAGTTTGACCGAAGAAACGGGGATCCTTTGGAGAGGGTACCTTGGATAGGGACATCAAGCCCCTAGTAGCTGGATCGTTGTTGTCCTCTCCACAGTGAGGCTGGTACCTGAAGGCATCGAGTGCGTAATAGCCTCGGTGCATGGCTTCTCTCAGCATGCCCAGCTGCTGGATAATGGCTTGATTTGTGATGAGTCGTCCCATGGCCTCCTCATCGATGACCTGTGCTCGAAGAAGGGCCCTGTGTAGGCTTTCCTCCATGGCCATTGCAAGTGGCTTCGAGCACTTGTTGATGATGAACTTTATGGGTCGAGTCACCAGCTCTCCTAGGATTGGAGGAAGGAAATTTTCCATGTGTTCCTTCCTGCTCAGGAACACGAGGGCTGGATGGGTAACAAAACACGATGTGAGTTTTGATGTTTCTGAAACTGTATTCTCTGCTTCACGTCTAAGCTCAAGTGAGAAAGGGCTTGCAAGAACGTTTGGGCTCAAGAAGTGAAGACATAAGAATAACTAAATTGAAAGAGAGTCAAAAGTCCATTCACATGTATGACCTTTGGGTCTGTTTTCGCTGTCACGTTTAACCACTGACTGTTGAATTCCAAGCCTTCCCATCAACATCCATGGTCTATGTAATTTCTCTGTAGTCCATGCACATGTATGACCTTTGGGACGGCTTTTGCCTTCACGTCAAAGCTCGAGTGAGAAAGGGCCTATAAGAATGTTTGAGCTCAAAAGAAAGTGAAGATATATATAAGAACCACTAGTACAGAAATGCTTTGTACTGGCGGTGGCTAACCTATTTTTACTGGCGGTTTTGCCAACCGCCAGTGGGAAAGACCAGTGAAAATGGCCTATTTCCACTGGCGGTTGTTTGAGAACCGCCAGGAGAAATTGATTTCTACAGGCGGTTCTCTTAAACAATCGCCTGTAGAAATCGTTGCCCAAAAAACATAAACAAAATAGCAAAAAAAATATTTTTAAAAAGGCAAAAAATATTTTTGAAACCAGGGAAGGCACCCGCCCGCCCGTCTCGCGCATTTTTTCGCATTAAATCGCGCGCTACGCGGCCGTGGAGGTTCGAACCCGCGACCTCAGCCTCGCGTGTATCCCCCTCTACCACTCCACCCACACGTCACTTGTGTCTATATCCCATTTCGGTTCCCCACATATTCTCCCAAACCGATAGTAAATTCAACATTTCAGGGTCTAAACGAAATCAAATGAAAAAGTGTTCAACTACAAAGTTTCATAACTTTTCAAGATCTACAACTTTCATTTAGAGTGTTTCTCCATCCGAAGTCATTTGCAAAATTTGAATTTCAAATTTGAAAATTTCATTCGTAGTTTTCTATAAAAGGATGATTTCAAATGAAAAAGTTGTCAACTATAAAGTCTCATAACTTTTTGAGATCTACAGCTTTTATTTTGGGAGTTTCTCCATCCGAGGAAGTTTGAAAAAATCAAAAAAAAATTAATTCCAAATTATTTCTACTTGGCAGTTCTCTTAAACCGCCGGTAGAAATGATTTTCTTGGCGGTTCCTTAAGAGAACCGCCAGTAGAAAATAGGGCCGATTCTGCTGGCTGTTCTAAAGAGAAACCGCAAGTAGAAATCAAACGCTAGTGTCAAGAGAAATGATTTGTATACTAGTGAACAATTAACTAAATTGCAAGAGAGTCGAAAGTCCATTCACATATAGTAAGAACGTTTGGGCTTAAAACGAAAGTTTTAGAAAGTCATGTACACATACTCACGTTACCGGTCACTCACTTTCTCCTATACACACGCTACACATGTATCACGTACCAGATCAAATGTATCAGTTACGTGTTTGTGAAAATACATGGCAATAAAAAATATGACAAGTTCAAAGTTGTGAAAAAAAAAAAAATACCATAATTGCCGGATCACAAATACATCAACCATACTAGAAAAATATTTTTTATATCTAAAACTTTCCTTATTTATTATATTTTCCAAATTAAGAAAAAATAAATTAGTATATATTCCATGTATTACCTCATAGGACATAACAAGTGATCGTAACCATTCGATCAAAATAAATGAAGGGCTCAGAGTTATTTGGATGTACCATAGTAAGATCCTATTTTGATTTGACTTTTTGTTTACACTTACAGAGAATATATGTATAGCCCTTGACTGTTGAATTCCAATCCTTTGCTAAATGAACCACTGAGCTATCTACATGCATGATCTATGTAATTTCTCTGTAGAGTACCTATGATATCAAGGTCACAAAAAAACGATTGTTAGCTTATCACTGGTATACTGTAGTTCTGTATACCAACTAAGAACTTTGAATAAATTTGTATTTAGTTACAGAATATATTTTCATTAAAATTTTACTTGGAGATATAAATGTTAATAATATTTACTATAAACTTGGTCAAACTTGAACTAGTTTAATTTGACATGCACGAATCCCATAATTACATTATTTTAGCCAACTGATTGAACAGGAGTTATAGAATATATTTTCATCGTAAATTTATTCAGAGACATAAATGTTAATAATATTTACTATAAACTTGGTCAAACTTGAATTAGTTTGACCAGCATGAATCCGATAATTTTATTCTTTTACCGACGGAGGTAGTATATTAATCAATGTCTTCTGTTGCACTTTTTAGCCAACTGATTGAACAGAAGTTGCCACCAGACCAGCTTTTGTGCTATACATCCTCGATGAAGCAATTAGGCCAGTCTCAATGGGGTGTCATAGAGGGTTTCATGTATATTTAATAGGGTGCCACATCAACATTTTGCATGAAACTCGTAGGAGAGAGAAGACATTCGTTTCGTGGCCACGAAACGCATCCGCACTGTTTCCAAAACTTCGGAAACTCCGTGAAACCTGCACTGAGGGGCTTCGTGCGTTTCATCCTGACTCCGTCCGCCCCGCAGCTGCGAGGTCGCCCAAGCGCTCCGGCGCGCCCGAGCTCTGCCTGTCCGGAGTGTGCTCCGCCGCTACGAGGCCGTCCGCGACCGCCGCGACGGAGTCCGGCTGGGGCGTCGCCGCAACGGAGTCCGCCGCCCGCCCGCGAGCCGCCATGGAGTCCGCCTGGCGCGTCCGCCGCAATGGTCTCCGCCCGCCGCGACGGAGTTCGCCGCTTTTTCGCGAGCCGCGATGGAGTCCGCAGCGTCCGTCGCGATGAAATCCTCCATCGTGAGCACGATGAAATCCTCTGTCGCGGGCTGCTCCGCGGTGAAATCCTCCGCAACGCGGGTCCTCCGCCGGCACGCACACGAGCTGCTCCACCAGCGAGCTCCGCCGTGCTGCGGCTGCCGCAGACTACGCGAGCGCGAGTGCCGGACGCGTCCGCCGTGCCACAGGCCGCTGCTCCGCGAGCGCTGGGCGTGGCTGCCTGGCTGTCTAGCTGCGATTTCCGCGAGCAAGAAGTGGCAGGCTACACGAGCACGAGCACTCTCCGGCCGCGGGGCGCGCGGCGTTGCCGGCGGCAGCTCGCGAGCGCGAGCGCTGAGCGTGGCTGTCACGCCGCCGGCTGTGGTTTCCGCGAGGGCAAGCACCGGGCGGGTCTGCGAGCGCTGTGCGCCACAGGCCGCTGCTCCGCAAACACAAGGGCGGTCGCGGGCTGCTGCTTGCTGGGGGGCCGCGCCGGTCACTGGCTGCCAGCCAGGTGCCTGCGGCAAGGCGTGCTGTGCTGGTAGGTTGAATTGGCTTGGCTTCCACCCTGCTAGGCGCTCGCCCCTTGCCTGCTGAGAAGGCACCATCATGGCCTGGCCCCCGGCTGGGTCTGCGGCTTTCCTCCGCGGAACACGACGTGCTGCGCCAAACGCCGCCACACCAGCTGCTGCGGCTGGCCTGTCGCCACGCTTGGAACGCGAGCGCCGGGCACGTTCGCTGTGCCTCCGGCTGCGGGCTCAGCGTCGGCGAACGAACGCCGTCCGCCATGGTGCCGGCTGCAGCTTCCGCACGAGCCTTCCAGCTGTGGAGAACATGGGAATAGAGGGAGTTGTGGGACCATAAAAGACTGAAATAATATGTGAAAACTGTGCAATGAAACTATACACTGTGGAAAGAGATACATTTCATGAGACTAGTATATTGCCCGTGCTAACGCTTACGGTGACATCTAAAATAACCCACATTATACAGTAATTTATCAAACTTCGTAAACAACCTATTATTGTGAATTAAAAAAAAATATGGCAAATCTAAATCAATCCATTATACTCCCTCCGTCCCTTTTTATTTGTCACTTCGCTTCCCGAGACACAAATGCCGGTAATTTTAATAAATAATAAATATTATCGATTAATATCATAATTAATACCATCGGAAAGATCTTTGGATCTAGTTTTTTAATAAAATTATTTGGAGATATAAATATTGTACGTATTTTCTATAAATCAAGTCAAACTTGTGGCACGCATCCCACGGCGACAAATAAAAAGGGACGGAGGGAGTACTTGATCAATGGATGTTACAAATGTGTCAGCCTGTTGCTACAACCATTTTCCGATAATCCCCAAAGGCCCAAACTATTGTGAGATAGAAAAAAAAGAACTACTAAGAGCAATCTTCTGATACATATAGCAAAAAAAGTTTAGTGCTGTTCTGGCTAAGATTTGGTGGTTGCAGATTACTTCAAAGAAAAAAGATGTGCGCCAAATAAACAGCATGTGTCCAATTGGAGATGAACTTTCGAGCAAGTTGAGAAGCTATTTTCCTAGCCCCCATCTTGAGGTCCTGGCGTACCACTAAAACCTGCATATTGCATTGCCATTATTGAAAGCAAGCTCAACTCAAGAGTTATGAAGTTCAAACAAAGCAGCAATACTTGAAACAAAAACCAGACAACAACCAGCATCATACCTCGTCACAATATATCATGGGAGGTCCTTTTAGAAATAAAAAGAGATGCAAGTCTACTCGTTTCAGGGAGTATATGTGTCTGTAAAATGCTTTGTCATAGCAGTAAATTATCAAGCAGTAGTACACTAACAATTCAAAGATTAATTTGTCTAGAAGTTCACTAAACATTTATCTATCTCTTCCTATAGGCAAGCAGGTAATGAGATATGGTACTGAAAATTCAAATAAAGCACCATTGAATTTCACAGTTGGTTACTCACAAGAGTTTCAAGGGGGAGATTGGTTAAGACATTTGATACAACCAGCAAATTGGTTGTTCTGCAAATACCGAGGAAAACGAATGGGTTACTGCAAACACTGTAACGAGGCATGTCTAGGAGATGAAAATAAACAGGCATGCATCATTCCATTATTCTTTCAGGCTTGACAATCTAGTGAAACTTTGTGGTAGATCACCAGTAATATATGACAAACAGCTAGATGCCAACAATCAAAAAACAATACAGGCTATCACAATTCCTGCTACTGCTCCTCAAGAAAGGCTATTTCCTGTTCCATGTATTAGAATGTGAATTAATTGTGTTTGTTTCTATCAACTGAACAAACCATCCAACTTTGTTGATATTATATATTTTGGAAATTAAAGAGGTACTTGAACAGATAACAAAACAATACTCACCCTGATTCCAGAGGGCGGTAACTATCATCTGCATTTGGAAAAAAAAAAGGGTAAAGCACTCCAACACAAATAATTGATGCTATATGATTAAATTGTTAAACATTGTATAATTCCTTGCAAAAATGACCAGTCAATTAAGTGAAAAACAATAAAAGCCACAACTGAATATTGAGTCGGTCCTTCCCAGAGCGGATAGGTGAGGAACAACCTGAGATACATTTGAGCCATATCACCATCGTCATCCATCAGTTGCTCTATGTTATCTCTGATCTTAAGTGAAAAAAAGATTGGGATATTGAAAAAAAAAAGTTGTTAAAGTATCGCAGCAAGCAAAAGCAATATTATGACCATCCTTTTACCTTATGGACTCCCCTCGTCAATGCAACCAGCTTGCTCTTGACTCATTCCAAGTTGATGGTACTAAATTTTGCTGTCAGCTCATCTAGTAGTGGGTAACCTTTAGTGTCTAATTCAATAGCCGGACAAGACCAGAAATAACGAAGGGAATGCTGCTCCACCACTGATTCAATGTAGTTGGAATCCCAGCCTGCATCCATGGAAAAAAAAGCCATCATAACCCATAAGTAAAATTCTATAAAATTCTATATCAAGACAAACCCCATTTCTAGCTATCTAGATACATACACCACGATAAGCCCCATTCCAAGTGTTTAGCCCAAACAAATTCGTGTGAGCCTAATACCCAACAGCAGCAACCACACCAAAACCAGAGGCCCAAAACCTATGAGAAACAATAGAATCCTGTTCCAAAGCATGTAAACCGCCCCATCTCTAGCTTGATTTACATGTCCATTCCCCTCACAAGTCACAAATGAACCCATAATCAAAACACCACCCCACCCGTTTACTGCATACCCAATCCCTGCAGGCTACAGCAAACAACTCAAACCTTGCCAATTGAGACAGATTTCGACATCCTTAGCAGAGCCTCTACACGGATCTCGCTTGTCTCACAAAGGGGATTATGAATGTTTAAATTTCCTACTCTGTTCACATCCATGTCTGGTCCAATCAACTTGATTATAACAAAATTCCAAGGAGATAGCAGTGAGGGTTGTTTCCAAGGATATAGCAGTGAGGGTTGTTCTTATTTCACATATTCAGATGTATGATAGAAAAATCTGAATTGATAATATGTTATTTACTGCAAAAGAAAAGCTCACAGGTCTAATTGCTTATCTTGTCAAAAATAGGAAACTTTGCTTCCACATACTCATTGCTGCCAGGGTCTTGACCAGCAAAAAGGTCCACATCTCTGTTCTTAATTATAAGATGGTCTTCCATATGCCTGTTTGGATTTCTTATTGTATCTTGTATATATCTGTTTAACTGCAATATGACCTGGGATAAGAAGAATACAGAAGAGGGACACCTGAGTTTTGCACTTAGGACAAATGAAAGAGTGATGCCTTAAAGCTCCGCCTGGAATTTATTGTATCCACAACAACAACAACAACAACAGAGCCTTTTATCCCAAGCAAGTTGGGGTAGGCTAGAGATGAAACCCAAGAGAGACGGGAAACTGGAAGACACAAAAGGGCACACGACAGAAAGAGGTCACGGTTCAGGCACGTTGATTGCCGTCTCCAAGCGCTCTGTCCAAAAACTAAATCCTTGGAGATATTCCACTCCTTAAGGTCTCTCTTAACTGCCTCGTCCCAAGTCAGTTTAGGTCGACCTCTACCGCTCTTTACGTTATCGGCCCGCTTCAGAACCCCACTACGCACTGGCGCCTCGGGAGGCCTCCGCTGGACATGTCCAAACCACCTCAATCGGTGTTGAATCAATTTCTCCTCCATTGGTGCCACCCCAACCCTATCCCGAATATCGTCGTTCCGAATTCTATCCCTCCTGGTGTGCCCGCAAAACCAACGCAACATACGCATCTCTGCCACACTCAATTGCTGGACATGTCGCCTTTTTGTGGGCCAACACTCAAAGACCAGATAACATCGCCGGGCGAATCGCCGTCCTATAGAATTTACCCTTCAGCTTCTGAGGCACCCTTTTATCACAAAGGACGCCAGAAGCTTGGCGCCATTTCAACCAACCCGCTGCAATTCTGTGCCTGACGTCTTCATCTATGTCGCCATCCTTTTGTAGCATCGATCCTAAATACCGAAAAGTATCCTTCTTGGCCACCACTTGCCCATCTAGGCTAACGTCTCCCTCCTCGTGCCTAGTCGCGCTGAAATCGCACCTCATATACTCGGTCTTGGTCCTACTAAGTCTGAACCCCTTCGACTCTAACGTGTGTCTCCATAGTTCTAACTTCCTATTAACCCCTGCCCTACTGTCATCCACTAGCACCACATCGTCGAAGAAAGAGCATACACCAAGGGATATCACCTTGTATGTCCCTTGTGACCTCATCTAACACCAAGGCAAATAAATAAGGGCTCAATGCTGACCCCTGATGTAGTCCTATCTTAATTGGAAAGTCACCGGTGTCGCCATCGTAAGTTCGGACAAACGTCACCGCATCCCTGTACATATCCCTAATGAGGGAAATGTACTTAGTTGGTACTTTGTGCTTTTCCAAAGCCCACCACATGACATTCCTCGGTACTTTGTCATATGCCTTCTCGAGGTCAATGAAGACCATATGCAAGTCCTTCTTCTGTTCCCTATATCTCTCCATCAACTGTCGTAAAAGGAAAATCGCCTCCATGGTCGACCTACCAGGCATGAACCCAAACTGATTTTGGGTCACACTTGTCACTCTTCTCAGGCGATGCTCGATGACCCTCTCCCAGAGCTTCATTGTATGACTCATCAACTTAATCCCGCGGTAGTTCGTACAACTTTGAACATCACCCTTGTTCTTGAAGATAGGTACTAATATACTTCTCCTCCATTCTTCAGGCATCTTGTTAGATCGAAAAATGAGGTTAAAAAGCTTAGTTAACCACACTATCGCTCTAGTGCCTAAGCATCTCCACACCTCAATGGGGATACCATCAGGGCCCATTGCTTTGCCTCCCTTCATCCTCTTCAAAGCTTCCCCGATCTCTGCCTCCTGGATTCTCCTCACAAAGCGTCTGTTGGTATCGTCAAATGAGTCGTCCAACAAAAAAAAAAAAAAAAAAAAACTATCTGTACATATTCAGGTTTAGGTCTGAGGATACATATTTCAGGTTACATGGTTCATCATCAGAAAGCAGAAACATACAAGCATATGGATGCATCTCTCAGGCTTCAATCACTTTTCTGGATTTAGCTAGCTAGCCTATTTTTCCTGAACAACAGTAGGTTTAATGGATGATGCATATGAAGTTCAGCTAGATAGCGTTAATGAATGATGCATATGAAATTCAGCTAGATAGCATTTTTCAGACAATAGTTTGTTTAAATGGATGATGCTTATGAAATTTTTGCCTTCAAAAGAAGAGCCCGTAAACTATCTAACTGGAATTAGGCACTGGTGATAATGTAAAGTAATCATCACAAACAACATTGGGCCATACATGTTTACTGGTGTCAACAGTCTACAGGCAGAACTAAATAGTTTGCACTTTCAGTCAGAGTATCTGAACCATGTATGATTATTTCTTTTGGAACTTAATCCAGCAGCAAATTAAACTAAATTACAGCATGAAAATCTGTGGCAGATCGATTAATGATAGAAGCATTGACACGAAAACAATGACAGAAGCATTGGCACGAACGCATGGTAGATATGATTATGCGTCATCAGTTCGCATCGAAAATCAATGGAACACCAAATTAGTTTGAACTTGGAAGGAAGACCAAATTACTTGGAAGGAAGAAGTAACTCAGATCTGAGCAAAAAGAGAAGAAAGAAAAAGCAACTAAGAGAGAAAAAGAAAAAGCAACTAAGAGAGAAAAGGAGTATCACGAGAACCCATCCATACGTTGGGCTTGGATCTCTGGTTTCCTCTCGATGCACGTCATCCTCAAGTCCAGCCGTCATGCCTACCGTAGATTAGGCCACTTTGCTACCCAACATGCCTGTCGGGCTGCGGATCGGAGCATCCGGATCAAGGCGGGATGGCGGTACGACGTCGAGCCGAAGCCCCAAGGACGACCATGTCTGTTTCCTCTCCTTCCCCGCTCGTCGTCTCCAGCAGCCCTCTCCATTAAGAAGTCTTCCCGGCAAAGCAAGATCGAGGGAAGGGGGGCTCGGCACTCTGCAACAAGGGCGCATCGAGGGAGGGCCGGGAAGGCGGCGGGGCGGCGTTGGGCGGCAGATCGCCGGGTTGGGCGGGGAGGCGGCAGAAGGGGCAAGCGACCGCCTCTCTTCCATTCCCAGCGACGGTCTTCCCCGGTGGCTCTTGTCGCGGCGAGCGACCGATTCTCTTCCCTTGCCCGGCAGCGGTGACGTGATGAGGGCGTCGGGCTATCCTCGACGCTGGCTTCAGCGCGCTGAAGCCTGTGATTTGTGGCCGCAAGATCTCGCGAGAATGATTAAGGGCCTTAGATTTTAATGATGTTGAATTTCTGCGTGTATTTTGTGGGGTACGCAATGGTTAGAGCCTCTCAGCGGGGGAAGTATTTTTGAGTGGACGGAGTATAATTTAAGTATTCCATTATAGTAGAGATGTTTCACGTCTTGGAAACCGAGAGATGAAACCATGTATTGAGACTGGCCTTAACCTTCTTGTGATGAACCTTAGAATTGAATTCATTCTAATAATTATAATTTTCCATACAAGGGAGACACTTTTGTTAGCCATATAAGAGGAAAAATTATAGTTGTAGATTAGAAACATGGCATGGTGATTATAGAATCAAATTCTCTCTCCCACCTTATGAATTTGAGATAGGCATAGAAGGGAGAAAATTATAATTGTGGAATGTCAAATTCCAAAGCAAACAGCCTAATCTATTATGGAGAATCTAATTTCTCTAAGATGAAAGGATCCAAACGGGGCCTAACAGTAAAAACTTAAATATTATTTCAAAAGCTCGTGTAGACAACACAATTTTTTAGTTCCATTCCCACCTAAATTTAGATGAGACCAGGGACACTTGCATACAACACTTTAAAATTCAAACTTCTAAGCCGTAGTTTTAATTAACATATTGCAGTAGATACCTGTAAATTGGAGTGATTGGAACACCAGCTGACTACCAAAACAAAGTACAAATATTAGAATAACAGATGAACGCAAGAACATAAGTTTTGAACGCTCTCATTCAAGTGTACAAAAGAAAACAGAGCCAGCATTATACAGATCAATCTGCTGCACTTTGGAGTATATGTAGAAAGATTTGTGTACTATGCAGGTGACAATTTCTCCCATAAATTTTGAACGCTCTCATTCAAGTGTACAAAAGAAAACAGAGCCAGCATTATACAGATCAACCTGCTGCACTTTGGAGTATCTGTAGTTAAGCACTTATATTTCACATGTGAAAACGTAGCAGTACAATTTGATTATGTTGTAACTGTAACCTATGACACCTTAACTTGTGCCATCCTAACTCCCACATCCACCCCAAAAAAAAAAAAAAAAAAAAGAACAAAAGTGTGTTACTACATGGGCTACATGAGACAGGATAATGACAAAACTAACAAAATGTAACTCCATGTTTCGTAGAACGCTTCCTCTTGGCACCTGTAGCCTTTCCCTCTTGAATCTCACAAGTACAGACATAGCTATAATACGGGGGTATCTCAGATCTCCATACTAGCACCTCGAATTTCCCATGGGGCTTAATGCTTCCATACAGGACATCTTGGGCCCTTATCTCTGGAACCTCCTGTTGGGAAGAGTGATGAAGCTCACAAAGCATCAAACCTTCAGAAGGTGTGGCCATTCTTCCAAACTCCACAGGTCTATTTTGGTCTACAAGTTCTATTGGATGCATGCCGAATTCGGAGACATGCTTCTGGATGATCCCTCTCCAGAAGCCTAGAACCTTGCACCAAAAGTGGACGTAAAAATTGTTCCTCAACAAATAAAAGGTGATGTATGCGCCAATGAACGAACATTCCTGCATTCTAGCTATCTGCATGGCCAGTTGTGCAAGTCTTGGGTGTGTCTTAGGATCCATGCCTCCAAATGTAAGTGTCGTAAAGAAATACCCAGTATTCTTCAAAGAGGCAGATCTTTGTAGAGTGAGAGCCTGTACAGTTCCAAATTTTACAATCTTGTCTGAACGACTTGTGACTATGATTTTACTTTTGCTACAAAAACTCTGTTTGGAAGCAAGATACAATCTATTTCAAGCGTCTTCATTGAGATTTCCTGATAGTTTTCTAACAACTAGCACCCTCTTGCCTTTGTTCGAGTTTGACACTTGATTTTGATGTTTCATTGCATATCCTTGTCTAAAAGCTAGCTTATCATCTGTAAAATCATGGTCGTGTATGTGGGGTCGAGATGGTGAACTAGAGGGGGGTGAATAGTCATTTCTAAAAACTAATCGCAGCGGATGACCGAATTAAATGCGAAATTGAAACTACCGGTCTAGCTAAGACTTCACCCTTCTATCTAAGTTTAAGCACCTTACAAAGTAATCCTAGGTTGAGCCACTAAGGTGCTAGGTTTGGTAGTGCTTGCCTATCCAATACTAGTTTGTAAGGTCACTCAAACCTAAGCAACTAGTACTCAATCAAGCCAAAGAGCACCTGCTCAATAGCAAGGCTACACAAGCCAAACTAGAGAGCTCAATTTGCTTAGCTACACAAACTAAGCAATGTGACTAACAAGGCTATACAAGCCAATTAGTCACGCAAGGGATCTACTTCTATGCTGAAAGGTCCAATTGGCTAGAGGGAGGTGAATAGCCTAATTAAAAATTCTACAAAAGCACTAGATGAACCGATTAGTAACAAAGATGGCGCTTAAGCAAATTTTGCGCTAGCCTACTAGAGAGGGGTTTTGCAAGCCTCCTAACCAATCAACTGGCAACCTAATATACTAGAGCACACTAAGAGTAATGTCCTTAGCAATCAAACTACTCTACACACCCAAATACACTACTTTGCACAAGTGTAATCGCAAGAGGGAATCGAGATATACAAACCGTGCCTTCGGGATGTTGTACTAATCACCGTCTTGATCAATAATGAATACCTAAAGTGATGATCCAAACAATCAATATGAAATCCAAATATGATCTCGATGGATCAATCCCAAATGAACACCGAAGTTTTTACCAAGATTCACGTACTTGCCAACACGCTACTCCTCGTTGTGACGGCACACTCACTTGAGATTCGGTGGCTAATTGGCACCACACCAAGCCTCCAACGGGCACCGCAAGAATCACCACAAGATGAGGGCAACAGAAGTCATGAGCATTCCACTAGGGTACGTTTTGCGATCTCCTGCGCGGATAAGGTCAAGAACACCTCACAACACCTCCAGAGTGGCGAAGAACAATCTCCAAGCTTGCTCAACTCTGGCCTCGCTGCTCCAACCATCTAGGTGGTGGCAACCACCAAGAGTAATAAGCTCAATCGCATCAAGAACGCTCACTAGTGCCACTAGATGCTCAATCACAAGGCAAATGCACTAGAAGCTCTCCCAATCACTCTCTAGATCAATCAAGAGACATGCAAAGTGAGGGAAAAGGTTTGTTTAGCTCTAGGAGATGTCAAATATGTCAAAGTGCCAGTAGAGACTCCCTAGAGCTAGCCAATCCACTTATATAGGCGCCTCAAAAGACACCCAACCGTTACACTCAAATCAGCCTGTCTGCGCACTGACCGGACACGGGTTAAGTGATGAAGGGATGCGTCCGGTCCAGCGTCCAGTCACTCTCACAAAGCCACATGTCGCTGATGTTTGAATATAGCCGTTACGCGCCAACAGTCGAACTCATGCGCGCTCTTCAGCAAACGACCGGACGCGTCCTACGCATTGACCGGACGCTCACCATCGCGAGTCCAGTCTCTACACAGAGATCTCCAAATAGGGAAAATCACAACCGGACGCGTCCTATGCCCCTGACCGGATGCACCCAGCATCGGGTCACTTCACTGCTCTCCACACCTGCGCTAGCCAGCATTGATTGAACGCGGCACCGGAGCGTCCGGTCGGCCAGTGTCCGGTCACTCCAAAAAAACCCCGGACGCCACCACTTGACCGGACGCGTCCGGTCCCTACCGAAACAGCGTCTGGTCACCTCTGAATAACCTTTTCAACTTCTGAAAACCTCTGAGTCCCATCTCGCAAGCTCGACGGGAGGGGTTTACACCCAAACCCCATCAACCCTTGCTCTACACTTGTGCTCGTGCGTTAGCATTTTCAAACGAATTTTGCAAGAGTTTGTTAGCACATTATGTCCCTAATGCATATGCAAAGTTATTGCTCACCTAGTGGCACTTAGATAATAGATATTGCATGAAATCAACCCTCTTAATAGTATGGTTATCGATCCTAAACCCGGGCATCAACTTCTCTACTCACCTACGGCTGGCGAAATGGAAAAGCCCTAGCATATACCTTTGCCTCTAGCTTTCCATCCCACTTCTCTTCTCTCTTCATCTCCAAAGGTGGTACTTGATCACTTGTGGTCACTTCTATTACCTTGATCTCCACTCCACCACTTGGCTTGGACCTCTCCTTTCCCTAATGCTACACACTTAGCAATAGGGTTAGTCCTAGATTTCATCAATTAGCCAAAACCAAACTAAGAACTTTTATATGCTACCCAAGCAAGAAAGTAATTAGCAAGCTACACAAGCTAACTAATTATAAGAGCAACTACACAAGCATAAATAATATGAATAAGTAAAGAGCTTGTGTATGTAAATTGCAAACCATCGAGAAGATGAAGACAATGTTGACACGGTGATTTTTATCCCGAGGTTCACTTGGTTGCCACCAAGCTAGTCCCCATTGTGTCGACCAACTCTTCGTGGTTCAGCGGCTAAGAGGTGTTTCACTAACCTCATCCACACAATGGACACCACAAGAATCTATTGCAAGAGAGGCAACTCAATGACACACTTTTACTAGAGTTACTATTTATGATCCCCGTAGGGTGAGCGCAATCCCCTTCACAATATCACCGCAATCGGAGCACCACTCAATCTTCGAGCGTGCTACACGATGCCCATAAGCCTCCAAGCCATCTAGGAGGTGACAACCTCCAAGAGTAATAAGCACCACCGGCTTGCAAATCAATCACCTAGTGTCACACTTTGCAATCTCTCAATGCAACACACTAGCGATCACTAACTCAATTTTAGATCCAATCTCTACAAGCTCCAGTGAGTTAGAGGGCTCTCAAGCACCACCAAGCAAGGACATAAAGTCCTCAAGTCGCTCAGCTTCTAGCCAAGGCAGGCCACCACCTCTATATATAGAGCTAGCGAAGAAATGGCCGTTGCCAACTTCCCTCAGCCCGCACGAGGGCATCGGACGCTCCGATGCAGGAGCATCAGACGCACACCCCAACGTCTGACGCACATAGCAACGCCACGTGTTGCTCTCTCTTCAAACTAGCCATTGCCACCAACGGCCAGCTCTCTCACGCACTAGGCACACACACACATTGGACGCTCTGATGCCTACCATCAGATGCAACCCCCTCCCATCAGACGCTATGCAGAGAGCTCCCAAAACTCTCACCGACGCATCAGACGCGTCCGACACAGGGGCATCGAATGCTCCTTAGCGTCAGCTGCTCCTGCTACTGCTCTGCGCCACCAGCAGCTGCTGCTCGCCACTTTGCATCGGACGCTCCGATGCAAAAGCATCGAACCCGCCCGATGCAGACTTCACTAGTGTGCTGCACTTGCACAGTACCATCGGACGTAGGCCCAGCGTCCGACGCTACTGGCACCATCGTCCGATGAGTGTTTCTCAGCGAGGACACTTCGATGACTTCGCCTCGTTTTCTGGCCTCCGGCATAGTGGAAAACAGACACTTCATTTCCATAAAAACGCCGAATGTGCCAAGACCACCAAGTGTACATCACCATGTCACTACAAGGAACTTGGTCTAATGCCATGACGCTCCATTGCAACACCACACATTTGGTTGCCATTGGGGGTCATATTGCAACCATGGTGCAAAAATGGTTGCCAAATGTGCCTGCAATGCAACCAAGTAACAACGTTGCAAAATGTATGGTTAATTGTTGTAATTGAGCCTTGTATTGCAACTGTTAAAAGGGTTTTGTTGCGCTTTGGTGCGCCTTTTATTGCAATGGATGTTTGTGGTTGCATTATTGTTGATTTTTGTTGCAATTATTGGACATTCTTGCAACTATCTAGGGTTTCGTTGCCTTTGTGGTGTATTATTGCCACGACTATTTGGGTTGCAACAATTTTTAAAATTTGTTGCAAATGCTAAATGGCTCTTACAATGACTAAACTACGATGGTTGCCATAGTGTCATACTATTACTATGATGTTTTGGGGAAGCAAAAGTATTTTGAAGTGTTGCCATTGGTACGCATTAATAGCAACGGTGATCCTATGTGGACGAACTATCTAGTTGCTATTACCACGGTTAGATATGTGTTGCGAAACACTAAAGTACATGGTGGGCTTTGATTAGTGTTTAGGCTAGGGCCCAATAGCAACCTAATCATCTTCCCACGATGAACGATGACCTCTTGATCGCGGCGCCGCCCTAGCAGCAGAGGCACGCACGAGACGAGCGATGACCGGCAGCGGTTTGCCCATCTTGCATCTGGTCGCCGAGGTGTGTGCCCTGGGACGATGGCCCTAGCGATGCTCGTCCACCTTGATCATAAGTTCATAACGTTAGAAGTGGGTATCCTCTGGGATTGCAATATGATCATAATTAAGTTGATTTTTTAATTGTGATTGGTGCAATGTGATCATGCAGAATAATGTCGCGTGAAGATAGGAGTTGGATGCGCTTACCTCGAACGTCGCTTGTGTGGATGCAAAAATTACAAGAATTTTTGAACAACACATTTGGTGACAGAGGTGGCAGTGCTAAGTGTCCATGTCCGAGATGTGTTTGCTTGACATACAGAGTACGGTCTGACGTTCAGATGCATTTGCTTTCTAGAGGGTTCGATGGAAACTTCATCAGAGAAGGTAAAGGTTCAGATTTTGGATTACACAATGAAGTTGGGGAAGGTTCAGATTTGGGATTACACAACGAAGTCAGGCAAGGTTCAGATGCAAATCCAGAAGCTGGTGAAGTACAAGCACATCATGACGCACCACTAGGTGATACAGAAGCAGTTAATGAAGATGCACCACCACCTAGTGAAGACGAGGGGCATGGTGCCACCGGGTTTGGTTAGATCCCTAATCAGAGGCGCTATACATGGAGAGCTCAGAGATGATGACAATGAACCTCCAAATGAGCACGCCAAGATCTTTTTGAAACTATTAAACGAGGCAGAGAAGGAATTGTATCCCGGCTGCCTAGATGCTAGTAAGGTCTCTTTTCTTGTGGAGCTTTTTCAGGTTAAGTGCCTGTATGGTATTAATAATCGTGTATTGGAGGGGGTACACTATCTGTTCTCAAGGTATCTCCCTAAAGGCCATTGTGTTCTAGATGCAATGGAGAAAGTACAAATGGTGGTTTGAGATCTAGGCTTGGACTATGAAAAGATAGATGCATGTTACAACAATTGTGTGCTATTTTGGAAGGAGCACTAATCTGGATAAATGTCCCAAATGTGGCGAGTCCAGGTGGAAAACGCCCGACGACGGTGCACGTACGGGCGAAACAGATGGTGGTGCTGATACAACAGGTAAGAAGCATGTCCCAAGGAAAATATTAAGGTACTTTCCTCTTACTCCTCGGCTTCAAAGATTATATATGACAGAGAGTACGTCATCAGAAATGCGATGGCATAAGGAACAATTGGTGGATGATGGCTTTTTGCGTCACCCTGCTGACTCAAAGGCATGGAAGCACGTGGATGGCAAGGAACATGTGCATGAGTGTTAGTATTTTCACAAATATTTTCTGAAGGATTTTTACTCCTCACAACGCCACTCGATCCTAGCAACACGATGCAAAGTTAGATCGCTCAAGTGGCACTAGATGACCGATATGCAAACAAGTTTGCCCCTCTTGATAGTACGGTCATCTATCCTAAACCCGATCATCAACTTCTCTACACACCTATGACCGGTGAAATAGAAATACCGTAGGTTATACCTTTGTCTTGCGCTTTCCACTCCATCTCCTCTAGTGTCAATGCAACACATGTGCCAAACACCCACGTGAATGATATGATCCACTCCATGGTCCATCGATCTCGACCTCACCTGCTCTTCACCATCGCTTCGGTCCTTCGGCGCCAAGTCTTTGCTCAAGCCTCCTGACATTCGGTACCAATAGCTTCAAAGCCTCCAACTTGCCCTTCACCCTCACGATTGGTCCATCAAGCCAAGTCTTGTCTCGATCTTCACCTCTAGCCACATGACTCCATGTCATGTACCATGCATTAAGCTTCTTTATCACCTATGGACTAATTCTCTGTATATCTCATATAAGCACAATAAGTCCATCTAGGTTATCACTCAATTACCAAAACCAAACAAGGACCTTTCAATGTAGCCACAAGATTTCTAAGAAATAATCTTGGACTCTTTCATCCTTGCAAACATGAGCAACTAGGGTACTCTTACCGACTCTGCGTGGACCGACAATTGGTAGGACCTCCAATTCTTGAGAACTGTGAGGTTGTGTGTGCAACAGGAATTTAATGACAAGTTCTACTTCCACCTGACGACCAAACATGCAATTACCCAGTAGGATATGCATGTTGTAAGGCTGGCGAAATAGACAAGGGTAGTTCGCCAAAAACATCACCAACTCTTCAAATCAACAATCATGGAATTCAATTTGTCTAGTGCTTCTTCTAATTGTTCTAAAAACTGTGCGGTTCGACTGAAGAAATAGGGATCCTTTGCAGAGCGTACCTTGTATAGGAACATAAAGCGCCTAACAGCTGGATCATTGCCATCCTCTCCATAGTTAGGCTGGTACCTAAACACATGAAGTGCATAATAGCCTTGGTGCTTGGCCTTTCTTAGGATGCCCAACTATTGAATCGTGGCTTGATTTGTGATGTGCTGTCGCATGGCCTCCTCGTCAATGACCTGAGCTCGGAGAAGAGCCCTTTGTTGGCTTTCTTCCATGGCTAGTGTCGGTGGCTTCGAGCACTTGTTGATGACAATGTTTATGGATCGAGTCATCAACTCACCCAGGATTGCAGAAAGGAATATTTCCATGTGTGAGTCCTCTCTTTCTCCTCAGGAAGAGAAAGCAGTAGGATGTGCAAGAAAAGAATGGGTGAATTTAGATGTTTGTGAAACTCTCTATTTTTTGCTTCATGTCACAACTCCATGGAGAGAAAGGGCCTTGGTGTATGACCTTTGGGGATGCTTTTGCCTTTATTACCTGGTCATTCTGATTGACTCTTTATTTTTGTTTGAACTTGCTACCCGTTGGATACTTCCGGAGAATACTTCGAGGCATTGGCTGTTGAATTATTAGCACTGAGCCGTCACCATCTATGATCTGTGTAATTACTCTGTAAACCTCCCATGATATCACAAAAATCGGATTGTTACCTTAGCCACTGATATACCTTACTTATGTGTACCAGGTACGAACCACATTGAGCAGTGTCCGCAGTTGCACCTTTTAGCTAACTGGCTGAACAGGAGTTACCTCCAGACCAGATGTTTTACTATAAATTTCCATTGAAGGAATTAACCCCCTTGTGTTGGCTAAATCACTAAGGGCCTGTTTGGAAGCCTGGTATTCAGTCTAAAACCCTTGTAAATTACAGGCCCTAAAGTTTTTCCAATCCAATCTAGAATTTGTTGTTTGGATGGCCAGTTAGCACAATAAATTTACAGTCGAATTTGGCCAAAACAATCGGATAAAAATAATCTCCAACCCAGGTCTGTCGGGCATGTCTCGTCCGCTCGCTTCGTCTCCACGGCGGCGGTTAGAGCTAAGTGCATTGATTGGCGGTTGGTCGCCGTCCTCAGCTGATCGTGTGGGACGCGAACTCCTGCAAGAAGTACTCGTTCCTCACGGCCGCCCGCAGCAGCAGCTACGGCGACGGCGGCGGCAGATCATGCTTCGTCGTGCGGCGGTTGCTGGCCGTCCTTGGTTGATCTCCCGCGGCGGCAGCTATGGCGACGGCGGCGGCAGATCATGCTTCGACGTGCGGCGGTTGTTTGCCGTCCTTGGCTGATCTCCCGCGGCAGCAGCTATGGCGACGGCGGCGGCAGATCCTGCTTCGACCTGCGTCGCGGGCGGGGAAGACAGACAAATCATCGTGGTGGCTCGCTCCTCTTCGGCATGTTCGCGGCGTGGATGCTGCAGTGTGCTAGGGGCCACCGTCCTCACCGTGGCCGTCAAATACGGCGTACCTTTTAGCTGCTTCATCCACAGCCATAATTACTGTCTGAGGACGAACGCAACAACATGGATCCGCTTGAGCTCGAGCTCTTGCAGATCGCGTTCTCGCCTGCATGAACGATGCAATAGTACCAGGCGACTAGCGCACCCTGCTCTCCATCTCCATGCAATAAATTATTTGGATTCCAAACAGCTGTTCTCCAGGAGTGTAAAATCATTTGTATTCCAAGGGGTTTTGTTGTGCACAATAAATTACAAGTGAATTCCATTTACAGGTGCAAAAAATTTTATAGCAACCAAACAGGGCCTAACAGTTAAAACTGAAAGTTATTTCAAAAGCTCCTTTAAATAACACATTTTTTTATTCCTTTGTGGTGGGTATACTTTTACTGGGCCAGCCTAAACTTAGATGAGTTTTTAAATCACATGGTGTTTCAGAATTACATGGAAAGCATTTAACATTTTAAAATTCAAATTTCTATAAGCCGTAGTCTTAGCATATTGCAGTAGTTACCTGTAAATTAGAGTGGTTGGAGCACCAACTGACTATCAAAACAGGAGACACTGAAATTAGAATATCAGATGAACGCAAGAACATAAATTTCAAACTCTCCCATTCAGGTGTGCAAAAGAAAACAGAGCAAGCATTGTACTGTATCAAACTGCTGCACTGTTACAGTACAAACGCTTGAAAATTTTGTATACTATGTAATCATGTTATGTGAAAAAAAAGTCGTTATGACTAACTCCAGTCAATTTCCAACTCTTTTGGGGAAGAGATTGGTGGGATGTCAAATCTTCTTGAACCACTGAGACTCTGCTTGGCTTGCAACACGAAGCCGATAAGTTGTTCCATCTCCACGAGGCAGGCAGTCTAGCAAAGCACCAAACATTATCTGAGGTATCGGCATATAAACAACTATATTTTCCACTATCTTAATTGAAACGCACAGTTTGTGCCAAATCTTTCAAAAAAAATTTGAGGCACTGTTGACAGATGTCTTGCTGAGTAGAACTGGAAATATAAAGCCCAAAACACAGGCTTGAAGATTCATGCACAGGCTGAGGTATCTGGACTAAAACAAAACACAGGAAAGGATTCACCATGTTCAATAAAAATATATAACTCTGGCTGATAAGCGCTTACACTTCAGATATGAAAATATAGCACTTACACTTCAAAACTAACCCTATGTATATATGTCCCTGCATAAACCAGAAAATTACAAAATTAATAGAAAGTGCCTCCATCTTTCATAGTCTGCTTTCTCTTCGCACCTGTAATTTTACGCTCTAGAATCTCACATGTATTGACATAGCTATAGTAGGGGGGTATCTCAGATCTCCATACTAGAACATCAAATTTTCCATGTCTCTTAGTGCTTCCATACAGCACATCTTGGATTTTTATCTCCGGAACCTCCTCTTGTGAAGAACGGTGATATTGTTGAAACATCATGAAATCTTTAGAAGGTGTGGCCATTATTTCAAACTTCGTAGGTCTGTTTTGCTCTAGAAGTTCAGAAGGATGCACACCAATTTCGGAGACATGCTTCTGGACGAACCCTCTCCAGAAGCTCAGAACCTTGCACCAAAAGTGGATGTCAAAACTGTTCCTCAACAAATAAGAGATGATGTTTGCGCCAAGGATCGAACGGTGCGTTCTGGCTATCTGCATGGCCAGTTGTGCAAGTCTTGGGTGTGTCTTAGGATCTGTGCCTCCAAATGTAAGTGTCTTGAAGAAATACCAGTATGCTTCATGAGACAGATGTTGTAGAGTTAGAGCCTGTGTAGTTCCAAAATTTACAATCTTGTCTGAATGGCTTGTGACTATGATTTTACTTGTGCTACAAAAGCTCTGTTTAGAAGCAAGATACAACTTATTCCATGCATCTTTGTTCAGATTTCCAGATAGTTTTATAACAACTAGCACCCTCTTGCCTCTGTTTGAGTTTGACACATGATTTTGATGTTTCATTGCATATCCTTGTCCAAAAGGTAGCTCATCATCTGTAAAATCATGGTCATTCAGCCATAGGATTTCTAAGAAATAATCTTGGACTCTTTCGTCCTTGCAAACATGAGCAACTAGGGTACTCTTGCCGACTCTGCGTGGACCAACAATTGGCAGGACCTCCAATTGTTGAGAACTATGAGGTTGTGTGTGCAACAGAAATTTAATGACATGTTCTGCTTCTACCTGACGACCAAACATGCAGTTTCCCAGTAGGATATGCATGTTGTAAGGCTGGCGAAATAGACGTGGGTAGCTCTCCAAAAACCTCACCAACTCATTGAGATCAATAATTATGGTGCTCAATCTATCTAGTGCCTCTTGTAGTTGTTCCTGATACTTTGCATTTTGACTGAAGAAGTAGGAATCCTTGGCAGAGCGTACCTTGGATAGGGACATAAAGCCCCTAACTGCTAGATCCTTTCCATCCTCTGCATACTGAGCCTGGTACCTGAACACATCAAATGCATAATAGCCTCGATTCATGGCTTCTCTTAGGATGCCCAGCTGCTGGATCATGGCTTGATTTGTGATGCGTCGTCCCATGGCCTCCTCGTCGATGACCTGAGCTCGAAGAAGAGCCCTTTCTAGGCTTTCCCCCATGGCTAGTGCCGGTGGCTTCGAGCACTTGTTGATGACAAAGTTTATGGATCGAGTCATCAACTCACCTACGATTGTAGAAACAAAAATTTCCATGTGAGTTCTCTCTTTCAACTCAAGAAGAGAAGCACCAGGATGGGTAAGAAAACACTGGGTGAGTTTTGATTCTGGAAGTCTGTATTCTTTGCTTCACATCAAACCTCCAAGGAGAGAAAGGGCGTTGGGCTCAAGAAGCAAAGTCATATAAGAACACCTAAATTGAGACTTGAGAGTCAATAGTCCATTCACATGTTTGATCTTTGGGACTGCTTTTGGCTTGGCTTCACTGTTTGTGCTACAGTGAGCAGGCAAATATCAGTTAGTGTAGTTTCTGATTTTGCCGGAAATAACTACCATGGCTATGTTTTCTTATATAATCTCTGGTGAAATGTAACTTGACTGTTCCTATATAATCTAGGTGGCAATTATTTCTCTGTCAGCACCAGGAAGCTGAAACATTTGGGGACTGTAACTGATTACTGTTGGATTATCTCAGAGCAGCTTATGGGCAACTTCGTTTGCTGCGTAATTGCAATGGATTCCCTATTCGTTTGGACATTCCACAATGCTGTTGTTACTTTGGGATGATCATAATATTTTCCAATAAATTGATAAGGTATGCTTTGACCCAGTATGCTTTGACCCCATGTTTTTTCGGACTGTTGTTTTCTGCCTCTTTGAATTTTGCAGCTCACCTCTTGTTTAGAGGAATACAAGTCCTAGTGAGTTTGTGATCCGTGTGCTGCTGTATCATATCATGTCCAAGGCATGTGAAATCACCTATACGGAAGCATGATTGCACTTTTTATCATTTGCAGTTAGTTGATTGTACCCAGTGCAAAGAGAGAGGCGAAAAGGAACTCATTGCTGTTGGTATGTGAATCTTCTATGCAGCTGGTGGATATGGCCAGAGGATTGGGGCAAGGGTGGGCATCGAGATGCTAGCGGCGAGGAGGTTGCTGCATGTGGCACACTACCTATATAAGCAAACTGGCAGCAGGGGACGGCTGTGAGGGATGAAAGATGAGGGCAAGAGAAAGACAATGAAGTTGTGTTGTTTGTTACTCACATCCATTGGAAAAATCAGGTGGTAGGCACGTGTGAATTGCCTAGTAGATATATAGTCCCTTGTTTGATTGACAATGATTTGTACTTCTGTTAATGCAAACTGTGTCCTTGCTACACGTTCAAATAAAATATTTCATATGATGAAGATTGGTGCTCATAGTAATTTGTTTTGCTGGGAGAATACATGGGCACAAACCGAGTAAAACTAAAAAATAAAATAAAATTAAAAAAGATGAACATTGCTTGACATAAAATTTAAAATGTTTTACAAGATCTAGACACGCAACTTACCGTTTCTAGAAAGCGTTTTATGTCTTCTAGACACGATTGACACCGTCTTTGGAAAGCGTCTCATGCTTATTAGAAACACTTGACATCGTGTCTAGAAAGTGTTTCATGTCTGCTAGACACGTTTCACAAAACGTATCTACAAATCTTGACACGGTCTGTGTGGAGACGCTCCACACACGCTTTAGTGAAGCGTGTCTATACTTCAGTAGAGATAAAATAAAGCATATCTAACCTACAAATAAAGCGCATCTACAAGGGGTGGTTTTTTGAATATCAGATGAGGACAAGAACGTAAATTTTGAACTCCCGCATTCAATTGTACTAAAGAAAACAGAGCAAGCATTGTGTGGGATGGAACTGCTGCACTGTTACAGTACAGGCACTTGAAAATTTTGTATACTATGCAATCATGATTAATTTTCGTCTCTTTTGGGCCAGAGACTGGTGCGATGTCAAATCTTCTTGAACCACCGAAACTCTGCTTGGCTTGCAACAGGGAGCCGATAATTTGTTCCATCTCTTGCAAACCACCAAACATGATCCGAGGCTCTACTGACATAAACAACTCTATTTTCCCCTATATTAATTGAAGGCACAGCTCGTGCCAAATCTTTCAAAAGAAAAACTGTGGCTCTATTGACAGATGTCCTGCTGAGTAGAACTGAAAATGTAAGAAATTACGATAGTTGAGGAAAATATAGACCATTCGTTGAGCGAGATCGGATAGTGAAGAAATAGAATATACTCATCTGAAAGTACCTAAAGGTGCCAAATAGATAAGGATAGTACCAAATTAGGTGAGACTGCTACCAAAATATTTGAGGCCATATATATTTTTTATTTTATTTTCATATATGAATAAAGGACTAAGTCTATATTTAGCCCCTTAACTTTTGGTTTTGTCTAATTTTAACCCCCAACTTTTAAACCATCTAAATTTGACACCTCAACTACCAAAACCGTTTGACTTTGGTTTTTTGAGTGGTTTTCAAATAGCTATGGGTGACAAAGTTAGACAAAATCAAGAGTTTAGGGCTAAAAACAGTTTATAATGTCCATTTTTCCCCCCTTAACTCTTGTTTTTTCTAACTTCGGTACCTCAACTATTAAAATCATTCAAATTTGACATTGAGGCAGTTAAATATTTCTTTGAACAGCTCTGGAGAGGTCAAAATTACATGATTTTTATAGTTGAGGTATCAAAGTTAGATGTTTTTGTAGTTGAGGGTTAAATTTAGACTAAGTCAAGAGTTGAAGGGCCAGAAAATGGACTTAATTCATGGATAAATTGGTCATTATAGCTACATGTGTACATGTATTTGAAGGCATTTCTTCCTTAGTTTTCAAAGGGAAAAGAGTGTATATGATGTCACCACAGCAGCTTGACGAGCCGCTCTAGCTTAACCTCAGGCTCCGGCGACAGCGGTGGTAGCTTGGCCCTGCCAGGGAGCAGGAACTTGAGTTCACTACTGGAAACAGTTGATTTGCCGAGTGTCTACAGCACTCGGCATATGTCATAAAACACTCGGCAAAAAGTTTGCCGAGTGTAACACTCAGCAAAGAACCCTCGGTGAAGATCCTATCGGAAAAGAGAGATTTGTCGAGTGTCAATTATCGGGCACTCGGCAAAGAAAAACTAACAGTAGAACGGCAATGGCAGATTTGCCGAGTGTCAGAGCAGAACACTCGAGAAATCTAGGATGTTTGTCGAGTGTCAGGCCAGGACACTCGGCAAACTATGGCCGATTTGCCGAGTGTCTATGGACTTCGGTACTTGGCAAAATATGGCTGATTTGCCGAGTGTCAAGGTATGACACTATGCAAATCGTGTTCCCAGGTGCACAGGAATGGTCGATTTGCCGAGTGCCCTAGCCCATGGCACTCAGCAAATCGACCAGAAAGTGCCTTTTTTGTTTTTTGCATTTCATCCACACAGGCATAACATATATATTCCCAGCATCACATATCTCACAGTATACCACATTGCTCACAATATATATCGCAAACATCCATATCTCACAATAAACATAAACAAGTGCATAGTCCATCACAAGCATAAGTGCATCATAGTTATCCGAAACTAACACAAGTGCATAAGTCTGAAACAAACACAAGCATAATAACCATAAGTATCATGGCGACGGTCCGAGGTGAGGAGGCCCAATGTGAGATCCTCCCGGTGACTCTCCGAGTCGATGAGGCCATCATTCGATGCCACCGATGGAGGCTGCACAAAAGAGAAGATATTGCAATTGTGAGTATCCTAAGCATAAACATACAAACTAAAATATTCATACTCACAAAGCGTAGCTAGTAGCTGAGGTGCAAGTGGGAGCAAAAGTGGAGCTAGAGCGAGGGCGAGCAAAAGTGGTCTAGGGGCAGTAGGCAGAGGTGTGCACCCCGGACGGCTCCAAGATGATCCGGGTCGCCGAGGATCTCCGGGTCGCCGCCGCCGGGCTCTTCTCTGCAAAAAACATAAGACTATCAATACAAAATTTTGGCTGCACCTCCCCTGCATGGGAAGATTTCCAAAACCTGCAAGAAACAATGGCGCGATGGCCGACAACCACATATACAACAACTCCCACAACCAGCATCGCCACCACGACCACCACTCCACAAACCCACTATCAGCACCACCACCACCAAACCAATGCCACCGCCACCGCCACTGCCACCGCCACACTAGCTAACTACCTAATTAACTAACTCTAAACCCACCACTACCAACCTAAGTACCATGGGGATCCTGACGACGGTCGACGGTGAGAGGCCAGGTGGCGCTCCTCCTCGAGCCCGGCGGTCAGCTCTCCTCCTCGAGCACCGGTGGCCGACAGGGGTAGATGAGCACGAACAGGGATCGACGGGGCTCGACGAGAGGTCATGGACAGGCGCTCCTTCTTCCTCCATCCCCTTATCCTTCTTCCTCCTTCTTCTTCCTCCTTCCTCCTCCTTCTCCCGCTTGGTCAGCCGGGCAGGGCTGGGCCTGCAGGGGCCGACGCGGCAGGCACTGGGGGCACGCACCGGTGCCACGAGACGACGGCGGCAAGCTGGGTGAAAGGTCCAATTGGCTGGAGGAATGTGAATAGCCTAATTAAAATTTTTATAAATACACTAGATGAACCGGTTAGTAACACAAATGGCGCTAATACGAGTTTATGCTAGCCTACGAGAGAGTGGGAAAGCAAGCTTCCTAAACCAATTCTAGTAATTCTAATATACCAGAGCACACTAGGAGTTTGGTTCTTAGTAACAAAACTACACTAACAAGCTAAGCTACACAACCTAGTAAACTACTTGCACAAAGTAGATGAGGAAGCAAGATGAGGAAACTGTGCCTTGTGGATGTAGCTAATCACCATCTTGTTAATTCAATCAATATCAAATATTAAGACCCAATCAATCAACAAGAATACCAATATAATCTCGAAGGATTAATCCATAAAAGGGTGATGGAGACACCAATTTATCCTAGAGGTTCACGTGCTTGCCAACATGCTATGTCCTCATTGTGTCCCCCTTGACCACGTGGTTCGAAGGCTAATTGGTATCACACACCGAGCCTCACTAGGCACCACAAGAATCTACCAATGGCTAAGAGTTGAATGACACGAGCATTCCAATAGAGTACCTTTTACAATCTCCGCGAAAAAAGTCAAGAACCCCTCACAATCCACCGAGGTGAGGCCAAGAACAATCACCGGCTTGCTCACACCTCTTCTCCACTATTCCAACCATCAAGGTGGTGGCAACCACCAAGAGAACAAGCAACCACGCAGTGAGAACAATCACTAGTGCCACTAGATGCAAGAACTCACAAGCAATGCATTAGAATCTCTCCCAATCTCTCTTTGGATGCAAGCAATCAAGCAAGATGAGAGTGTGGGGGTATAACCCCCCGGTACCCTCAAGATGGTACATGGGCCACGCCATCAGCGGACCGGCCCATGAGTTATGACAGTCATTGTAATCTAAATTAGTACCACCTCAGATACTTTATTTTGTAATCCCTGCCCCTCCGGACTATATAAGGAGGGACAGGGGTACCCCCATAATCAACTCGAATACAGTATAGAACACAGGATGTACGGTATTACGTCACACTGACGGCCGGAACCTGTATAAATCTGTGTCTCTGTGCTTGTGTTTGGGTTACCATCTCGTTCTTGATCTCGCGCACCCCGCCACCATCATCTAATCTACTACCTAGGGTAACCCCTTGGTAGGCTGCCGACCAGATATCGTCGACAGCTGGCGCGCCAGGTAGGGGTGTGCTCCTGATCCGTCGCTGAGCGAGATGGCAGATTCGATCTCGGAGTCTCTTCGCAAGATTCCGGGGTCATGTTTCTCGCCTCGGATCTCGTCGGCCCCCGTCGACAATTCGCCGCGGCTCTCGTCGGCTCTTGCTGAATTCTCGATGAAATCGCCATACATCTCTCCAAATGCCTTCCATGGCAGGTCGGCTTCTCCATGCTGATCACTGCTGTCGTCCAACATAGTCAGCTCGGGTCATGCACATGCAACCTGCTGGCGGCGGCCTGCTGATCGGATCTTGTCGTGATGTCCAACCCGGACCCTCATACGCTACGCCGATTGGATCTCGTCATACAGCACGGGATCCAACTCCAACACGACATCGAGGCACCAACAACGGCTCATCAATCTGCAGCAACCTCCATCTCCTACGACGATGGAGTGGATCCTGTCGTGGGTTCATCGACTGCCGATGCCATCGACGGCTCCCAATCTGGCCACCGCCCATGCATGCATCGGCCACCGCACGCATCAACGATGCAACACCTGATCGGCGTCGTGTCAGCATGACAAACGTGCCACGTTTTCAAGTTGCCATGCAATACAAGCTAAATACAACAGCCATGCACCACGATCCGATCTGCAGTACATGCTACTTTGGCTTCCACCCTACCGCCGATTTCCCCATGTTACACGCCGACTTCTCCGCATGGCCACCGATTCCTCCACGTGACGTGTCGATTTCTCCGCTCGACTCGTCGATTTCTCCGCTCGGCCGTCGGTTTTCTCCATGAGACGCACCGGCTCCTCCGTACAACACGCCGACTCCTCCGTTTGACGCACCGACTACTCCGATCGACGAGACGGCTTCTTCGCTCGCTTCTCCGCCCGGCCGCCGATTTCTCCGTACAACACGCCGACTCCTCCGTTCGACGCACCGACTACTCCGATCGACGAGACAGCTTCTTCGCTCGCTTCTCCGCTCGGCCGCCGATTTCTCCGTGCAACACGCCGACTTCTCCGCTCTCCGCTCGGCCATCGATTTATCCATGCGACATGCCGATGCGATGTGCCGATCCATCTGCTCTACGCGTCGACCACTCTACTCGGCTACGACGACGACTCGTCTCCACTGACAAGCTAAGTCATATTTTTAATATTTTTCTAAATATTCTTCGATCCTTATGTATCTCCATATATTTCTCCAACTGTTTTTCTCCATATCAATGCATATACACAATAATTTTTTATCCGCCGATTAGCCACCAGCTACGCTTTTATTCGAGTCATCCAGAAACAACCCTGGCCTCGATCTCGACCTACACGTGCATGCAGCTCCACGCTCTACGTTACGGTCAGTCAGCAGCGGTTCCTTAGCGACTCTTGTGCTCCTACGCGTACACGAGGCCTGAGCTCCTCCACGCTATGGGGTATGAGATAGCTGAGGCTGGATAACAAGATACAAAGCTATGTTGCAGGGCACTATTCATGTTTTTGCCATTCGGGTTGCTGACCAGCCACGTTCTGAGTTGCGTTGTCCAGAAATGGCCCCGTTCCTGACTTAATCCTAAAGACGTGCATGCAGCTCCGCGCTCTGCGTTGAGGGTCGGTCAGACAGCGGCTCTTCGGCGACGCCTGTATCCCTACGCGTGCATACAGCTTCCACGCTAAGCGCTATAGGCTACGGGCTAGTCGGGGCTGGTAATAACGCGATAAAGAACCAACTGGTTGTACTCTACGCATATCAATAAATTTTTCGCCAAAAACGAATATAATATCGCCAATATCATCAATACCGATTCTCGCCGAATTTTATATTTATTTTTACATCATGTACGACCGGTTCTCCATATTTATTGCAGGGGCCTGGTTCGGTCATCGAGCTTATTCTCTACGCTCGGGGACTAGATCAGGCTAGAAGGACATGAGGACTATCGCCAACCAGGTGGTTGCACCACCTGGCGCTCGGATTTCGTCGCCGACCAGTTGGTTGGACTACTCGCCGCTCAGATTTCATCGCCGACCAGTTTCTCCGACCACTCGGCGCTCATCGCCAGTCGCCGCTCGCCGTCCGTCTCCGCTCGGCGCTGATCGCCGATCGCCGCTCATCGTTCGTCTCCGCTCGGCGCTCAACGCCGATCGCCACTCGCCGCTCATCTCCACTCGGCGATCAACGCCGATCGCCACTCGCCGCTCATCTCCGCTCGGCGCTCATCGCCGATCACCGCTTGCCATTCGTTGTTGCTCACTGCTCGTCGCTCATCGCTTTTCGAACGCTCAGATTCTTCATGCAAGTGTCACTAGCTACGCTAGTGTGCTATCAAGTTACTCAATGCTGTTCGGTTCAGGGTGCTGATCCTGGGCAGCGCATCGGGGGCCTTGATACACACATGACAGCTAAGCTGGGGACTGATTATTTATTCGCCTGGATATTGGAATCTTCTATCCTTTGACCCTGCTACAAGATGCTTCGCTATTTTCTAGCAGGCTCGGGGACTACGGGTGTACACATCACCTCTCGGTGACTTGACGGGTGTACACGTCTCTCGACATGAAGAAATCTCAAATTTAATTTTGAGCCCCTTGCATCCTTCTTTGCAAGCCTTATCTCGAATAAGCCCGAGGTTCGGCCGACCAGTTCACGCTTGGACTGTCGCCGACCAGCTTGCTCGAGCTTCATCGCCGGCCAGTGCATATGACTTCATCGCCCGACCAGTAAGGCGGACTCCATTGCCGATCGGTCAAACTGGTCGGATCCTTCGTTCCAACTGTTCAAACACGGTTTAGCAACTTCGGACTGATTCAAGACGGCGTTGCTCGAAGGATACAAGGCGCTCGGGGACTAGCTGTGGGGGTATAACCCCCCGGTACCCTCAAGATGGTACATGGGCCACGCCATCAGCGGACCGGCCCATGAGTTATGACAGTCATTGTAATCTAAATTAGTACCACCTCAGATACTTTACTTGTAATCCTGCCCCTCCGGACTATATAAGGAGGGACAGGGGTACCCCCATAATCAACTCGAATACAGTATAGAACACAGGATGTACGGTATTACGTCACACTGACGGCCGGAACCTGTATAAATCTGTGTCTCTGTGCTTGTGTTTGGGTTACCATCTCGTTCTTGATCTCGCGCACCCCGCCACCATCATCTAATCTACTACCTAGGGTAACCCCTTGGTAGGCTGCCGACCAGATATCGTCGACAGAGAGGGAGGAGGTTGGCTCAGCTCTAGGGTGCTCAAAAATGATAAAAAATATGCAAGAGTTGCTCTCCAAGCCGGCCAACAAGCTTATACAGCCAACCGTTGTGCAATTTGTGGGGCTAAGTCGGGGGCGTCGGACGCTCAGATGCCTATGCATCGGACGCGTCCGGTACTCATTCCTGAGCTCCAACAACCCGCCATGTGTCTACGTTTGAATCTAGCCGTTGCCTACGCAAACGGCTAACTATATGGATCTTGGACGAGGCATCGGACGCTCAGATACATCTCAACGGACGCGTCCAACGCCCATCGAGCACGCGCTCAACAATCTCTCGCCGCCAGACCACCGGACGCGCTGATGCTCTCTAACGGACACTGCGTCAAACACTGGACGCTATGCAAAGAGGTTCCAAAACCTGTCCAAGCGCATCGGACGCGTCCGACGCCTTGCCATCTGACGCAGCCGGCGTCTGATGCTCATTTTGCTCCAATTCTTATAGCTCGGTTGCTTTGTTCTGGATGCTCAGGTTCTCCACCAACGGACGCTCCGATGCTCATTCCAAACTTGTGCCATTCTTGCCCTAAGCACCGGACGCTCCTTTGCTGGCCATCGGAACCTTCTCAATTTTGTATCATAGCCTTCTCAATTTTTTATCATAGGCTCTGCATATGATATCATGACATCTCGCCAAGTTTCATGATTTTTGGACTTGTTTGCATTTTATAGAATTTAAAAACTATTTGCCCGCAAGTTGACGGTCTTGTTCCGTGAAGATGTTTGAAATTTTAGGTCTGTCTCTGGATACATGCTCACATTGGCATGAATAACATGAATATCATTTTTCTATTCACTAAATTCCATTATTCGATGCACCTGCAGTTCAAACTTCCGTTTTCTGAAAAATTCAATTAAACAGAATAAAACAAGAATATATAGCAAAAAGTTTGAGAAATGCTCCAAAATGGAACATGGTGTCCCCAATACTCTATAAGGACAGCCAAAAAAATTTAGAAGCTAAAATCTAAAAAAAAAGTTTGCCAAGTGTCTGAGGAAAACACTCGGCAAAACAGCTAGTTTGCCGAGTGTTTTAACTTGACACTCGGCAAACTTCTAACGTTGTTTGCTGCCGTCATTCTTTGCCGAGAGTCTGGCTGCTGGCACTTGGCAAAATATGTCTATGCCAAGTGTACCTTTTCGCTGAGTGTCTAGCACTCGGCAAACCACACTTGTGCCGTGTGTTTTATTATGCCGAGTGGCACTCGGCAAACTGCCCCTTTGCCGAGTGCCTGAAATAAAGCACTCGGCAAAGATTTTTACACTTGGCATTGAGGCCATTTCCGGTAGTGGTTGAGCGTGGTCCTGAGAACTGTAGGTGATCAGCAAGGCCATGGGCTGCATCGTCAATCTCACCGCGCTCTTCTTTGGAGCGTTTCGACATGGGAAACCCGAACAGATACTGGAAGGCTCCCTACACGTTGATACTCATGAACATGGACAGATACTAGAAGGCTCCCTACACGTTGATACTCATGAACATGGACAGATACTGGAAGGCTCCCATGAGCCTTCGATCTGCATGAAGTTCCTCACCAGCAAGCTAGTGCCATGGGAGAGGCGAAGAGAGGAAAGCCTGGTCCTGAAATCGGCCGTGCACTCGCCGTCCTAACCCTGGCTGCCGCGCAGTCCGCCGCAGCGCGCTCGCTGCCAGTGAGGCCACCTTCGGGCCGAGTGCACCACGGCCGGGTTACGATAGTTGAGGGCACAAGCTCAATAACTAAAATATCTTATTCTCTACTAATTAACTGGAAAACAAAAAAACGATGAAAGTATACCATGGTACTTTTCCAACTATTGTAAAAGATCTCCAAATATAAAGGCGAAAACGCAAGCACAGGCTGAGCTATCTAGAGTAAAACAAAAAAAGGACATGATTCACATATTCCGTGAAAATATATTGGCTCATGTGTTATTTGGTAGATACGCGCTTACACTCCAGATATGAGAAATGTAGCACTTACACTTCAGAACTGACCCTATGTATATATGTTCCTGCACAAACCAAAAAAATTAAAAAACTAACATAAAGTGGCTCCATCTTTCATAGGCTGCTTCCTCTTTGCACCTGTAATTTTACGCTCTCGAATCTCACAAGTATTGACATAGCTGTAGTAGGGGGTATCTCAGATCTCCATACTAGTACCTCAAATTTTCCATGTCTCTTAGTGATTCCATACAGTACATCTTGGAGTTTTATCTCTGGAACCTCCTCTTGTGAAGAACGGTGATATTGTTGAAAAATCATCAAATCTTCACAAGGTGCGGCCATTCTTCCAAACTGCATAGGTCTGTTTTGGTCCAGAAATTCTATTGGATGGATGCCGAATTTGGAGACATGCTTCTGGATGAACCCTATCCAGAAGCTCAGAACCTTGCACCAAAAGTGGATGTCAAAACTGTTCCTCAACAAATAAGAGGCGATGTATGCACCAAGGAACGAACATTTCTGCGTTCTGGCTATCTCCATGGCCAGTTGAGCAAGTCTTGGGTGTGTCTTAGGATCCATGCCCCTAAATGTATGTGTCTTGAAGAAATACCAGTATGCTTCATGAGACAGATGCTGTAGAGTTAGAGCCTGTGTAGTTCCAAAATTTACAATCTTGTTTGAACGGCTTGTGACTATGATTTTACTTGTGCTACAAAAGCTCTGTTTAGAAGCAAGATACAACTTATTCCATGCATCTTTGTTCAGATTTCCAGATAGTTTTATACATCAGTGACAGGAGCGACATCAACGCAAACTATCTCGAGCCCCTGTGGCACCATCTCGACAAACGCTACACAAGTCGAGAGCACAACATTAAAGCATGGCTCCGGCGTATCAATTCATGTTGGTAATTTCTCTATTATCGGGCTAGTGTTGACGGTAGATAACGATCACTTTTAACCGTCAACTAAATGCATAAAGGAGATCACCACTAGAAAACATAGGGGTTTTAACTGACAATTTCCACGAGTTTTGGTGATTTCACATTTTCTGCAGGATTATTCCAGAAAAGAGAAATTGGAGGATTTAATTGCAAGATTTACACAAAACTTAACCGCGACGGAAAATATCATCATCGGACTCAGGAAGGATCCAGAAGACACCAGAACGAAGCGGAGAAGTGGAGCCCACCTGGTGGGGCCGGCCGGCCTCCCCCTTCCACGGCCTTTCACCAGCTTCTGGAGTATTCCTCCACTGCCTTTGAGGATCAATCTTGGCCCTACGTGAAGTCGGTTTGATCCAACGGTCATCGTTTCCTCCACCGGGCTATAAATATGTGCCTGCACCCCCCAGGAGCAATTAAAGGTTTTGCCTCAATTCATTTGTCAAGATTAGACTAGAAGCTAGGGTTTCCAGAGATTAGAATTAGAGCTCCAGTTCTTCAAGTTCAAGATTAGGTTTAGCTAGCAAGGTTCAAGTAGAGTTGGGCGCTTCGCTCGGAGCTTCCGATCTGCAGTCAAGAGATTGGTAATTTGTATCTTGTTTATGACTTTGTTCTTAATTATTATATTGCTACTTATTAAGTTTTTAGTTTGCTCTAGTTGCATTCTTGATATAGTTATGATTGGTGATGATTATAGTCATATGTTCGTAAAGTGCCTAATTCAATACTCGAGTGGGTTAGGTGGTATGTACTATGTAAGCGTGGTGCTTAGATAACATATATACCTACGATTGCATCCTGATGTGCCGGGTAGTGTGGTAGATCGTAGGCGTACAGGCCTATTGAGTCCTCTGTATTCCACCCCTCGCATGTAGGCTAGTAGAGCACGGTCGCGAAGGAGGTGACTTATGTCTCAATATCCTCCCTAGTTGATGCTCCTTATGCTGTTTTCTAAGTTGGTTACGCTATAGATGAAAGTGTGTATATTGGTGTGATCTGTAGACTTATTATTTAGGGATAATCTAGAAGTTCTTTACTTTAGCCGAATCTCCTGTCTAACCAAATCATATTAGTTGAGTCTTTAATCTCTGTCTCTGGAAAGTCCTGTTATTTCATGTTTATCTTTATCTTTATTATTTATCTTGACTCACCCCTGCTAAAAGCATTAGTAAGGTTAATCACTATAGGTTTGCACATTTAAGTCATAGTCATAATTTCTTTCTATCCCCTTCTAGATAGATCCAACGCATTAAATGAGTTTTCCTTTTGGCTTAAAACAAATCAACGATACTTGGGAATCTTACCAGGTGAAATGCTACAACAGGAGAATTATCTGTGCGCTTGCGGATATATTCTATAGCATTATTTTAGGGTAGACAAGTGTAGATTATTTTCCAGCATTTTTGGCATCATGTTAGGGATGACAACTTAACGCGAAGTGATGTTAGAAATGTCAACAAGCATTTCTGGCGCCGTTGCCGGGGAGATCAACATTTAATTGCCAGGATAATTTCATTAGGGGGGTATTCGATCTTTTTTCAAAGAAAATATTTTTTAAAAGGAAGAGTAATAAGGCTATAGACATAAATACTTATAGGTAGATCAATACCTTTTGCTTTTTAGCAGGCTTACCCTTGTTTGTCTTTGTTATTATTTTATGCGGGGGTAAGTGCAGGATTGGTTGTGTGCTATCAACTCTCATCAATAAAGAGCAACCAAGACCCTAAAGAAGCTAGACATCGCTTGAGAAGCTATGGCGAGAAGACGTTGCGTGAATTCTCTGCTCCAAACACTGAGAATATTCGCGTTGGACCAACTCTCAATATTGGAGAACATGATTATGAACTTAAACCAAGCCTCATCAACATGGTGCAAGCTATCATATTCAATGGAAAGAAGGATGAAGATGCTAGTGCTCATTTGCAGAATTTTCTGGAGATTTGTAGCACCATCAACATCAAGAACATATCTCAAGACGTCGTGCTACTTCGTTTGTTTCCGTTCTCATTGGAAGGGAAGGCGAAGCAGTGGTTCTATCAAATCAAAGATCAGATTGAGACATGGGAAGGATGTTCAAAAGCTTTCCTAGAAAAGTTTTTCCCAGTAGGCAAGACCAATGCATTACGAGGGAAGATATTAGAATTCTTTCAGCAGAAAGGTGAACCGTTTCCTTAAGCTTGGGAACATTTTCAAGATTATATCTCAGATTGCCCACATCATGGAATGGAAGAATGGTTACTCATGCAAACATTTTATCATGGATTAATACCAAAGTCACGTGAACAACTTGATGCCACTATTGAAGGATCATTTATGTCACTCACTCCTAGAAAGGCCAGAAGTCTTATGGACAAGATATTAGAGAATCAAAGCTGGACATATAATAGCCAAACTTGTCATAAGAGTGAAGAAGTTTCAGAGGAAGTGTGTGCACTATCAACTAAGATGGATGTACTATTGAATTGGCTAGAGCAAAGAGCTAACTACAAAAGAGATCGACAAGCCATTCAAGACGCATTCGACTCTCAGAATCAATGTGGAGAATACTTAGGGGTTGAATTTGATAACGCCCCAGAGAAGATCAACACTATTATCAAGTCCACTTCATAGAAGCAAGGATGGAGTCAACCTCAAGGTAAGTATCAAGGTAATAGTTACAACCAAAAGCAACCATCCTTGAGAGAGTTAATATTAGAACAGGCTAGAATTAATGAGAACATTCATAAAAAGCTTGCTTTCAATGATGCAATTTTAGAAGGAATAAACTCTAAATTAGATAATTTTTCTTCTGCTATTAAAGAACAAATAACATTCAATAAGAAGATAGAATTACAAATAGCCCATTTGGCTTCTACTTTGTTCAAGCTACCGCTAACCCCGAAAGGTAAAAGGAATATCTACTAGAGGAGGTAAGTCAACACGTGATCCACCTTACCCAAAAGGGGTAAGGAGGCCACCATAATTACAGCAGGTAGAAGAAGAAGTAGAGAAAGATAATACAGAAGAAGAAGTTATACCACAAGATTTGCCACAAGACCCAGAGTTACACCAAGACTTTCATGACACAAATCTCCTACCGTTTCCACGTAGAAATAGAAGGACCAAAACAGATGAACAATTCGGTAAGTTTGTAGAGGTAATTCAGAAATTATATGTCAACATTCCGTTGCTAGATGCCATGCAGGTGCCTACATACGCAAAATACTTACGGGATATCCTCAACAACAAAAGACCACTGCCTTCTACGGAAGTCATTAAGCTTACATAAGAGTGTAGTGCGGCGATTCTGAATTCTCTTCCTGTCAAGAAGAAGGATCCAGGATGTCCTACTATTGATTGCTCAATTGGAGATCAAAACTTTGAGAATGCCTTATGTGATCTTGGAGCCAGCGTTAGTGTTATGCCCAAGAAGGTCTTCAACAAGCTCAACTACTCTACGCTTACACCCACTTCGATGTGTTTGCAACTAGCCGACCAATCAATTCGTTATCCCACAGGGATTGCGGAAAACATTCCGGTAAGAATCCGAGACTTTTTCATTCCTGTAGATTTTGTAGTACTTGATATGCAGGAAGTGATGAAGACACCACTCATCCTCGGGAGACCATTCCTAAACACCGCAAATACACACATTGATGTTGGAGCTGGAGAAATTAAATTCACTATTAATGGGAAAGAAGAATGATTTGCATTCAAGCCACGACCGGAGCAATGCCAAATATTGGAGTGTCATGAGAAGCAAGAATCAAGGTCATCATCTCCAGACCCGGAGATCAAGCATGAAGAATAATCAAATTGAAGAAGTCCGATTCGGTGGATTTAAAACCCCGAACCTTCGCCGAGAGGTAACTCGGTAGTTATCGGTAATTTAAATTTTTGCATATTTATTTTCTTAGCCTTTGCATTATTAAAAAGAAATAAAAACAATCATGGCATAATAGTTAGAATAAGCACTAAGTAATTAATGCTTATGGGGAGTAAAACCGCCGTCAGTGATTTTTACTCCGGAAACAGAAAAATACAAAAACACTGTCATTAGAATTCTTATTTTCCATAGATTCATAAAAGTAATTTAGTTTTTCATTCTTGTGTCATTATACGGTATAAATACGGGAGACATGTGGGACCCACACCCATCATCTCACATCCCATCACACCTACCATTATTCACCACCATCCAAGGGAGAAAAGCATTCACATGCATGCACCAACTTTCACTCACTCCTCTCCCTGGCATTTTCCAATCAAGTCATCACCGAAAGAGCATCCTAAGGGGCAGCATCTGTAGCAATGTCGACACCAGAGAAAGGAGAAAGGAAATGGCCAAGGTGTGGGGCCGGCCGGCACCCCTCTTCTTCCTCTCCCTCTCTCTTCACTCATTCATTCCTCCGCCATTCTCGAGTCCAGAGAGCTCTGCTCCCCTCCACCGCTATCCCCAGAAAACCCCAACCTGCCTGACGAAGAAGACAGTGGAGTTGAGATTGAAAGGGCCATGTCAAACTTCCCGGTGAACCCCGAGCCCTACCTCATCACTGGCCTCACCGTCGATCATGGTTGGAATCGGCCTGCCCGCGGACGCGTTGCTCTTGGTGGAGAGCCGACGCGCGAACACGAAGACTATGTTGTTGTCTCCATCGACCTGATGCCAGCTGAGGTGAATGCACTCCGTCCAACTCTTGATCTGGTTGTTCAGTTCTAGGAGCATAATCAGCGTGTCAGGGTTGAATCGCACCATCTCTCGCCATTAGGTCTGGGTCTGATTCGTTTGCGGTCGGTGCTTCAACGTGATCAACTAGTATGTAATAGTCCTCTGCACTTTGGCAATCATATTGTGACAGTCGTCAATCACGATGAAGGAATCAATAGTCGATTCTGTGCCTACACAAGATTGGCTTGGATCATGTTTTTAGCTTTTCCCCTTGATTTCGTAAAGATTTATATGTCAATGCAGCAAAGAGTCGCACGGCGGTGGTGCTTGCACGGTACACAAATGACAACAAATCCGAGTCCTTGCAAGAGTGCTCCTCCTCAATCCAAGCAGAGTTCCAAGAAGCTTAGTTGTATCCGGGGGTTCTATAATGGGCGGGATCGGTAGGTCATGGTCGGTTCGGTTTATATCCGCTCAATGGCAACTTCCCGGATGAGTTTCGTGGTGACGAGGATCCAGTACCTTTCGATGGGGAGCCACATCCGCAGCACGGCCCCCGGGTCCTAGGAGCTAAATCAATTCCTCCAAACCGGCAAGGGGAGCAACAAGGAGCTGATCTAGGGATTGGAGCTCAGTTCAATCATGCCCAAAGCATGGACATCACGGTCTTGCGGCACCCGCAGCCCCCCGCAGCTCAAGAAGCCAATGACTGGCCAGCCTAGGAGCCAAATCCTGCACTAGTAGCAGCCTGCAGTCCAGAAATCCAGTGCTGTGCGTGCAACCAGCTCAACCCTAGGACAACAATATGCAAGTTGATCAAGAAGTCATGGACCTTGACCTCTCTAGCCCGGCCATGCGCTTTTCTCCGCGCAGCGAGGACGACATTTCAGCCAATATGTCCCGGCATGAGACTCAAGAAGACACTGATTCATCCAAATGACTCCACTTCCCTAATCCCCGAGGAGGAATTAAAGCAGATGGCAGCAATCAGGCTTTGCACCCAACAGCTCCTATACAATTCTAATGCAAAGTGCCAAAAAGCTATACTCTAAGGGGCATATTTGCAGTAGGTGCCAAAGACTCAAAGCATGGGCACTATCCGCCCCTCCACTCTACAGGCCAATCATCATTGACACTTGCCTCTATCCGGGGCTACAAGAATGAAACATGTGATTTAGCTGGATGGGAGATTGTGCCATGGAAACCAACCGCTCGGGCTCTTGCCATAAAGCTCTTTGCCAAAGCACGTAAGCGTCTGTAGTATGCAAACTTCTGTTGATATCTTGAGCATTGCAACCTTTCTCGCTGAACCTGAATTTGAATCTATGAAGCATGGGCCAATTCTGGAAAGCACTGGCCTAGAAGCCTCACACGGTGATGAAGCTAATCTGCCCCTAAGCCCATGGGATTGTGAACCCATAGAGAATACATTCAAGCCCAGCCCAAGAGTCGATTGCCAAAAGGAAAAGGAACACCGTCATCTCTCTCGCCAACAACCCCTGTCCGGTTCCTCTAGCCCACCGGGCTGAAGCAAGTGTAAGGCGTAGCAACAGGCTTAACAAAACGGAAGGTTTCCACCCAGTAAAGTTGGACAAAGATCCATCCAAGAAGCGCCGGGTTAGTGCAAAGTGGCCATTGATGAGAAGACAGGCGTGACAGCCCCAATCCCTATTGAGATCCTACGTGGGTGGGGGAATCGATTGCGGGATCGCTCCCGGTGAGCTATCGACGACGCTCTAATGCAAGCTTGTCCCAATGAAGATACAGCTGAATAAGAATATCCGTCGGAGGGTGTAGACCAACGGTTTCAGCAATGATCTTGATCCCCGCAACAAACACCTATCTGCACCTTTATATTTTGCCTGCCATTTATAAACTTGCCTTTTGGAACTTGTTTATTTCCCCGATCCATGCTAGTCAGGGTCGGTTTTGAACCTCTCTCGTTATCTTTTATCAATGAATTGTTGTATTTGGAACATTCTATGCTGGAACATTCGCGGTATCAATGCGAAGGAAAAATGTGATGCTGTGCGAAATAAGATCGAAGAGAGTGCGTGTGCTGTTATATGTCTGCAAGAGACCAAGAGAGAGCATTTTGATCCCTCCTTCATTCGCAAATTTGCCCCAAGGCATTTTGATCGATTTGATTTCATCCATTCTGTGGGGGCTTCTAGAGGGCTTATGGTGCTTTGGGACAACTCAGTTTTCAATGGGTCCGTAATAGACAGGAAGAGTTTTGGAATTACCGTAGAACTCACCTCCATCCAGAATGGAGTGGTTTGGCCGCTCACCAACGTTTATGTCCCTTGTGTTGATCCTAACAGATTAGCGTTCATCAACTGGTTCAAAGGCCTTGAGATCAGGGAAGAGGATAACTGGATATTTCTTGGGGACTTTAACTTTTACAGATCTCTCAAAGAACCGAAACCGACCAGGTGGTAATTTAGCGAACACTCGACTTTCAATGAAGCTATAGGACACCTCGGTCTCATAGAGCTACCATTGAAGGGACGTGCATATACTTGGAGTAACATGCAAGCTAACCCGTTACTCGAGCAGCTCGACTGGTTCTTCACCTCAACAAACCGGACACTAGAGTTCCCCAATACAGAAGTAACACCGCTAGCAAAGATCACATCTCGATCACATTCCGTGCAAGATATCCATCGGTACCTGATTCCTCGCTCAAACACGTTCAGATTTGAGAACTATTGGGTTGAGCATGATAGCTTTAATCAGATGGTGCATGATAGTTGGTACTCGACACCGAGAGATAGATGACTATGCAAGAAACATTTCCAGCAAATTCAGAAAAACTCGGAGAGCTGATCTCGGAAATGGAGCCGCAATCTATCTAACTTAAATCTGCTCATTGCAAACCGCAACACGGTAATTGGATTTCTGGATGCACTTGAAGACGAAGGGTACTCCACAACCCCGAGGCCAACTTAAGGAGATATATCAAGTCTCGGCTTGAGACATTACTCCATCGAAAAATTATATATTGGCGAAAACAGATATACAAAGTGAATAGAATCAGATTGGAGATGAGTGCACAAAATTCTTCCATGCAACGGCTACTATTTCCTTCGAGGAAGGAACTCCATTCCACGATTCTTGAATGATGATGGAGTGCGGATCCAAGACCACGCTAGCAAGGCTGGTTTGCTTTGGAACTCATTCATAGGAAGGATGGGGATCACTAGCAACCCCACCATGTTATTTGAACTCGGTGAGTTGATCACCCCCTCTAATGATACGCAAGCGCTAGTGGAACCATTTGAGCGGATAGAGATAGATCAAATTGTCAAGAAAATGCCAACCGACAAAGCCCCGGGGCCGACGGTTTTAACGGGATGTTCATGAAGAAATGCCGGCAAATTGTGAAGCAAGATTTTTATAACTACGCAATGGTTTCTATTACGGTATAGTGAACATGGAATGTGTCAACTCATCCTTCATCACATTAATTCCTAAAATAGCAAACCCAGAGACGGTCGGTGACTACAGGCCTATCTCTCTCATGAACACCCGGCCTAAAGTTAGTCACAAAGATAATGGTCGATCGTGCATAGCGATTATAATCGGCTTAATCCTTTGCCACCAATATGGCTTCATTAGATCACGCACGATTCAAGATTGCTTAGCCTGGAGTTTTGAGTATATCCACCAATGCCAACAGTCCAGAAGAGAAGTGATTATACTTAAACTTGATTTCAAAAAGGCTTTCGACACGTTGGAACACTCGGCCATCCTACGGGTCATGGAGCACATGGGGTTTCCCACGGTCTGGCTGAACTGGACAGCTAGCATTCTCGAAACAGGGAGTTCAGCAGTGCTACTCAATGGAGTGCCTGGAAAGTTCTTCAGATGCAAACGAGGGGTTCATCAAGGCGACCCACTATCCCCTCTCATCTTTGTCTTAGCAGCAGAACTCTTGCAAATACTGGTCAACAAAGCAGCAGCCCTAGGGGTCATAACAGCACCTATCCCCCAGCCAACTGAGGATTTCCCGATCATCCAAGACGCAGACGACACTCTCTTATTCATGCAAGGCGGATGCGGGCAGCCTTTTTTCCCGAAATCAATGCTCAATACATTTGTTGATTCGACAGACTGAAAGTCAACTTGAGAAAGTCACAGATGGTCCCAATTAATGTCTCGCAAGAAAAGATACAGTGTCTGGCCAACACATTTGGGTGCTCGGTTGGCTCAATGCCATTCACTTATCTAGGATTACCAATGGGCACCACCAAACCAAGAATGGAAGATCGACACCGATGATGGATCGAGTGGAAAGAAGACTTTCTAGCTGCTCTGTCTAGCTCTCTCACACAGGCAAGGCTACAAATGCTCAATTCAGCGATCACACCAATAGCCACGTACACTCTCTCTCGCACTATCAAGTTACCACAAGGGGTGATTGAAAATATTGATCGGGCAAGAAAAACAGTCTTTGGCGGGGAAACACAGATAAGAAGAGAGGAGGCAACCTTGTGGCTTGGGAAGCAAAGACAAAAACCAAAGGACAAAGGCGGTTTGGGAGTGATAAACCTAAGACGCAAAATGATGCACTTGCTCACGAAACACCGCACAAGTTTTATAACAAGGCGGACATCCCGTAGGCAACTCTGATTTGGTTCAAGCATTACAGAAATAGGGTACCACATGCGACGAGAGAGATCGGGTCGTTCGGGTGGAAAGACGTTCTCGACTCAACCAGCTTTACCGTCTAGTTACCTAGTGCTCGATTGGAGATGGCTCAAGTGTATGTTTCTGGGATGACAAATGGGCTGGTGAACCCCTAAGCCGTGCATTTCCACATATAGCATCATATTCAAAGTCTCCGAGCATATCAGTATATGAGATCATGCAGGTTGATGATCTCGACACCATCTTCTTCCTACCTTTATCACAAGAAGCCTTGGATGAACTGCACCAAATGCGAGAGCACCTGCAAGATATACCGTATAATGAGGACTCGAAAGATCAGTGGCAGCCAATCTGGGGTGGCACTTACACATCCAAAAAATTCTATTCGCTCATCTGCAGTCCAGTCGCACCGAATTTTCAAAGAGCTCTGGAGGACTGGATGCACCCCTCGAATCAAATTCTTTGCATGGCTGGTTCTAATTGATCGCCTCAACACCAAAACAATGCTAACAAGAAGGAATCTGCATGTCCACGATGATGATATATGTGTCATGTGTGACACGGGAGAAGATGAAACCATAGAGCATCTATTCTTTGTTTGCCCCTTTGCAATTCGGTCTTTGGAACAGGACTGAAGTTTCAATTGGGACCTCGCACTCAGCTTGCCGGATCGGTTGACACAAGCCAGGGAATCCAGTGCTCTTGACTTTTTCACTGAAGCTTCAATGATCGCGGCATGGGAATTATGGAAGATCCGGAATGACAAGATTTTTGACAGAAGAGAACCTAGTCAGGATCAATGGTTCAATAATTTTAAGTCCCAATGTAGTCTTCAATCTGTTAGATTTAAAGCTGATCTTAGATCAAGCTTCTGTGTTTGGTTAGATTCTTTCAGTTAATTCCCTCTGTAAGCTCTTTGGACTTTCTTATCTTCTAAATACAAAATTTTGACACTATGGGGACCTCCCCCACAGTATTTGCCGTCAAAAAAAAAACAACTAGCACCCTCTTGCGTCTGTTCGAATTTGACACTTGACTTTGATGTTTCATTGCATATCCTTGTCTGAAAGCTAGCTCATCATCTGTAAAATCATGGCCATGCAGCCATAGGATTTCTGAGAAATAATCTTGGACTATTTCATCCTTGCAAACATGAGCAACTAGGGTACTCTTGCCGACTCTGCGTGGACCAACAATTGGCAGGACCTCCAATTGTTGAGAACTACTAGTCAGCCCCCCTGCGCGTTGCGCAGGTAAGAGTAGCAATGGCCGGTAACTGTATATTATTATTAGATGCCTTTATATCTCAATTGTTGATTAAGACTCAAGGATAATAAGAGCTGCCTGCTGGATCTTTGAACTCAGAGACGCACAAAAGGGGTGTATAGTTACATATCTGTGTAATACAATTGATCATAAAATTTTTTTCCAGTTGCATGGTTGTTCTAAGCATACAGAGGAGAAGATGGGAGCCTGGAGACTTTCTGATAAACCAAGTGTGTTTCGCAGCTGCAGAGTGCTGAACAAATCGTTGGGAAAGGGCAGACGGAGGCCTTACCTATAGATATGAAACAAATGAAAACATGAGGGGACCGAAAAAAGTATTTTCGTAAGGTGTTGGAGACACCCATCATTTTCAGAATAGGAAGTTTTAGAAAAAAAAAAAAGGCCATCTCCAATGCACAATACAGAGCAGGAAGCAACACAAATGAACTGAAATGGAAACATCCATACATTCCAAAACAATGTGAGATGGCAGGAGCAACACAATGTTTCAGGTATAGCATGTTACAATAAACCATTCACACTGATTAAGACAGTAGTATGTACACTCACCAACACGAAGTGATTGAGGTCATAAACAAAGGCAGCAATGTCATGTTTATAGTAACTTGAATGGTAAAGAAGGTGCGGACATTCGGCAAAGTTTTAGCACAATGTGGAGCATACAAATTGATAACTGTTCAACGTAGAAGCCGACAACCATTGTACACATACAATAGATCATGTTTACATTTGAGATCTTTTTCACCATTATGCTAGTATTCTATCAAAGAGCAGCATTTTATTAGAAATGATGAGGCCTGTGAGAAACAGATTATTATATGAGCAAACTATGTAGTAACAAATGTTGTAGACAAAATAGAAGGAATTGTCAAAAGAATCAAAATACATGCTTCCAGGTTGCTGATGCTTAGCATCATTTATCTGCGGTACTCAGGAAGCCTATAACTGAAATAACAATGTCATTTTCTGCAAATACATATGGTGGCATAACTATTGGAAATTAATTTCCTGATCAAATATGATTAGATGGAAAATGGAAGGAGCTACATGCGCAACTCCTGTCCAGTTGAAGTTTCATATAAATACTCCCCAATCTTGAAACGACGCATTTAAAAGTACAAAGAGAGCTTGATTCACTCAAATTTCAGAATAGGCATACCAAAAAACAAATCACAATTTCATAGTGAGTGGGCCAAATATTTGTCAGCAGGAACCATAAATTGTACATTGGATTGTGAAGTAACTTTTTCTGGTTAACATGGACCACCCAGCTGAACTCTGGGCCTTGTGGCTCTGGTAAGAAATAAATTTGCTGATTGGCACGCATCATATATGTACTTGAACCCTGATGACACAATTAGTTGGAACAATTGAGAACCCGGCAGATCAGAACAATCTGTGTTGTAAAGAAAACATCATATATTCATTTATGAATTCTGCATGTTGTTGACAGAACTTAAAGTAAAACTGGATCCAATGAATTCGGTCCATAACAAATGTCATGTATTGGAAAGGAAGCAAAATGGAATTAAACTGAATGGCTCATAATTCAAACCTTGCAGATCCATCTGTGGCATATTTTGTAAGATGATGGAAGCATCTAGTCGTTGCATGTTTTGTATATCTGTAATTTTTTTTGTTTGAATTAAAACTGGTAACATGCAAATACTAAGGCGTATAACCAAACCACATAAACACGAAGACAAAGGTACAAATATCTTTATTCAGTCACACCCAAAATATGCAAAAAAGAATTCAGTGAGTGGAGTCAATTATAGGCACTCTAGAAAATTGTGAAGCTAATATATTAGCAAATCAATTTGGGGCTGAAGTCAAATCCTCAAAATTGTACTAAGGAGCCTACCTTCATGAGAGGAGCCACCATTAATGGGGGAGGAGGTAACAGGGTGGTAGAAAATCCATTTAGCAGACATGTAACAATGGTAAGGTAAATGCTTTGTGTTTGGCTACATATCTTGAGTTGCTGCATATAAAGTGTAGGTATTTAAATTAGATTAGAAAAACATAATTTACTAATTTTGAGGATTGAACTGTTTCTAAACTGTGATAATACATGGAGATGATTTGTACTAAAGCTAAGTATGTAAAGCTGGCAATGTTTAGTCATGCTATGAAAACCAATAAAGCAAATGTTAAAATGGAAATTGGAGGCATAAGTAAACTGAGAGTATAAGACAGTCCATGAGATGGAGCTAAGGAAGACTTCAGAGTTAGATAATTTGCCTTCATATGATTTGACAAAACCAGACAAAGGACGTGTACATTGCGTGGCAAACAGGTTGGCAGTAGTAGTGGCAGATGACCTGGTCTTTGGCACAGTTGGAACATTCTTCATATGATTTGGATAAAACCAACCAATTGACCTATACATTGTGTGGCAAACAGCTTGCCAGTAGCAGTGGCAGATGACCTAGTCTTTGGCATATTTGGAACTGGAGCAATCATTGACGACCTGCACATACATAAACCCCCAAAATGTTGTCTATTATGAGTAGAGGATGCATAGATCATTTCAAAGCAATCTATTTTAGCATATGTATATGAGGATTATTTTGGTTTGAAGGACAGAATATACCACACATAGGGTGGTGCGTTACCAAGATAGCACACAACTGAGAAGTAGAAGGGGTGTGAGGTGTTTCAGATAAGAGCACTTACGTAGAAGCTATGGATTCTCAATTGGTGCCAGGCCCTCAGCGATGGGCGGAGGAGGTGAATAGCGCGGCAGCAGCCATGAAAGCCCAAACCCTAGAACAACAATAGTAAACTACTTAAATCTTGGTGTACAACAATAAGAGTAATGGACACCTGATCAGAGCTCCGGTGTCATCCATGGCGCGTGTGGGAGGTGGTCACTCCGGCGACCTTCGTTGCGCCGCCCCCGGGAGACCAGCGGCCATGCCATGCTGGGAGCGGCCCTGGGGGCTGGGACGGACACGACGGCGAGCGGAGGCAGGGCGGCCATGTCGGAGGCAGCCAACGGCGAGGCTAGCGTGGCGACTGGAGAGGGGGAAGGGGCGATGGAAGCAGAGGGAGAAGAGGAGCTTCGCGCGGAGCGCCGGCGTGCCTGCCATCTTTTGTTTTCCCGGCCCCGTAGCACTGTGGGGGGCTGGATGGGTCCCGAACATGGTGGAAGGTTCTGGGATGCTGATATGTTGGCCGCTCATACGGTCATACCCGATTGGATGGGCAGGGAAAACAACAACATGGAAAGAGCTAAATGACAGAGCTGCTACAGGGTAACAGTAGCAATGGAGCCGTACATCTACAAGTGTATATATTTTTATTGATGAGGTTGTGCGTAGTGACATGTTCTGCTTCTACCTGACAACCAAACATGCAGTTTCCCAGTAGGATATGCATGTTGTAAGGCTGGCGAAACAGACAAGAGTAGCTCACCAAAAACATCACCAATGCATTGAGATCAATAATTATGGAACTCAGTCTGTCTATTGACTCTTGTAGTTGTTCCTGATACTTTGCATTTTGACTGAAGAAATAGGGATCCTTGGCAGAGCGTACCTTGGATAGGGACATAAAGACCCTAACTGCCAGATCCTTGCCATCCTTTGCATACTGAGCCTGGTACCTGAACACATCAAGTGCATAATAGCCTCGATGCATGGCTTCTCTTAGGATGCCCAGCTGCTGGATCATGGCTTGATTTGTGATGCGTTGCCCCATGGCCTCCTCGTTGACGACCTGAGCTCGAAGAAGAGCCCTTTCTAGGCTTTCCCCCATGGCTAGTGCCAGTGGCTTCGAGCACTTGTTGATGACATAGTTTATGGATCAAGTCATCAACTCACCTACGATTGCAGAAACGAAAATTTCCATGTGAGTCCTCTCTTTCAACTCAAGAAGAGAAGCATCAGGATGGGTAAGAAAACACTGGGTGAGTTTTGATTTTTCTGAAACTCTATATTCTTAGCTCTGCAGCAAAACTCCAAGGAAAGAAAGAGCGTTGGCTCAAGATGCAAAGCATATAATAACAACTAAATTGGGAGTCAATATGAAAATAACAACTAAATTGGGAGTCAATATGAAAATTTCCATGTGAGTCCTCTTTTTCTCCACAGGAAGAAAAGGCAGCAGGATGGGTAAGAAAACACTGGGTGAGTTTTGATGTTTCTGAAACTCTGTATTCTTTGCTTCACATTAGAACTCCAAGGAGAGAAAGGGTGCTGGGCTCAAGAACAGAAGTTATATAAGAACAACTAAATTGAGAGTCAATAGTCCATTCACATGTACGACCTTTGCGGCTGGTTTTGCTTTGACCTGTTGGATACTTCCAGAGAGTACGTACAGCCCTTGACTATTTAAAGTTGTTTGAACTTGCAACCGGTTGAATACTTCCAGTGTACAGCCCATGACTGTTGAATTAAGCACTGAGCCATCACCATCTATGATCTGTATAATTACAATGTAGACCACCTGTGATATCATGGTCCCAAAAATCAGATTGTTACCTTATCAACTGATATACTGTACTTCTGTATACCAGGTAAGAACCATATTACGCAGTGTCCACAGTTGCACCTTTTAGCCAACTGGTTGAACCTGAGTTGCCTCCAGACCAGACTTTGCACTACAAATTCCGTTTCAAGGAATTAGCCCCCTTGTGTTGGCTAAATCCTTAATAGTAAAAACTTAATGTTCTTGCAAAAGCTCATTTAGATAACACATTTTCTATCCATTTCTAGGTAGGTATACCTTTTACTGGGCCAGCCTAAACTTAGATGAGGTTTTAAATCCCATGGTGTTTCAAATTACAGGGACATATGCATATAACATTTTAAAACTCAAACTTCTATAAGCTTTAATCTTAGCATATTGAAACCAGAAATGTTCATTACAGGAGGCCTTGTGTCGCCACTATAGCCCCACGCTGGCAACTTCGGGTGGCAACCCTAGCCACCGCGCCCCCCTCCCTTCCCTCCCCTCTCACCTTTCACCGCCGAGTAGGCTGTCGGTCGGGTCACGTGGCCTGCCAAGATGGCGACTGTGGGGCCCCCTCTTCTCTCTAGTGGCTTGTTGGCGTGGGATGGCACGGGCCAGTAGGGCGTCGTCTTGGCCACAGTCGCATAGGGCTCGGCGAGGCCACCTGGCCATGATCGTGCTGGTGCAAGCTAGTGGTCTCAGAAGGCGTAGGGTGGTGGCGACTATGGGATTCTTCTTCTTCCCCCTCTGCTATCCCCTTCCTACTCGCGTGGTGGTGCCGCGGGGCCATCTTGGGCTGCTCTAAGGCCTGGCCGTCTAGATCAAGTGCCCCTAGGTCGGTGTGGGAAGTGGGGGAGGGGCTCCAGTGGTGTTGGCCATTGTAGGGGTGTCTGTGTAGGCCTAGGGCACCAGATTGTCTGTCCTCATGGCGAAAGCCTTGGCGACAGTGACGCCCGTGGGCACTGCTTCCCTTGTTGTGAGCATCATGTTCCGCGGCTCTTGGACGAGCGGCGATGACATTCCCGACATCACTCCCTTCCTATAGGCTTCTCTGTTTGAAGTCTGTCTCGGCCACAGGCCCTCGGTTGATGCTCTTTGCTTCTTGGCGCCCAATATGCGTGTGGAGGGGGCTTGCAAAGTGAAGTCGGAGCTGCTACTTCAGGGGACATGTGCTCGACAACGATCACATGAGGCCAACCCCCTTCTTTGTTGACTAGACTGCTTCAGAGGTCGGGCAAAAGCTAGGGGTGGGACGGAGGATCAAGACTGGAAGTCGGAGCTACTCGTCATTTGACCTTGACAGCGATGACCTGTTGTGTCCTTGAGCTCAGCAGCGATGACTGTCTTCCTGTTATTCGTTTGGATGCCATGGGAAGATGGAGGTATTGGTTGCTTTGCAATTATGCTCGGCAACTTTGTGCTCTTCCACATCACGTGGGTGGGTCAGCCCATCGTGTGTCCAACTCTTTTGGGCTAGAGATTGGTGGGATGCCAAATCTTCTTGAACCACCGAGACTCTGCTTGGCTTGCCACAGGGAGCCGATAAGTTATTCCATCTCCATAAGGCAACCAGTCTTCCAAACCGCAAAACGTGAAGCCGAAAACACAGGCTTGAAGACTCAAGCACAGGCTGAGTCTGCTATCTGGAGTAAAACAAAACACAGGAAATGATTCACCATATTCCATGAATATATATAACTCTGGCTCATGGGTTATTAAGCAGCTAAGCGCTTACACTTCAGATATGAAAAATGTAGCACTTACACTTCAGAATTGAACCTATGTATATACGTTCCTGCATAAACCAGAAAATTAAAAAATTAACAGAAAGTGGCTCCATCCTTCATAGGCTGCTTCCTCGCACCTGTTAATTTACGCTCTCGAATCTCACAAGCATTGACATAGCTGTAGTAGGGGAGTATCTCAGATCTCCATACTAGGACCTCAAATTTTCCATGTCTCTTAGTGCTTCCATACAGCACATCATGGAGTCTTATCTCCAGAACCTCCTCTTGTGAAGAACGGTGATATTCATTACAAATCATGAAATCTTCAGAAGGTGTAGCCATTCTTTCATGCTGAACAGGTCTGTTTTGGTTCAGAATATCAACTGGATGCATGCCGATTTCGGAGACATGCTTCTGGATGAACCCTCTCAAGAAGCTCAAAATCTTGCACCAAAAGTGTATGTTAAACTTTTCCTCAACAAATAAGATGTGATATATGCACCATGGAATGAACCATACTGCAATGTAGCTATCTCCATGGCAAGCTGTGCAAGAGTTGGGTGCTCCTTAGGATCCATGCCCCCAAATGTAAGAGCCCTGAAGAAATACCAGTATGCCTCACGGGACAAAGGCTTCAGATTTAAAGCCGGTGTTGTTTCCAAACTTTACAATTGTGTCTGAATGGCTTGTCACTATAATTTTACTACCACAAGGAAAGCTCCATCTGGAACCAAGATACAACCTATTCCATGCATCTTCGTCGAGATTTCGAGACAGTTCAATAACGACAAGCAATTGCCTCTGCTCGAGTTTGGCATACAATTTTGATGCTCCATTACACATCCTTGTCTGTGAGCTAGCTCATCATTTGTAAAATCAGACTCACACAACCACAAGATTTCTAAGAAATAATCACGGACTCTTTCGTCTCTGCAAACATGAGCGACTAGGGTACTCTTGCGGACTCTGGGTGGACCGACAATTGGCAGGACCTCCAATTCTTGAGAACAATGAGGGTGTGTGTGCAACAGGAATTTAATAACAAGGTCTATTTCCATCTGGCGACCAAACATGCAGTTACCGAGTAGGATATGCGTGCTGTAAGGTTCGCGATACAGACGAGGGTAGCTCATCAAGAACATGACTGACTCATTCAGATCAACAATCATGGAGTTCATTCTGTCTAGTGCGTCTTGTAGTTGTACTCGGAACTGTGCAGTTTGACTGAAGAAATGGGGATCCTTTGGAGAGGGTACCTTGGATAGGGACATCAGGCTCTTGATAGCTGGATCATTGCCGTCCCCTCTGCAGCGAAGCTGGTACCTGAAGAAATCGAGTGCATAATAGCCTCGGTACATGGCATCTCTCAGCATGCCCAGCTGTTGGATGATGGCTTGATTTGTGATGTGCCGTCCCATGGCCTCCTCATTGATGACCTGTGCTCGGAGAAGAGCCCTCTATAGGCTTTCGTCCATGGTCATTGTGGGCTTCGAGCACTTGTTGATGATGAATTTTATGGGTCGAGTCATCAGCTCTCCTAGGATTGCAGAAAGGAAATTTTCCGTGTGTCCTTCCTACTCACGAAGACGAGGTTGAGTGGTTAATAAAATACGATGTGAGTTTGGATTCTCTGGTTCACGCCAAAGCTCAAGTGAGAAAGGGTTTGTATGAACGTTTGGGCTAAAGAAGCGAAGACATATAAGAATAACTAAATTGAAAGAGAGTCAAAAGTCCGTTCACATGTATGACCTTTGGGTCTGTTTTCGCTGTCACCTGGTTATTCTTATTTGACTTTCTATTTCTTTGTGTTAACCCTTGACTGTCGAATTCCAAGCCTTCGCTAAGTGAACCACTGAGCCATCGACATCCAAGGTCTATGTAATTTCTCTGTAGTCCATTCACATGTACGACCTTTGGGACTGCTTTTGCCTTCACCTGGTTATTCACCCAAAACACTAAACCTTCAACGTCGAAGCTCTAGTGAGAAAGGGCTAATAAGAACGTTTTGACTGAAGAAAGTGAAGACATATAAAAACAATTAAATTGAAAGAGTCAAAAGTCCATTCACATGTATGACCATTGGGTCTGTTTTCATCCTCACCTGGTTATTTTGATTTAACCTTTTATTTCTTTGTTTACACTTACAGAGAATACATATCGCCATTGACTGTTGGATTCCAAGCCTTTACTAAATGAACCATTGAGCTATCAACATGCATGATCTACGTAATTTCTGTGTAGAGTACCTATGATATCAAGGTAAAAAGGGATTTTTAGCTTAGCGACTTGTATACTGTAGTTCTATATACCAACTACGAACTACTCCCTCTATCCACAGAAGAATGCAATTCTCATTTTTCGAGAAGTTAGAGCATTTAAAATTTGACTAAATTTATATAAAAAATTCTAAACATCCATGATACAAAATAACTACTATTAGATTAGTAATAGAATATATTTCCATCATAAATTTATTTGGACACATAAATGTTAATAATATTTACTATAAACTTAGTCAAACTTGAATTAGTTTGACCAGAATGAATCCCATAATTACACGTTTACGGACGGAGATAGTATATTAATCAGTGTCCTCTGTTGCACTTTTGATCCAACTGATTGAACGGGAGTTGCCACCAGACCAGCTTTTGCACTGTAAATTCCCGATGAAGCAATTAGCCTTCTTGTGTTGGATAATATCCCTATAGTCAAAACTTAAATATTATTTGAAAAGCTCGTGTAGACAACACAAATTTTTAGTTCCTTTCCTGCCCAAATTTAGATGAGACCATGTATCAATATCACAGGGGCACTTGCATACAACAGTTTAAAATTTAAAGTTCTAAGACGTAGTTTTAATTAGCATATTGCAGTAGATACCTGTAAATTGAAATGATTGGAGCACCTTCTGACTATCAAAACAAAGGATAATTAGAGATGAACATAAGAACATACATTTTGATCGCTCTCATTCAAGTGTACAAAACAAAACAGAGCAAGCATTATACAGATCAAACTGCTACAATTTAGAGTATATGTAGAAAGATTTGTGTACTATGCAGCTGATAATGTGAAGCAATTCAGTAGTACTACCTCCATTACCTTTATAAGGGGCCCATAAATTTTAAGAGTCAAACTTTAAAATCTTTGACCAACAATTTTAATTATTATATTGTAAACTTGACATGGTTATATTGGTGATTAATTGTACTATGCAACTATCATAAATTTAGAGATATAAATAACATAAGTAAACTATCAAAGTATAGTTTAGGAGAGCATGTCATCTCTAGCCATGCCTTATAAAAGGTAATGGAGATATTAGAACGAACCCAAAGATGAAGTCTTGTTTCGGGCACCCCGTCGCCCCACACAAGCTACTCGGGCGGCAGCCAACCCTAGCCGCCGCTAGTCGTCCTCTCCTCCCCTTCTCCTTGCCGCTGCTAGAGGGGACTGTCGGGAAGCCTATGCGGATCCCTAGGATGGTGGCGGCGAGGCATCATCCCAGACATACTGTGACTGTGAGTCCTCCGTGCGGGGATGACAACATCATGGCGCCATGGCTTGGTGCGGCGGAGCTCGTGCACTAAAGTGCTCGGCAGGGCAAATCTGGGCCACCTGAATTGGGCGGAGTGGCAGCGGACGGCACCCTTGGTTGGCAAGATCTGGGGGGTTCACTCGTCGTGGTCCCCAGGGGACCTGATCTGTGCGGCGACGGTCAGACTCCTCACCAGGGAAAGCCCCGTGCAATGCTCTGCAACCAACGCGGGCATGTGCTGCTGCAAGCTTGGGCCAGTGGTCGTGGTCTTGGAGGTGGCCACTGTCTGTGGGCGACTTGCAGCACCGGTGGCTAGATTTTGATGGCCCTACAGTGGAGCAGGCACGTAGTTTGGCTGCGGGGGTGCTAGCAGTGGGCAGCATGCCCATATTTCCTCCTCGCTCTCGTTTTGTAGGTGCCTAGCAGTGGCATGGTGCGTGCAGTTTGCCCGCGGGCTTGCTGGTGGTGGGGCTGCGTCCCTGCAGGTGCCTTGTCGTTGTGAGCCTCCCACCGTCATTGGCGAGTCCTGGAATGACTCCACGCGATGTGGTGGTGGCTGGCAACCCCCTGGCGTTGACACTAGCCGGTGTGTGCCTCCCAACTTCAGGGGTGAGTCCGGGAATGGCTCCGCACATAGTGTGGCGGTGGTCGACAAACTCCCTCCTCCGATCAGGCGCAATCACTTGCCGGTGCACACCTCCTGCTGTCACGAGCGAGTTCAAAATAGCTTCGTGCAGTGTGGCAGCAGCTGGCACCCCCTTGTGCGCCTCCCACTATTTTGGTTGGGTCAATGGGATGACCGGTCCTAGGCGAAACCTCAGCTCAGATCAGTCTAGGCCAGTGACGAGAATCTCCTTCTTGAAGGCATCACT